>SJYV01024370.1:2364400-2394344 GCA_006410875.1 Neotragus pygmaeus | reverse complement strand
TGAGCACCAGAGGGAGGGCTCGGGGCTTCTCTTAAGGGGCTGGGTGGGCGGTGGAGGGCGGGCCAGAGGCGCCCTTGGAGAGAAGGTCAAGGACACGAGGACTGGGCAGGCGGGGAGGAGGCAGGAACGTGAAGTGAGAAATCATCACAGGGCTTCCTGGTCGGGATCAGCAGCCCTGCCTACAGTCACTCCAAGCTGCTGCTGCCGCCCGGGACAGACCAAGAGCGAGGGCTGGGGATTGGCGCCCCGAGCCGGAGACGTCCGCTCAGGAGCCGCTGGGGGGCGGTTCAGCCTGTCTGACCCCGGCCACCCCAGCCCTGCGTTCCATCTGTCAACCGTCCTGAGACGCCGCAGCTCTGGGGGCCTTTGTACGCGGTCATTCTGGTACCGTCGCTCTAGGATGATGAACTCCCAGCCCTCTCTGAGCCCAAGAGCACCTCTGCTGCCTTCTGCTGCACCCAGTACATCCTGACTCGCAGGCTAACCCATAAAACACTGGACATCACGACAGGCGAGGCCGCCTGCGTGTCTGCCTCACTGGCACCTGGAGTAACAGGTAATACTATGTCTCAAGGACGGAGGTTATTTCCTTCTCTTCTCTGCCTAGTGCAGCTGACATTTAATAAACATTTGTTTATTCCTCCAACTGCTTCCCTCACTATACCAACACGCTGTCAAAAGACTAATGTGCACTCAAGGCTCTCAACTTGAGTCACTCCAGATCATCAGAACAATCCTCTGAATTAAATTCCTTTCATGCTAATCATGAAACAGTGGAAGCACTGACAGACTTTATTTTCTTGGGCTCCAAAATCACCGCGGATGGTGACTGCAGCCATGAAATTAAAAGATGCCTGCTCCCTAGAAGAAAAGCTATGACAAACCTAGATAGTGTATTAAAAAGCAGAGACATCACTTTGCCATCTAAGGTCTGCAGAGTCACAGCCGTGGTTTTTCTAGCAGCCATGTATGGACATGAGAGGTGGACCATAAAGAAAGCTGAGTGCTGAAGAACTGATGCTTTAGCACTGTGGTGCTGGAGACGACTCTTGAGAGTCCCCTGAACTGCAAGATCATCACAGCAATCAATCCTATAAATCAACTGTGAATATTCACTGGAAGGGACTGATGCTGAAGCTTCAATACTTTGGCCACCTGATGCAAAGACCCGAATGACTGGAAAAGACCCTGATGCTGGCAAAAGGAGAAGGGACAGAGAGAATGAGATGGTTGGATGGCATCAACGACTCAATGGCATGAGTCTGAGCAAACTTCGGGAGACAGTGGAGGACAGAGGGGCCTAGCTCCTGCAGTCCATGGGGTCGCAAAGAGTCAGACTGAGTGAGTGAACAGTAACATGCTGATCAGCGAAAACCTTACCTTAAAACAAGCCAACATTAAGTGCAGGCAGTAGGGCATGATGGCCTTGCTGGTACACGGCAGAAGCTTCAGATCCGAACCTAAGAAAAGTCCATAACAGGCAGAGAGCTCAGAGGGGCAAATGATTAAGGTGCTTTCCTTAAAACAAAGGGTAAGCAGCAGTCACATGGTCTCAAATACAGTTAAACCACAGTTACATTTAGTGAAGGTGAAATTGGTTTTCGAATTGTCTCTGGATTTCATGTCTCAATCTAAATTTCTAAAATTGCTTACATACTGTTTATTATGAAACCTTTGAAATATACAGAAAATGACAAGACAATATCACAAACACCAGTGTGCTTTATCACTCAACTTTTATAAAATGTTGGCACTGGATTTATAGATTTTCATACACAGCATCACAAATCCAGTCCGCCTTCTGTGAGCCTCTTCTGAGCCCTGCCTCTCTCTCTGGAAAGAAAGTGAAAGTCGCTCAGTCATGTTGGACTCTTTGTGACCCCATGGACTATGCAGTCCATGGAATTCTCCAGACTAGAATACTTGAGTGTGTAGCCTGTCCCTTCTCCAGGGGATCTTCCCAACCCAGGAATTGACCCAGGGTCTCCTGCATTGCAGGCGGATCCTTTACAACTGAGCTATGAGGGAAGCCCTGGAGGTTAAGGGCTATTCTGAATGAGGGGCTCAGCATTCCTACGTACGCTGCGTGCTTCCCAGGCAGGAATCTGTATCCGTACACCTCAAGAGGAACGCTCATGTTTCCAGTCTACGGTATAAACGATGTCTCAGCCTGCACATCCCTCCGCTGATCATTTGCAGTACGACACCTGTGACTCCAGCTTGTTGGTTTTCCATGTTACATAATGTTCTGTTGGTAACACAGACCGCCACTGATTTATCTGTTCTTTTCCGTTTAACACTGGGATTTCCCATTTTTCACCATTACAAACAGTGCTGAAATAAACATTCTTACATATATATATTTCTACATACTTGTAGAGAGCAGTCTTTCACACCAAGATTTCAGTCCTTTCCTTTATGGTGTGTGCTCCTTATATCCTAAATCCTTCTCTACTTCAAGGGCAAGAAGCAGCAAAAAACAGAGACACTGCCTTTGTGTGGATCCTATGCACACGCACCTACACATGTTCGCACCGCTGGCCCTGGACCAGCAGAGGTTTGAACTGCATGGGACCACTTGTATGTGGATTTTTCAGTAAACAAAGTACCGGCATTTTCACTTTACAGATCTCTAGATGAACTAACTGCAGGATTACAGATCACAGCATGTGCAATCAAAAGAACTAGGGTTTGAGCCCTGATTCTGTCCAAACCGTTGAAGCTTCCTGCCTGGAGGTAAGTCATTCGTCAATTCCAGGTGCTGAGGCAGTGAGAGAAAAGTACCTGGATTTTTGACTACTGGGGGCGGCAGGAGGAGAGAAGGGGTCAGAGCCGTTGGGTTAACTCCTGCATTGTTCAAGGGTCAACTGTATGCCTAAAACAAAAGGTCTGTGAAATAAAATTTATCCATTTTACTGGAGATACATTCATTTAAATAATATATTTACAGCTTATCTCACTAAAAATGAAAATTTCCAGTTGAAAATCCATGACCCAGGAGGTGAGGGCCCACGTTTGGAAATCACTGATAGGTCTGCATCCAGAAGGGGCACATAACCAGGCAGTGAGATGTGTGACCTGGTCTGCTAAGCTGGTCTCAGACATAACCAGGCAGTGAGATGTGACCCGGTCTGCTAAGCTGGTCTCAGACATAACCAGGCAGTGAGATGTGTGACCTGGTCTGCTAAGCTGGTCTCAAACAGCCAGGCAGTGAGATGTGTGACCTGGTCTGCAAAGCTGGTCTACAAACCGACCGCATGAATCTATGCGCCTTCCAGAAGCACATGGGTGATGTGGATTTTCACGTCCTGATGGTCAAAAGGGTCAACACAGCCACCCTTTACTCTCTGATGTAAAATGACAGCTTATTGTTTTAACCTGAATTTCCTGTACTAATCGCAGGTGGAGAATCCTTCCAAGTAGTTTTGGGCAATATTTCATTGAATTTCTCTCTTAAGTATTTTATGGGTTTTGATGTTATTTGATCTAGAGTCCTTAGGCTTTGCTACATGGCCAAACTTGTAGCTGTGGATAAAAACGGTTCTTTTCTGACCTTCCTTTTTCTTGCCTATTGTGTTGATGAGACTCCCCAGGATGTTGCACTGAGGTGCTGGGGGCAGACACCGGCATTGTTGCTGGTCTTGGGGAAAGCACTCAGTATTTCATAGCTAAGAATGATGTTGGGGAAGTTTTCCTCCTTTTTCTAGTTTACTGAGTTGTTTGTTTTTAACTGTGAATGATAAATGCAGATATAATTAAATTCTGTCTGCGTCTATTAAGACAATCTTGTGATTTTTCTCCTTTAATCTGCAAATGTGGTGAACGGTGCTGATCGGCTCTCCTGGGTTGCACCGCCTCTGCACTCACTCAGCTGCTGTGTCTTGTCTTTCTTACATGCTGCTGCGTTTACTCGTATTCTGCTAAGGATTCTGGCGTCTGTGGTCGTGGCAGAGCCCGGCCTTTAATGCTCTTCTCTTAGGGACGCTCCTGTCTGGCTGTGCTGTCAGGGCTAATGCTTAAAAACTGAAGGCTAAGTGTTCTCTCTTCCTCTTTTTTCTCAAAAACTACACACAGGATTGAAGTTGTTTCTTCCTAAATGCTTGACTGGATTCACAGTGAAGCCAACTGGACCTGGAATTTTCTTTGTGGGAAAGTTTTTGATGACAAATTTGATAGATATAAAATGTTTTGATTTCCCATTTCATCTTGTGTCCATTTTGGTAAGCGGTGTCTTTGAAGGACTTTTTCCATTCCATCTAAATTGCTGAATTTATTGGCACAAAGTTAGTCACAACCCGTGCGCTTACTGTCCTGATATCAGCAGGATCCGGGGTGATGTTCCCTCTTCCATCCCCGATATTGGTCATTTGCAATCACGGTCATTCTGGTCAGTTTTGTTAGGGGTTCATCAATTTCATTAACTTTTGGCTTTATTCGTTTCCTTCCATTTTTTTCTATTTCATTGATTTCCGGTCTTGTCTTGATCACTCCCTGTTTTCTACTGGGCTTGGGTTTGACAGTGCATCTCTTTCCACCTCTAAGATGGAACTGAGATCCGGACAGTGGGGCCCTCTTCCTTTCCTGTGAAGCATCACAGCTCAACTTATGTAATTTTTCAACAAATGAGCAACTTGGAAGCTCAAAGCAGCCTGAGATACGCTGAGCGATCCTTCTCCACTAATCATGACAAAGTTTCCTGGAATTGGTAAAGGTTGGAAAGGAGTTCTCTGATATTCTTCGAAGAGAGCACATTCAGGAAGGGAAGAGACACACAGCTGTTTGTGAGCCCAGAGCCCAGAGCCGCCTGGCGTGCACTCTGCTTCTTACACAACTTGCCCAGCTCTGCAGACCTCACGGCATCACCTTCTCAGGAACTGTAGGAACTAAAAAAAAAAAACTCCCAGTGGTGAGCCCTAAAGCTATTTCTAGAAAATAAAACTAGGCTTTGCCACTGTACCTTTTCTAAACTTGGGCTTTATTTTGGAGGGCTCCTCCTGGGACTTGCCTCCATCCTGGATGGGAAGGACCATGTAGCACATCAAATCGAGGACCTTCTCACACGTCATCTGGAGAAGATGAGACCAGAAGGAACTAATTGGTAGTTTCTGACGGAAAGCATGCCTCCGTAACTACAGTCTCTGCAGCACACAGCGGGCCACCTGGGCACAGAGGCTGGGGAGCGCTGCTGGCCCCGGGCCCCACGTGGTCACTGCTGTCTGCCTGATAGTGAACGCAGAAAAATAACTAAGATTAAACCCATGCACTAGACCTTTCAGGGAACACGGACCCACTCTCTGCTGTTAAACAACAGAATAAAACTTAAAAACGAATCAAGTATTAACTGAACTACTAAAGTGTTTGACAGCACCTGGAGTCCAAAAGAAGTACACCCCTGTCTTAGAGATTCTAACTCACTGCATAGAGAAATGGACAAAATGGGGCAGATGGTAAAGGAGCATAATTTAAAATGAAGCAGAAACACACACAGGGTGATAAACCAGCAGGAGGAGTTTTAGGCTGGACGGTTATCCTGACGTAAGCCTTAAAGCCGGGAGGGTTTGATATGTAGAAAAGAGAAGGGAGGGTTTTCAGAGGAGAGAAAGATGTGGGGAGGGCTATGCACTGGCCTTGGAGACTCACCTAAGGGCGTGGTTTAGAGAACAGGTGTGAAACTGGACAGATGACGCACTAGTGGAGGAGAGGTGGCCCCACGCCCCATTGAGCAGATGGTCTCGACCCACAGAGAGCGGGGAGTCACCCTCGGTCCCCCCGTCAAACTCCAGGAGTGACAGGTCACAGAGGGAGCATTTCCTGTGTGTCAGGCACAACCCTCCTGTTACCTCCATTTTACAGACCAGGAAGTGCAATCTTAAAGCCCTGCTTCCCAGCCTTTTTCATATCTTGGCACGTCCAGAAAATACTTATAAGGCTGCTCAGAGCCAGAAGCAGATGACCCCGGGGCTCAGCTGCTCAAGCCCTAGCTAACCGCCTGGGCTGAGAGGCTGGCACTCCAGCACGTCCAGAACCACCCATGGCCACAGGGTCATGAGGCTCCAGCTTCGAGAGGTGGGCAGCAGGGCAGTTAAAACCTTAAAACTCCAGAGGTAGACAGAGAGCCAGTTAAGCGGTGGGGCTAGGACTGAACACAGAATCAAATGCTGCCTTTCCTCAACCCCCATCTCCTGACTTCAGGTATGCGATGGAAAGTAGGAAATTAAATAAAATAGAATCACTGTTCTTTTTCACCAGCAGATCAGGTAATAAAATCTAAGCAGAAAGAGCAAGCTTCAAGTAAATATGCATGGAATTAAAAAGCCACTCTGGCAAAGAGAGGAAGGCCCAGGGTCGCCAAGGGCGCCCAGGAGGGTCCCCACACCCGCCGGGCACCCAGGACTCACTCTGTACTCCCCCAGAGCGAAGTGGCAGGTGGCCAGCTGGATGAGTGCCCTCTGATGCTCCAAGGCGCCCTGCCCAGAGATCTGAGGCTGAGGAAGCGATCCCTGGAGAGCTGCCAAGTGGTGCAAGCTGGCGATGGCCTTCTTATATTGACCCTGAGAAAGTCACAATAGCAAGGAGAAAGGCAGCCATCAGAAAAAACACTTCCTTTTTGCTCTTAGAGTCTATGTGGCTTCATAAGCTGTGCTGAGAAAGTCCTCTTTTATGATATGCATCTTCGCAAACGATCTTCATGCATCCTTTTAAGATCAATACAAAGTAAAATAAATGAATGAATAATAATAATAAAACCTCCCAGAGCCACTAGCAACCAACTCCAAATCAGGTACTTCTGCTGAACCAAGTGAGAAGGGGAAGGAGACTTAGCAACATTATCAAACCCACTTAGTTAAAGCCAGTGGAGGATCTGTATGGAGGTACCTTATACACACAAAGATTTTTCTTTCTGGTCTTAATTCTTGAGAGGAAATAAAATAACACAAGCTCTCTGATTAAAGTACATTTTTGATATGCCGTTTCTTTATAAATTAGAGAAGGAAATGGCAACCCACTCCAGTACCCTAGCCTAGAAAATCCCATGGATAGGGAGCCTGGTAGGCTACAGTCCAAGGGGTCACAAAGAGTCGGACATGACTAAGCGACTTCACTTTCTTTCTTTCTAAATATTTGACTATTCCTCCTCCATGAAGGCTGGAAGCAGCAACTGGCCCATTTTCCCAGCGGAGGCCCAGAGCCTCTGTGTCTCGGGACTGGGTCCCGCTCGAGGACAGCAGAGCCAGGTGGCAGGGCTCCGCCAGAGCAGAGGGGGCCGAGCAGGGCTCGTCTTTCATTGAAAAGCAAACTGGCGTCTCCAGACAGGCGTGACCGGACACTCCACGCATAACACAGGAGGTGCAGGCCTGTCTCTGGGAGCTGCTCTGAGATGACGGTGGAGCTCAGTCCCCCGCCAGTGGACACAGGGCACTTGTCTTCGGAGTGGGAGGGAACACACGCCTTCAGGCTGAAGATGTGCTCAGGAGACCACGGTCCTGCCTGCACACAGGGGCTTATGAACCCACATTACCTGATAGATGATCATATCGTTGAGGAAGATTCTCAGCCAGAGCCAAGTATCCGTCTTCCACGCCAAACAAATTCTCGTAAATTCTGAGCAAGAATTCAAAGACAAATTTATCAAAGATGTGCAACACAGAAGCACCTGATACACCCATCAACAGGACAATGGTCAGAGACAAATGATCAAAACATGGATGTAACTTTAGCCTTTGATTCCTAGAACACTGGTCTGAACTTTTTTTTAATTTCTTAAAATTTATTTTGGTCTGAACTTTTAATCAGAGGGTAAAGTTAGGGCAGAATCAAAGTGACGGTGCCAGGTGTGCCCGACTCTGTGCCCCCATGGACTGTAGCCTGCCAGGCTCCTCTGTCCACGGGATTCTCCAGGCAAGAATTCTGGAGTGGGTGGCCATTCCCTTCTCCAGAGGATCCTCCTGACCCAGGGATCGCACCTGGGTCTCCGGCACCTCCTGCATTGGCAGGTGGATTCTTTAACACCTGAGAAATAATACTTACCAAGAATACGTAAGAAATGTCATTAGGCACTGACGCTCACTAAGCACACGGCATGTGCTGAGAGCTGTTCAACGTGCTTTTCACACATTACTTCGTTTATCCTCTAAGCTACTTTGCTTTCACCTGGTTAAAATAATCAACACGTGACACTAAGAGTTTTATTCATTTTTTTAAAACCCGACCTATAACCGGAGAAAAACATCCCCTCCACAAGTCACCAACCTGTTCACAACTCTAGATGTGAGAAGAACAAAAGGGTAGTGCGACGTTTACTAGAAAACACGGCGACACGCCAGGCAAAGCATCGGCAGTGCGCGTGACAGAGCGGCCAGGGACCAACGTGCACTGGCCACAGGGAAGCTCAGGGCCTTGGTCCCAAAGCACAGAAAGATATGCTGGTTAGCCAAGTGCCCGCATTTCTAAGGAATGCTGAAATACTCACTAGTGTAAATATTACACAGAGAAATTCCCTCTTATTTACATCTATACACAAAACAGGCTTCCTGCAGTGTTTGGAATTTGAGCTTTTCACTTTCAGGCAATGGAATTAATGCGGACAGAACAGCACCACCTCCTGTGACCTTAGTACCTGTGGCTGGAGGAAGGTACAACGCACGGGGACAGAACAGCCGAAAGCCCAGAATAAACCCAGCGAGCACAGAAACAGGCCAGCAACAGAAGTTTTAAGAGACCAAAAACTCTCCCTCCCACTCCACCCCAACTCTGATTAAAATGATCCTAAAACGTGTGAACTACCACAATCAATTTACTTAGCCATTAGTGATGGACATTTCGAGTAGAATAATGAGTCTTTTTTGGTGTGATGATTCCATATAAAAACTGAAATATCCCAACGGGAGAAGTACGCCTTACCCTTGTCCAGGAACTCCAGGGAATAGAGCAGCTCCCAGCTCTCTCTGGCCAGCTTGAAGCTCTCCAACACCTCGGTCGAGTGAGCAAGTTCCGCCTTGTTGATGACAATGTGACGGCTCCTTCCTTTTGCTGAACAGTCTTCGTCGTCCGAACTCTGCTTAGAGAACGTGCAGAACACGATTAAAGTTACAGAAAGTCACTGCTGCTGCTGCTGCTAAGTCGGTTCAGTCGTGTCCAATTCTGTGTGACCCCATAGACAGCAGCCCACCAGGCTCCCCCGTCCCTGGGATTCTCCAGGCAAGAACACTGGAGTGGGTTGCCATGTCCTTCTCCAATGCATGAAAGTGAAAAGTGAAAGTGAAGTCGCTCAGCCATGTCCGACTCTTCGCGACCCAATCAACTGCAGCTTACCAGGCTCCTCTGTCCATGGGATTTTCCAGGCAAGAGTATTGGAGTGGGTTGGAAATAGTCACTATTTGAACATTATTACATTTATTGCTAATGTCAACTCTGATTACTGTATGAATTTTATATCAAAGGATACAATCATGAGTATACTAAAATATTTTTAACAATTTAAAAACACAATATATTAAAAGAATATAAATTTTTCATCCTTTCATGCATTCAATTTTTATTTTTAAAATTACAGTTTTCTGATGATAAAATTCTAAGGCTAAATACTAAGGGTAAAGCTACAGAGTTAAAACTTCTAATAACTTTAAAACATATTAATGCTATAAAAGCCAAAACTTACATTTTTATGTTTAGGGATACAGCTTAAGTAGTACCTATTTTATAATTTACTTTTTTCCAATATGTGACATTATTTAATTTGCTTTCAAAAAACAGTTTGTTGTGTAGTGGAATTAAAATTTAAGCCTGAGTCCTCTGAGAAATAGCTGAGAGAAACTGAATTATTAAAAGTGCACTTTTGCTCACTGCATATGCCTTCTCCAGCAGTTACCCAATGCAAGGTGTCTGGCTAGGAGTCCTTTTGTCTGCTCTTACTCATTTTATTTAATAATAAAAGTTTGTAATTTGCTTTTCATCTCAAACAATACACTGAAGAAAAAAGAGGGCCTCGGGGAAAGGCAACTGTCGTCAACGCCACTGGGTACGGTCAGACTCTGCTGAGAACAAGCAAAGGTAAAACAGCTCACTTAATTTTCCTGAAAATTTCTTGAATTTTTTATTCCACCAAAGTCATTTTTGTTAATTCAATGACCCAAATTAAATTCTCCCTGTAGATTTTTACCCCACTAAGATCATTAAAGAATATGTAGAAATAAACATATCTATGAAACAAAAACAGACTTGTGGTTGTTGGGGAGAGAGGCTGGGAAAGGGAAGGATTGGAGTTTGGCATTAACAGATGCATATTACATGCAGGAGACAGATAAACAAGGTCCTACTGTGTAGCACAGGGAACTCTATTTAATATCCTGTGATAAACCATAATGGAAAAGAATCTGAAAAAGAAAATGTGTAATTGAATCAATTTGCTGTACAGAAGAAATGAATCCAACATTGTAAATCAAGTATACTTCAATTTTTAAAAGTACATGTATTTCAGCTAAATATATCCAATCCTCATTTTAAAAAAAGAACAAAGCTCAGTCAGGCTCACTAAATAGAAAAAGAGAGGACCCAAATAAACAAGAAATGAAGGAGGAGAAATATCAACCAGTACCGCAGAAAGACAAAAAAGTCCTAAGAACATACTATGAAGACACTTTATTGGCATGAATACACATCAAAAAATTGCACAACCTAGCAGAAATGGGCACGTTTCCAGAAACATACAGCCTGTCAAAACTGAATCAAGAAGAAACACAATTTGAACAGACTGATCACTAGAAGTGAGATAGAATCTGTAAAAAAAAAAAAACCCTCCCTGCAGACAAAAGTCCGGGACCATGTGACTTCACTCTGGAATTCTACCAAACATACAAAAAAGAACTTATACGGATCCTTCTCAAACTCCTCCAGAACCCTGAAGAGGAGGGAACACTCCCAAAGTCATTCTAGGAAGCCACCGTCACCCTGACACCAATCCAGACAGACATTGCAAAACAGACAATTGCAAGGCAGTGTCCCGGTGAAGATGGACGCAAAGCTCCTCAACAAAATGCTAGCAAACCGAATGCAACAACACAGATTAAGGACCACACACCGTGACCAAGCTGGATGCATCCCAGGGTCACAGGGTCATTCAACATACGCAAATCAATCAATGTAACATACACATTAACGAAAGAAAAGACAAAAGCCACATGATCATCTCCACAAACGCAGAAAAAGCATGGGATAAAACTCAACGTCCATTCTTGATGAAAACTCTCACCAAAGTGGGTATCATCAGTCAGTTGAGTTCAGTTCAGTCGCTCAGTCGTGTCCGATTCTTTTCGACCCCATGAATCGCAGCACGCCAGGCCTCCCTGTCCATCACCAACTCCCGGAGTTCACTCAGACGGAACATATCTCAAATGTAATAAAAGTCATTTACAACAAACCCCCAGCCAACATCATACTCAACGGCGAAAAACTGAGAGCCTTCCCATTTAAATTTGGAACAAGACAATTTGCAACATTCTCACCACACCTATTCAACACTGGAAACCCTAACTATAAAAATCAGACAAGAAAGAGAAATAAAAGGCATCCAAATTGGAAAAGAAGAGGTAGAACTGTCATTGTATGCAGATGATAGGATACCCTATATAGAAAACCCTAAGGACTCCACACAAAAACTATTAAATAACAAATTCAGCGAGGTAGCAGGATACAACATAAATAGACAGAAATCTGTTGAATTTCTTTACACTAACAACGGAATATCAGAAAAGGAAGCTAAAAAAAGAATCTCATTTAAAATCAAATCAAAAGCAAATGAACAAAAACCTCAGCAACATAGGAATAAACCCAACAAAGGAGATGAAATACCTGTATGCTGGGAACTCTGAAAAAGGAAAACTGAAGATGATTCAAAGAAATGGAGAGACATCCCATGTTCTTGGAATGGAAGAGTTAATATTGTTAAAACTGCCATACTACCGAAAGCTATCTACAGATTTAATGGGCTCTCTATCAAATTACCTATGATATTTTTCACAGAGCTAAAACAAATAATCCTAAAATTTATATAGAACCACAAAAGACCCAGAATTGCTAAAGCAATTTTGAAGAAAAAGAATAAAGCTGAAGGCATACCCTCCCGGGCTTCAGACAGCATTACAAAGCTGTATCACAAAACAGCCTGGTGCTGGCACAGAAGCAGACACGCAGGTCAGTGACGGCGAGCAGGGGGCCCAGAGACAAACCCACACGCAGGTCAGTGACAGCGAGCAGGGGGCCCAGAGACAAACCGGCCAGTTACCTTCAACGAAGGCGGGAAGAGTATACAGTGGGAAAGAGGCAATCTCCTCGGGAAGAAGCAATCTCCTCGGGAAGAAGCAATCTCCTCGGCAAGTGGTGTTGGGAAAGCGTGACAGGTACGTGTAAATCAGTGAAGTGAGAACTCGCCCTTGAACCGTACACAAAATAAAGTCTAAACGGCCTAAAGACTTATATTAACACATGACGCCGTAAAACGCCTGTAAGAGAATATAAGCAAAACATTCTCGGACATTAATCACAGTTAATACTTTCTTAGACCAGTCACCCAAGGNACCGTACACAAAATAAAGTCTAAACGGCCTAAAGACTTATATTAACACATGACGCCGTAAAACGCCTGTAAGAGAATATAAGCAAAACATTCTCGGACATTAATCACAGTTAATACTTTCTTAGACCAGTCACCCAAGGCAAAAGAAATAAAAGCAAAAATAAATGACACTGAATCAAACTTATAAACTTTTGCAGAGCAAAAAAAAAACCATAAACAGAACAGACAGACAACCAATGGACTGGGAGAAAGTATCTCTATACAATGGGACCGATAAGGGATTAATCTCCAAAACATACAGATAGCTCATATAATTCATATCAAAGAAACAGACAACCCAATCAAAAAACAGGCAGAAGACCTAAGAAGATATTTTTCCAAAGAAGACATACAGATGGCCCACAGGCTCATGAAAAGATGCTCAACAATGCTAATTATTAGAGAAATGCAAACCAAAACGACAATGAGGTATCACCTCACATCAGGCAGAATGGCCATCATCCAAAAGTCAACAACAGTAAACGCTGGAGACGGTGGGGAGAGAAGGGAAGCCTCCTGCACCGCTGGTGGGAAGGCAAAGTGGCACACCCTCTGTGGCGATCAGTATGGAGGCTCCTTTCAGAGACTAAACCCAGAACTGCCCTGTGATCCAGCAGTCCCCCTCCTGGGCATGTGTCTGGAGAAAACTCCATCTGAAAAGATGCATGCACCCCGACGCTCACTGCAACGCTACTCACAACAGCCGAGACATGGAAGCAACCTAAGTGTCCGCCCACAGACGAGCAGATAAAGAAAAAGACGCGGTACACACACACCCTAGAGCATTTCTCAGCCACAAACAAGGATGAAGTAACGCCGCACCAACACGGATGGACCTACAGATTATCACACCAAGCGATGTCAAGTCAGAGAAAGACAAATACTGTGAGATATTACCGGTAGGTGGAGTCTAAAAAATGACACAAAGTTACTTACAAGACAAGACTCACAGACACAGAAAACTTATGGTTCCCAAGGGAAAAGTGGCGGAGAAGGGGTGGGAGAGATGAGTCAGGAGTGTGGGGCTGACCATGCATACTGCTACAGACAGAACAGAGAGCCAACAAGGACTCACGATACTGCACAGGAAACTATATTCAGCACCTTGTAAAAACCTGGGATGGAAAAGAATCTAAAGCTGTACCACTGGAACTAACATAACACTGTAAATCAACTATAGTTAAAAAAAAAGTTCTACTCCTTAAGCGAATCTCAGAAAAAAAAGGCACTCCCCTCCCACTCCCCACCTTTCTCCGCATTCCGTGACATCCAGGGGCCCTCCCCGCCTCACACTATTTAGCTTCATCTCCTTATGCCCGTCAGTGATGACACGCTCCTCAATCTCTTTCAAAACCAAAACCTATCTCTCAGGCATCCTGGCTCTCCAGGGTCGTCTCCCACTCACAGGTGGGAATCCAGTGAGATACAGAAACAGAAGTGGTGTGTTCATTGCTGCGGCGGCTTACGGAACACATTCCTGCCTCAAAATGAGATCAGGAGTTTACGGAAGGGATCTCAGATGCAGGGGGTCAGTATGGAGTTCCAGACGGTCTGCAGAATTTACAGGAACACAAAAGCACATTCTGAGAGGAGACTCTGAGGCCGGAGTCCTGACCATGGGAAAGTACCTGGCGGGAACACATCGCCCTCAGGGAGGACCCTCCCCCCCCAACCTCCAGGCGCCTGGCCGGTCACGTGAGCAGGCTTCGGGCAGAACATCCACCCCCTCCCGGGACGGCCTCCCCCAGGGACCAGCATTATAAGACATCAATCAGTAAAGGGACGTCCATCTGGATTGTGATGAGAAAGCGCCCAAGTTTTAGATGCTGGTCACTAAAAACCAAACACTATGAAGAAAACAGACCTGTGAGCTGAGCTCACGGGCCTCTGGGGCCCTTAACATATGAACATATAATCTGTGTGTCCCCTGCCGAAACGGGACAGACAGAGCTGGCTGGACCCGCATCAGTTGGGGCGGACCGGGGGCCGGAGCGTGAGCGCAGAGCCTGCTGGTTTGCACATGACAGGTGAGGGCCAGCACGCTCAACAGCTGTCCCATGCCTGGACCCACCCCAGGGAGGGCACAGCGGAGCCCGCCAGCACCAAAGGCCCACAGGGGCGCAGGCACCATCGGACGGGTGCCCAGGACACGGGGTGGGCGAGAGAGATGCTGCCGATGGCTCCGAAGACCTTGTGCTCCAGTGAAGGGACACAGACGGCAAGGCAACCAACCAGGAAAGATTTAAGAACAGACCTCGCTAAGGGCCACACAAAATTAAAATACAGGAACAGAGAGAGAAAACGGAGGGCCATTCAGAGGCAGCCTCGGGGGGAAGAACACCCGGGCCGAGCGCGGAGTGGCGGGACCCAGAGGGGTGGCCGTGAGCTGGGCGCGGGCTGGGAAGGGGCCACAGCACAGGGGCCTGCTCGTGCCTGCTCTGGAGCCACAGGAGAGGGTTGGGATTTTATTCTGAGACTGGCAGGAAGCCGTCAGTGACCGAAGCGACGTCTGGTTCACGTTAGAAAAAGAGAAGAGGCTGTGGGCGCCGAAGTGGGAGCAGGGAGCGGGCAGTGACCTCGGTGACCCATTTCTAGCAAACCGTACACGTCACCACTGATAATTATATCTCAGAGAATTACCGTGGGTTTTTCTCTCCCCTCGGCTAGTTTCCTCTTCTTATGTATGTGTTTACTGCGATCGATCTCAACATCACCGTACACGTTCGATATGTCCTCCAGCAGAACCAGCGGGGCCTGGCTTGGGGCGTTGGGACCTGTGGATGGAGCGAGAAGAATGACGCTTATCATGTAGGAGGAAAAGAGTACTTAACAGCAGTGGAAACCTGCTCAGGCACTGTGCGAAAATATGGTCACTATCGTCCCAATCAGCTAAACAAATAAGCATACATATACAGAAATAAATCTGTGCAGATACACACGCAACTGTTAATAAACGCCTCTCTTGGTGGACAAAGGCAAGTTCCTTCTTTGTGTCTGTTCTTACGTTATCTACCAAATTTTTTACAATGATCACAAAGCACAGAATTACCAACAAAAGAGAAAAACTACAAAGATACACGTACATTATTTAAATATATGATAATCTAATATATGAGATAAGCTCAATGTATGAAATACCTGAGGCAATATGCAGAAATGAGAGTTACGTTAGACTGGAAGCACTGTGAGTATTTCATCCTGTGATATTTCTATTTTTCACATTCTCTAGAATTTATATGCATAAATATTATTTTAAAAAATCTTTGTCTGTTGAGAATTTACCATGAAATCTAAGTCAATACTCTGCTACATCTGCTACTTTTTAAGAAGAGGCATTCAATATCTGTATTTAGTTTCAAATACCACGCATCCTTTGATACAGAAGTTTTTAGTGAAAACATACATGAAAACCAACAACTCATAAAAGCATTGGCAGTTATTTGGATCCAAGAACAACATTAAGGTGAACATTTTCATTGTCCTCACCACCCTCAATGAGGTCAGTGGTCTGGGACACTCTATAAAATTCTTAAACCAACCTTGGAAGAGAGACGGCTGTATGCTATTGACATACTGGAATGCATTCTTAAAGAAGACCAGCATAGTGGAATAAACCACTTGGTTTTTATATTTTGCATGAGCTTCATTATCAAAGTTGTTCATGTATCTGCAGAGATCCTTCATTCTATGCAAAATATCACCATAGCTTCTGAAAGATGAAGGACAACAAAAATTATTTAATTACTCTGAGCTTATCAGCAAAACATCTACGACAGAAAAGCGCCCCTAGAACCGTTACAACTACCGAACCAGTACAACTACCAGATGTAGCTCTGGGCAGGTAAGATTACTCTCCACTGTCTGCAGATGGAGGCAAATTCCCCTTCTGAATCAGGGCAGAATGAGGACAAGAGCTCCCGACACGAATGTGCCAAGTAAGTTCTCTTTCCCCTAAGCACCGAGGAGAGCTCAAACTCAACAGCATCTTAAGAGATCATGCTTCCGCTGGGAATCTTTTAATGAAGTGAAAAACTACACTCCTGCATAAATACTGAGAGTTACAGAACTGCCCCAGACAGAGGTGTATCCATATACTATATATACTATATGCTTCTAGAAAAAAGTATTTTGCTTTTTTAGAGATTATGCTATCAAACGATTTGTTGTGTAGTCTTGGAAACGAACACGTTTTTACCGTCTTCCTTTATCCATCTGCCAGTCACACCTCATTCCAACAACATTCAAAATCTTAAACAATCTCTCCCAAGGGTCCACAATCTGGGACGATTTTTCTGTCAGCCCTTCTATTATGTACTTCTGAGAGCTACGTTTGCTCGGTGACATTAAATCAGATGTTTCCTGAGCACCTGAGATGTGAAAAAAAAAAAAAAAGTAGTTTACAGTTAATTAACATGACTACTTTCTTAAAAAAAAAAAAAGCTTTTATTATTTATTCTTGGCCATGCCCCGCAGCATGTGGGATCTCAGTTCCCTGACCAGGGATCGAACCTGCACGCCTGCACTGGAAGTGCCGTCCTAACCACTGGACCGCCAAGGACGGCCCACTACGTACTGTTTACGTGGCTGGTACTTAACAGAGAAAACAAAGGCCTGACTTCCCACGCAAGAGGCAAGAACACAGGACCTCCACAGGCTTGTGCCCACCCCTGGCGGAGCAGGAAGGGACCTGTGAGCTGTGGTCCATGTACGAAGCTAACCTTACAAGTTCAGCAGAGTCACTGTTTCAGTCGAGGGGTAAAACTGGTTCCAGAAAAGTCTTCTCTCTTAAGTGTAGTGTTTTTTTTTTTCCTAGGAACCCTCTTTTAGCAAGACTTAACAAATTGGTACATATCCAGAAGAGAATCATCAAAACACAGGGCTTTCTGAGCTGGAAATTTTACAAAATGAAAAAGTACAAAAAATAAAATAAATTGCAAGCTATTCCCACTTACCTTGATGCTGATTCTCTATCTGAGTTGTCCTAGTGACATAATTTATGTAAAATTCAGCTGCTTTGTTCAAGTACTTATAGAGCAAATTGGCAGGCAACCGAACGTCATGGTTGTTAATTATTAGCGGAAGGACATCACACACTGTTGAGAAGGAAACAGGAGGAAAAACTCATTAAGCTGTTTGGCTACTCTTGGGTTCTGGCAAAAACCAAGTTTAGTTTTTAGTTCATTTGGACAAGAGTAGATAGGAAGAAAACAACACCTTTATGGCACAGTTATTTAAAAACTGCAATGTAGAGGGATGCTAGTGGACGGAGTCAGCAAGGAGACGAAGGCGCTACATCCCGAGTGACAGGTGTTTACTATTGTGCTTCATACCCAAACACATGGTTACACGTATTCTTTCAGAGGTATCAACTATTACGTAACAAAAATTTAGAAGTTGTTTAAAAATGCTTTCTGAACCGAAAAAATAAACAGGGATTTAAATCCCATGATATGAAGAATTCCTTTGCTTTCTACAAATGACCTTATTTCTGAAATGACTCCCCCACCATACTCTACTGACCTTAAGGAATTAATCCAAGATGCGATTTTTCTTACCGAATAATTTTCTAAAGCAGTTGACAGGAGATTCTTGTTCCTCAATAGTCTCAGCCTCTAAGAGTGCCTCCCCAAGGCCAACCTGTTTCAAAACACACCTCATTATTTAAATGTGTTAAGTTTCAGACGTCCGAGTTACATGAAGAAACAGAGCATCTGATTTACTCTATAGTTTGTACATTCAAACTTCCCCGAGAAGCAAGAATTCTTACTTTAAAGGCTAGAAAACAAAAGAATTCATCAGCAATCCTGCCCGGAAGGGAATCCCACGTTCATCTGACCACAGACCACTGTCGTCTTATTCTCCTCTGAATCAGTAAAATTAAAACGCCAATCAAATGTCTAAAAAACTTAATGGAAGCTCTGGAGCTAGACAGAATGATAACAGAGATGTAGTAAGATTTTTCTAAGAAATTCAGAAGCTGACTTTATTCGCCGCATCAAGGTGTGTTATGTGGACAGAACTTCGCGTTTGCAGAGCTGCCAGGAGTGGCCAGCCTGGGCTAGGCAGGACCGAGCGGCCTGGGTCTGCAGGCCGCCGCCCCATTCTGACGCCCTAGTCCAGTGGAGAGCTGGCTTGCACAAACCCACCGAGACCTCTGCACTGTCTTCCCTGCAACTTGATGACACGGGGTGAGAGGGGGGATTACCCTGTGAATGATTACATGAGGCCGGAAGTTAAAATCAGAGAAGACTCTAGGTTGAACACTGTCCCCCCAAAATTTATGTCCACTCAGAACGTCAGGATGTGACCTCACATGTTTAGCTTATAAAAAAGGTCTTCATACATGTAATCAGTTAAGATGAAGTCATTCGGGATCAGGGTGGGTCGTAATCCAACGATTGGTGTTTTTATAAGGTCACGCACAGACACAGGGACAATACGGCCAGGTGACAACAGGGGCGGAAGCTGAATGATGAAGCCACAAGCCAAGGAATGACAAGGATCGCTGGTGCCCCGGGAGCCAGGAAGAGGGGGGCACGAGTCCTCCCCGAGTCTTCACAGGGAGCACGGCCCCGGCCATGCGTTGCTTTTGGGCTGTGAGAGAATAAATTTCTGCTGTTTTAAGGCACCCAGGTTCTGGTACTTTGTTACAGCAGCCCCTTGAAACTAACACACAGAGATACAGAGAAGGTTAACCGGGGCGGTAGCCAGGAAAGTGGAGCCAGAAAGAATAAGCCCAAGGGTTTGAATTCAGCGTTAATCATCTGAAGCCCAGCTCTCCACTACACGCCTGTAGTGGGAAGTGGAGTGGGAGTGTGACGAACACAGCTGCAAAGCAGGATGCTATCCACCTCCAGGAGCAACCACACACTGACCAGTGTATGCCAACAACACTCAGTAATGATTGGATGTATGAGGAAAGGGCAGAGCAGAGGAAAGGGACCACACGGCAAAAGCACGTGAAGAATGCGCCCGTTCATACTACCAACTATGGTGCCCCTTTAAATTCAAGCACAGAGTTAAAAACTACAAAATATATTATTTTTAAAAACTCTACTATACAAATTGAAAATAGTTAGCACTTTGGCCACCTGATGTGAGAGCAGACTCACTGGAAAAGACCCTGATGCTGGGAAAGATTGAAGGCAGGAGGAGAAGGGGATGACAGAGGATGAGACGGTTGGATGGCACCACCGACTCAGTGAACGTGAGTTTGAGCAAGCTCCGGGACCTAATGGAGGAGAGGGAAGCCTGGCGTGCTGCAGTCCGTGGGGTCGCAAAGACTCGCACACGCCTGAGCGACTGAACAACAGCAGAAACAGCAAAGGCGCCGTCAGAGCTTGGTGCTTATTTCCTGCCACGGGTAAGACAATGGGCTTTCAGAGGCTGGTAGCAGCGACAGCCTTCTAGCTTTACCAACAAGGACTCCTTTGATTTGAGTTCAGTCTTTTCTGGCGCTCCTCAGAATGAGAATAATCTGCTTTAGAATAATATACACACTCCAGCTCTTAAACATACTTGTTGACTCCACTGATCAATTTTATCTTACCCCATGTTGCACCACGGTTTCAGGGAAGCGTCTCAGAAGTAGAAGCAGCATTTCTGAACGTTCCAAAGTGTTGAAGCATTGTTCTGTAACCTTCAGTAACATTTCACACTGGATTCGCCCAGGAAGAGTTTCGAATAAACCTGTATACAATACATTTCACTTTGTGAAGTCTTTCAGAAAGAAAATGCAGAAGTGAAAGAGGAAAGAAGGCGTCATCTTGCACAGACTGGGATCTACTGAGGGAGGAACCGCTTCACTTAGTATATAAGTGAAGTATACTTGGTGTTCACTAACTAAAAGAACTGCTACTGCCGGATTTCACCCTCAACCTGGAAGGCTTCCAGGTCAGAGTATCAGGCATAAGATGTGTGCGGAATGACCGCAAAATATCTGGAGGCCTCACTGGATCTACAAGAGAAGAATGATGTCTGGGAAGGGTCACAACAGTGCTTGCTGCTGGCTGAGATAAAAAGCATGCACGTAAGCTGAAATAATGGGAACCATCTGCTTCCTTTTTTGTCCAGAATCTGAAATATTGGATTGGCTATGGCACCAAACACAGAATGAAGGCTAATGAAAAAGGTAATAAATTACTAAAAGTTTCTCTCCTGTTCTGTGGAGGTCTGCATAATCTACAGATGCTTTCTTATTACTGCAGAACCTGTTAAAATATATTCAGTTCCCCAGGCTAATATCCACATTCTTTAAGAAAATTTAAAGGGTTCTAAGCAAAGGCTCAAGGGACCAAGTGACATTTGTACAGGCCAAGAACAAAACACATACATGGGTACCAATACCACAGATGTGGCTTTTTTTGTGTGAAATTACTACAAAGAATTTGACATTCTGGAAGTAGTAATTTATACACTATTACGTTATCACTTTGTTCTTACTTCTTAAGAACTGGGTTTGTTTATCCTGTGAATCGTTTCTTAATGCTGAGGTAATAATGCTGATCTCTCTCCACACCACCGGCTGATCTGGGAAATTCACAAACCTATTTTTAAAAATGAATGCATTAAATTGTCAGATTCTATATAGCATCCAAAAAAGAAAGTAAAAACAGTAGCATCAGGGTAAAACACATTTTTCTTTATCTCAAGTGAATAGATAAACCAAAACAAGCCAAAATATATAAAAACAAAAACTAAGAAAAATGAGGGTCTTTACAATAGACTTAAGCTTTTTTAACAAGTGAAAAGACAAATGACCATAATATGTAAAGCACTCCTGAAAAGCAAATGAGGAAAAAAAAAAGAAACCTCCCAAAAGAAAAAAATCAGTTCAGTTCAGTCGCTCAGTCATGTCTGACTCTTTGCAACCCCATGAATCGCAACACACCAGGCCTCCCTGTCCATCACCAACTGCTGGAGATCAACCAAACTCATGTGCATCAAGTCAGTGATGCCATCCAGCCATCTCATCCTCTGTGGTCCCCTTCTCCTCTGGCCCCCAATCCCTCCCAGCATCAGAGTCTTTTCCAATGAGTCAACTCTTCCCATGAGGTGGCCAAAGTACTGGAGTTTCAGCTTTAGCACCATTCCTTCCAAAGAACACCCAAGGCTGATCTCCTTCAGAATGGACTGGTTGGATCTCCTTGCAGTCCAAGGGACTNGATGGGAAAACAGTGGAAACAGTGTTAGACTTTATTTTGGGGGGCTCCAACATCATTGCAGATGGTGACTGCAGCCATGAAATTAATAGACACTTCAAATAAGTCAGTTCTTCACATCACGTGGCCAAAGTACTGGAACTTCAACATGAGTATCAGTACTTCCAGTGAGTCTTCGGGTTGATTTCCTTTAGGATGCACTGGTTTGATCTCCTTGCAGTCCAATGGACTCTCAAGAGTCTTCTACAACACCAGTGTTCAAAAGAATCAGTTCTTCTACACTCAGCTTTATGGTCCAGATCACAACAATACTTGAGGACTGGAGAAACCATAGCTTTCACTGGTGGACCTTGGTCAGCAAAATAATGTCTTTGCTTTTTAATATGCTGTATAGGTTTCTCATAGCTTTTCTTCCAAGAGGCAAGTGTCTTTTGATTTCNTATGGTCCAGATCACAACAATACTTGAGGACTGGAGAAACCATAGCTTTCACTGGTGGACCTTGGTCAGCAAAATAATGTCTTTGCTTTTTAATATGCTGTATAGGTTTCTCATAGCTTTTCTTCCAAGAGGCAAGTGTCTTTTGATTTCATGGCTGCAGTCACAATCAGCAGCCATGATAGATTTTGAAGCCCAAGAAAATAAAATCTCCCACTGTTTTCACTGTTTCCCCATCCATTTGCCATGAAATGATGGGATTCGATGTCATGATCTTTTCTGTGTGTGTGCTGAGTTTTAAGACAGCTTTTTCACACTCCTCTTTCACTTTCATCAAAAGGCTCTTTAGTTCTTCACTTTCTGCCATAAGTGTGGTGTCATATGCATATCTGAAGTTATTAATATTTCTCCTGGCAATCTTGATTCCAGCTTGTGCTTCATCCAGCCCAGAATTCCACATGATGTACTCTTCATATAAGTTAAATAAGCAGGGTGACAATATATAGCTTTGACATATTCCTTTCCCAATATGAAACCAGTCCATTGTTCCATGTCTGGTTCTAACTGTTGCTTCTTGACCTGCATATAGATTTCTCAGGAAGTAGGGAAAGTGGTC
Source organism: Neotragus pygmaeus (assembly GCA_006410875.1). Lineage (NCBI taxonomy): Eukaryota > Metazoa > Chordata > Mammalia > Artiodactyla > Bovidae > Neotragus > Neotragus pygmaeus. The sequence goes on along the minus strand of SJYV01024370.1, from coordinate 2,371,520 downwards.
TGGTATTATCTCCATAAGAATTTTCCAGTTTTTTGTGATCCACACAGTCAAAGGCTTTAGCACAATCAATAAAACAGAAGTAGATTAAAAAAAAAAAATTCTATTCCTTTTTGTATGATCCAGCAGATGTTGGAAATTTGATCTCTTGTTCCTCTGCCTTTCCTAAATCCAGCTTAAACATCTGGAAGTACTTGATTCATGTACTGTTGAAGTCTAGCTTGGGGAATTTTGAGCATTACTTTGCTAGTTTGTGAGATGGGTGAAATTGTGTTGTAGTTTGAACGTTCTTTGTCATTGCCTTTCTTTGGGACTGAAATGAAAGCTGGCCTTTTCAGTCCTGTGGCCACTGCTGACTTTTCCAAATTTGCTGGCATATTAAGTGTAGCACTTTCACAACATCATCTTTTAGGATTTGTAATAACTCAACTGGAATTCCATCCCCTCCACTAGCTTTGTTCATAGTGATGGTTCCTAAATCCCACTTTACTTCATAGTCCAGGATGTCTAGCTCTAGGTGAGTGATCATACCATCATGGTTATTTTGGTCATTAATATCTTTTTGTATAGTTCTTTCATGTATTCTTTCCATCTCTTTTTAATACCTTTTATTTCTTTTAGATCCATAATGTTTCTGTCCTTTATTGTGTCTATCTTTTCATGAAATGTTCCCTTGTTATCTCTAATTTCCTTGAAGCTATCTCTAGATTTTCCTATTCTATTGTTTTCCTCTATTTCTTTGCCCTGATCACTGAGGAAGCCTTTCTTAACTCTCCTTGCTGTTCTTTGGAACTCTGCATTCAAATNAATCCTTTGTTACTAACACCTCTTTTTAAATTGTATGATTGAAATATAATTCATATGCCACAAAACTTTACTCATTTAAAGTATACAACCCAACAGTTCTTAGCGTTATCTTTGAGTTGTGCATCCATCAGCACAATTTAATAACATTTTATCATCCCCAAAGAACTACCATATCCATTAAGAGTCAGTCCCCATCCAATCACCTTCTCACTTGCCAAGCCTGGATAACTACTAATTTAGTCTGTCTCTATAATTGGTCTCTTCTGGACATTACATATTAATTTTTGATAGTTTTCTTGGAGGGAGGGTTTCTATGTATAGTATCATGTCATCTGCAAACTGTGAGAGTTTTACTTCTTTTTTGCCAGTATGGAGTATTTTTATTCCTTTTTCTTCTCTAATTGTCATAAAGTGGTGAGAGTGGACACCCTTGTCTTGTTCCTAGTCTGAGAGAGAAAACTTTTAGTTTTTCACCATTGAGAATAATGTTTGCTGTGGGGTCTTCATATATGACCTTTACTATGTTGAGGTAAGTTCTTTCTATGCCCATTTTTTGAAGTGCTTTTATAATAAATGGATGCTGGATCTTGCTGAAGGCTTTTTCTGCATCTATTGAGATGATCATGTGGTTTTTATCTTTCAATTTGTTCCTTCTGCTGACACTGGAGGTTTTTTGTTCTTCTTTTTCCAACTGCTTTATATGTAGAGTTACTGTTTATTCGATGCTTTTCTTGCTTCTTGAGGTATGATTGTATAGCTATAAACCTCCCTCTTAGAACTGCTTTTGTGGAGTCCCATAGGTTTTGGGTCATCGTGTTTTCATTGTCATTTGTTCTCAGAATCTTTTAATTTCTTTTCTTATTTCTTCAGTGACCTCTTATTTAGTAATGTATTGTTTAATCTCCACGAGTTTGTGTTTTTGTTGTTGTTGTTGTTGTTTTTTCCCGTAGTTGATATCTAGTCTCATAGCATTGTGGCCAAAGAAGATACTTGATATAATTTCAATTCTCTTAAATTTACTGAGGCTTGATTTGTGGCCTAAGATGTGATCCATCCTGGAGAACGTCCCATATGCACTTGAGAAGAAAATGTATTCTGCATTTGGATGGAAAGTCCTGAAGATATCAATTAGGCCCATTTGGTCTAATGTTTCATTTAAGGTTTGTGTTTCCTTATTGACTTTATGTTTTGATGATCTGCCCATTGGTGAAATTGGGGTGTTAAAGTCCCCTACTATTGCTGTCAATATCTCCTCTTATGCCTGTTAGTGTTGGCCTTATGTATTGAGGTGCTCTTATGTTGGATGTATCAGTTCAGTTCAGTTCAGTCGCTCATTTGTGTCCGACTCTGCGACCCCATGAATTGCAGCATGCCAGGCCTCCCTGTTCATTACCATCTCTCAGAGTTCACTCAGACTCAGGTCCATCGAGTCCGTGTTGGATGTATAGGCATTCACAATTGTTATGTCTTCTTTTTGGATTGATCCCTTGATTATTATGTAGTGTCCTTCTTTGTCTCTTATGATATTCTTTATTTTAAAGTCTATTTTATCTGAAATAAGGATTGCCACTCCAGCTTTCTTTTGGTTTCCATTCACATAGAATATCTTTTTCCATCCTTTTACTTTCAGCCTGTATGTGTCTCTACAGCTGAAGTGGGTCTCCTGTAGGCAGCATATAAATGGGTCTTGTTTTTATATCTATTCAGTCAGTCTGTATCTTTTGGTTGGTGCATTTAATCCATTTACATTTAAGGTAATTATTGATACATATGTTCCTATTGGCATTTTCTAGGTTGTTTTGGGTTTGTTTTTGTAGCTCTTTCCTTTATCTTGTGTTTACTAGTTATGTAAGTCCCTTTAATATTTGTTGCAAGGCTGGTTTTGTGGTGCTAAATTTTCTTAACTTCTGCTTGTCCTTAAAGCTTTTGATTTCTCTGTCAATTTTGAATGAGATATTTGCCAGATATAGTAATTGTGGTTGTAGGTTTTTCTCTTTCAGTACTTTAAGTATATCCTGCCATTTCCTTCTGGCCTATAGAGTTTCTGCTGAGAGATCCGCTGTTAATCATATAGGTTTTCGTTTGTATGTTATTTGTTGCTTTTCCCTTGTGCTTTTAATATTCTTTCTTTGTGCTTAGCTTTGTGTCTTTCAGCTTGATTAATATGTGTCTTGATATGTTTCTCCTTGGGCTTAAGACTTAGGGGATACTCTGCACTTCTTGGACTTGATTGACTATTTCCTTTCCCATGATGAGGAAGTTTTCAATTGTAATTTCTTCAAAAATTTTCTCAGCACCTTTTTTTTTCCTCCTTCTTCTGGGACCCCTATAATGCAAATGTTTGTGCATTTAATATTATACCAAAGGTCTCTGAGGCTATCTTCAATTCTTTTCATTCCTTTCCCTTTATTCTGCTCATCAGCAGTTATTTCAACCATCCTATCTTCCAGCTCATTTATCCATTTCTCTGCTTCAGTTATTCTGCTATTTGTTCCTCCTAGAGTATTTTCAATTTTAATAATTGTGTTATTCATCTCCGTCTGAATATTCTTTATTTCTTCTATGTCCTTGGTGATTGCATTAACTGTGTTAAATCTTTCTTGCATTTTTTTCCATTCTATTTTCAAGCTTTTGTAGCAACTTTACTATCATTACTCTGAATTCTTTTTCAAGGAGATTACTTATTTCCTCTTTGTTTATTTCATCTTGTGAGTTTCTGCCTTGCTCTTTCATTTGTGCTGAATTTCTCTTTCCTTTCTTTTTTTTTCCTAACTTGCTCCACTTGAAGTATCCTTTTCCCAGGCTTTAGGGTTGTATTACTTCTTCCTTTTGATTTTTGCCCTTGGAGGGAAATGTTGGTTGGGTGGTTTGTGTTGATTTCTTGTTGAGGATCACTTGTGTCTGTTTTAGCAGGAGGAGATCAAGTAGGTGATTACAGAAATACTGGCACATATATATACGCACACAGTTTTAACCAAAGTTTTCTAAAGTGAAGAGTACAGGAGATTGACCTGGTGAGCAAGGGAAACCAGAGGTGATATCAACCAATTGAAAGCAGAGTTAACTAATGCTCAATCTGGAAATCTGAGCTTGAGCAGAGGAGCAACTGGGGAATATATTGTAGAGAGCTCAACAATTTAACTTACTTGATGAAAGAAGAAAGAGTGAAGAAAAAAGAAGAATAAAGAGAGAGAGAGAAAAAAGAAAGAGGAGAAGAGAAGGAGAAGAGAAGGAAAAGAGAAAAGGAGGGGGTGGAGAAGAGGATTAAAAAAATAAAAGAGAGAGAGAGAAAAAAGGAAAAATAAAAAAGCAGAGATGAATAGACATATGCGGAAAAGATTTATATTCATTCAGGAATAGCTATAAGCCACTAAAGAACAGTAGGAAAAGCAGTCAAATACATAAAAAACAAAATTAAAAAAAAACTCATCAAGAAAAAAGAAAGAAAAATGTGAGAAAAATTAAGAAAATAAAGAAAAACTTAAAATGAATTTTTCTTTCTTTCTTTCTTTCTTTCTTTTTTTTTTTTTTTTGTGGAAACAAAAAGAGGAAAACTTCACAGCACCGCAAAAATATAATGTGATGGTGGAAATATGTTGTGGAATAAGCAGTATGATTTATAAGAAGAAAGAATCTTAAAATGATTTTTTTAAATTTTTATAACAAGAAAAACAAAAATGAAAACTCCACAGCACCACTAAAGGCTAGTATGAAGGTGGAGATATGTTGGGAGAATGAACAGTGTGATTTATAAGAGAAAAAAGAAGAAAAAAGGACAAAAATTTTAAAAGGTTCTCAAGGTCGTAATCCTTGGTGTGGAGTCTGCTCCTGTGGACTGGGTTGGGTGTCCTGTGATGTTTTCCTGGTTGGGGGAGCTTGCGCCTGTGTTCTGGTTGATGGAGCTGGTCCTGTCTCTTTGAAGGGCAGTGCAGTGTCCAGTAGTAGGTTTTGGAGAGTCTATGGGTTCAATATGCCTTCGGGCAGTTGTTCTAGCTTTCGCAGTGTTAGGCACCTCTATTTCCACAGCTGCTTCAAAGCGACCCTCTCAGCATAACTGCAGTGCCGCCAGGCCCCTACTTGTCCCTGGGATCATTGCCCGTGCTTCTGTTCCCCGTCCTGCTCTGCGCTGCTGGCTGAAACTTGCTAGGTAGGTGCCTGTGTGGATCCCTCTGCCATGGCCTCGACTTATGTGTGCTTCCCTCAGCCCTCCTAAGCTCATCCTCAGCCGCCTAAGCTCATCTTCCGTGCTGCGGGCTTGTGTGCACTTGTTTCGGCTCCCCAGGCCTGCCCTTTGCTTCACGGGGCTGTGTGCACTTGTTTCAGCTCCTTCCGCTGGCCTCTGTGTTGCCGGTCTGGTATGGACTTGTTTCGGCTCTCTGAGGCTGCCCTCTGCGACCCAGGATTTATGTGCACTCGTTTCTTCTCACTGCCTGCACTCTTTGTCGCAGGGTGCTATTTGTTCTTCTTTCAGCTGTGCTATGAGGATTGCGTGCATTGCCCAAGTTTGTATACCTCCCCTGTATCGCCACCCCAGTCCTGCTTTTTGCCCTAGCTGTGTTTGTCTGCGGCTACACTGGGCTAGTACGCCAGTACTTTGGCCACCTCATGCGAAGAGTTGACTCATTGGAAAAGACTCTGATGCTGGGAGGGATTGAGGGCAGGAGGAGAAAGGGACGCCAGAGGATGAGATTGCTGGATGGCATCACGGACTCGATGGACATGAGTCTGAGTGAACTCCGGGAGTTGGTGATGGACAGGGAGGCCTGGCGTGCTGCGATTCATGGGGTCACAAAGAGTCAGACACGACTAAGCGACTGAACTGAACTGAACTGATGTAACCAAGAATCCTAGTGCTGCTGTCTCTTATACACATCTGGTTTCTGGATTCCTGAACAAGTGTGGTCCCTGGAGCCCAACTGATTTGTACTGGAACACCCTCTCCACCCCAGAGTGCACACCTTTTTTACTTCCATAGCAGTTCTCTCTCCCACCTTTTTCTTCCTTCCTTTCTTTTTTTTTCCCTTGGCTGTGCAGCCTGTGGGATCTTAGTCGCCGGCCCAGGGGCTGAACCCGCACCCACCAGTGGTGAAAGCAGAGTCCTAACCCCCAGACGGCCAGGGAATTCCAGGTTCTGTGCCTTTANGCATCAGCATGTAATGTATGGAAATAGACATCTTACGGGAAAAAGACGGGGAAGACTTTTCTGTGCTCCTTCTGCACTGACCTCTGAGAGCATAGCCAGGGAAGGACTGTCTCTTTGCTGCAGTCCCACTGAACCCAGGGACACAAGCCTCCCTAGCCATCAGAGCCAGGCTATCGGGGAGGTGCCCTCTCGGTGGCACCGGAGAACCCAGGGTGCCAGGTGTGCACCAGCTCTTCTCTGCTGCGCCACGGGCACTGCTGGCCAGCAGTGGGGCAGAGACGGCGTGGAAACCGTTCCTCCTGCGCTCCCCGGTCTCCGCGGAGTGTCCTCCTTGGTCTCTGGATGTGTGCTGGATTAGAAGGCTGACTCTCAGACAGCAGCTTTTAGGATAAGCATACAGGCCTTTTTCAGAGAAAGCCTGGAGGTTGGGCGTTTCTGATCGGCATCTCTGCACTGAGCCTTGGGGGGATCGTCTCGTAAGGATTCTTTCCCTGTCTCATCCAGTCCTGTGGGATCTGAGCGTACAAGTCCTGCTGGCGACCAGAGATGGACAATGAAGGAACGTGCCCCCTGGGCAGCGGAACACCAGCTGGGGCACCAGACATGTACACAAGCTCCTTCCAGGGAGATGCTTATGACGTAGATCCAGGCACAGAGGGGCACGAAGGTGGGACCCGCCAGCCTCCCTGATCTCTGGGGGTGGTGGGGGCAGCTAGCCCCTGTCTTGTGTTAAATCAGAGGCCTGAGACAGGCTGCAGCTTTCAAAACACACAGAGAGGCCTGGACACAGGCCTGGCAAAGTAATGTCTCTGCTTTTCAATATGCTATCTAGATTGGTCATAACTTTTCTTCCAAGGAATAAACGTCTTTTAATTTCATGGCTGCAATCACCATCTGCAGTGGTTTTGGAGCCCCCCCAAAATGAATTCTGACACTGTTTCCCCATCTATTTCCCATGAAGTGATGGGACCAGATGCCATGATCTTCATTTTCTGAATGTTGAGCTTTAAGCCAACTTTTTCACTCTCCTCTTTCACTTTCATCAAGAGGCTTTTTAGCTCCTCTTCACTTTCTGCCATAAGGGTGGTGTCATCTGCATATCTGAGGTTATTGATATTTCTCCCAGTAATCTTATTCCAGCTTGTGTTTCTTCCAGTCCAGCGTTTCTCATGA
>SJYV01024370.1:2331089-2360013 GCA_006410875.1 Neotragus pygmaeus | reverse complement strand
CTTTTCCACTCCTGTGGCCACTGCTGAGTTTTCCAAATTTGCTGGCATATTGAGTGCAGCACTTTCACAGCATCATCTTTCAGGATATGAACTAGCTCAACTGGAATTCCATCTCGCTTTGTTTGTAGTGATGCTTTCTAAGGCCCACTTGACTTCACATTCCAAGATGTCTGGCTCTAGATTAGTGATCACATCATCATGATTATCTGGGTCATGAAGATCTTTTTTGTACAGTTCTTCTGTGTATTCTTGCCACCTCTTCTTAATATCTTCTGCTTCTGTTAGGTCCATACCATTTCTGTCCTTTATCGAGCCCATATTTGCATGAAATGTTCCCTTGGTATCTCTAATTTTCTTGAAGAGGTCTCTAGTCTTTCCCATTCTGTGTTTTCCTCTATTTCTTTGCATTGATCGCTGAAGAAGGCTTTCTTATCTCTTCTTGCTCTTCTTTGGAACGTGGTAAATACATTACCACGTGTGAAATAGACAGCTAAGGAGAAACTGCTGCTGAGAAGGCCCTTCAGGAGGCCACCCCAATAAATAAATAAATGCATACATAATTTTAAAAGATGAAGAGAGCTGTGAGTTTCTTCTGATTGCAGGCTATTATGCCAGAGACGGAGCCTAAGGTGGGATTGCATCTTACCCTCTCTGACCTTTTTAGATGTGAGTCCCTCCTCGTTCACTCCGTGTTTATCAGTGGCTCACTCGGCGTCCTGATTTCTTTCGGAGGAAACCGCTGCGCAGAGCTGTGTCCCAGGAGCGCATGTGCTCAGGGGCCTCCTGTGTCACCACGTGGACTGGAGACAGGGCCAATCTTTTTAACGCTGTGACAGCTTCCTTTTTTCCTGGTGTGTCAAGATGTTCCAGCTTTACCTTCTACACTGTCAGCCCTTACTTCAAGGAGCCTTGGGGTTTTATTTGTTTTGCCTCATGTTGTAATTTAGTAGGAAATGGTGCTTTGAGATCACAAGCTGGGTTTGATGGATTCCCACTGCCACTGGGATGGTTATTGTTTATAAACCTTTTCAATGGACAGATCTAGGAATTACACCTATTTAGTGAACTCCGGGAGATGGTGATGGACAGGGAGGCCTGGCGTGCTGCGATTCATGGGGTCACAAAGAGTCGGGCACAACTGAGCGACTGAACTGAACTGGACTGATGTATCTGTTTGTAAGCTATGTTCCACTTGAAACTATTTACAAAAGTAAAATTTTTACTTGATCTCATCTATATGGCTTTATTTTCTTTCTTCTGCATTGAGTGTCCCGATTTTTACCTTGTTAGTATAGCCTTCAAACACTAAACATTGGAGTTTTACCCCCATTTAGACTTAGTTTAAAAGTAGCCATGCGTTTAATGCTCATGACTAATTATTTTTATTTAATTTTTATTTATTTAGTTTTCTAATTAATTTATTTATTTTAATGGAAGGATAATTACTTTACAATATTGTGTTGGTTTCTGCCACACATCAACATGAGCTAGCCACAGGCATACATATGTCCCCTCTCTCTTGAAGGTCCCTCTCACCTTCCCTCCTCTGACCCCTCTAGGTTTCAGGCATACGTGTGTGCAAATTGCTTCAGTTACGTATAAGACTCTCAAGTATTTATTTGAAGCTTATTTTCTAGTAGATATTTCTGGAAAAACTCACGAGAAAAACATTCCCCAAGTTCTTGTATGTTTTGAGAATAATCTTTCTAACTTTTTGTACTTAAAAGTTTATCAGATTTCAAATTTTTGGCTCACATTTTCCTTCCTTGAAGACCTTAAATTTATTTCTAGCATGAAGTGTTGCTTTCAAAAAGTGTGATGATAAAAAAGAAGTGTCGTTATAAAAATGTAACTTTCTTACCCTTGTTATTTAGTCAGAGGCTCAAGGGCCTAGATTTCCAAAGAGTTTTTACAGTTTTCACTTATTATGAAGCATTGGGCAAGAGTCTTGGTGTGTTTTAAAAGTGGGCAAGGCTTTCTGGAATGCTTTCATTGGTGTTATTCTGTCCCTTATTTTCCTTTGAGACTTTACATGGGATTTCACCTTAATCATCGTCTGCTGCTCATTTTCTTGTGCAATAGTTTTCCTGAACTTTTTGAAGGAGAAGTGATTCAGTCAAGTTTTTCTAACTTCACAGGGCTCCCTCTTCTGTGTTTTTTGTGACCTATTGACAAAGTACGATAGTTCACCTTCTGAAATTGCCTGGCTTTGTTCTCCCTCCCAGTTTTATTTATGCTTTGATTTCCCTTAGCCTATGTTGTCCTTATCCTATTCAGTTTTGATACAATTTCCAATCATTTCTTTTTAGCGTGTAGTCCAGTTTGTGTCTTCTCTTGTGGCCCAGCTGGTAAAGAGTCTTCCTGCAATGCAGGAGACCGGGGTCCAATCCGTGGGTTGGGAAGATCCCCTGGAGAAGGAAATGGCAACCCACTCCAGTATTCTTGCCTGGAATATCCCGTGGATGGAGGAGCCTGGCAGGTTACAGTCCATGGGGTCACAAAGGGTCAGACTTCACTTTCAGTTATCACTCTCCAGTTCTGGAAGGGAGTACCAGCTGGTCAGTTTTAAGAGTACAAACGGTCTGGAAAGATCTAGCCCTTTCAGACCTAAACATGGAGTCTTGCTCTCACCTACACTGGATTGTGTGAAATCCCTTCAGTTTCAGCTTTGGTCCTCATGGAGATCTGCTGGAGTTTATAATGAATATCTACTGGCTGTTTTATGATGTTGCTGTTCTCAGATCTGTGAGATGCCTCATGACTTCCCTCTGCTTCCTCCTGCAAAGATGCTAGCGAGTGCATGCTAAATTGTTCCAGTTGTGGCCGACTCTGTGTGACCCCTCAGACTGTAGCCTGCCATGCTCCTCTGTCCAATTCTGCAGGCAAGAATGCTAGAGTAGGGTGCATGCCTTCCTCCAGGGGATCGTCCCAGCCCAGGGATCGAACCCACCCGTATCCTTTATGTTTTCTCCATGGGCAGGCAGGTTCTTTAGGCCACCTGGGAAGCCTGCTCAGGTATTGTGGTTGATGGTGGTTTGTCTTCCTCTGTTTGTATCTGCATTATCGACTGAAAAAAGTCACCATGTGAGTTATGCTTTCTTTGAGACAATGAGGGTTATAGCCTGGGAGACAGCTGCTCAGACAGCTCTGAGGGACTGTCCTGAAGAGGTAGAGGGGTGGCTCAGTATACACATGATTTTGGTGAAGGGGGTATAAATGCAATCAAGTACACATTTTGGCAGAGGGTTGATGATTCTCTAGATATGAGAAGATGCAAGAAATTGGGTTCATAAAATCTTCTCCTGAAAATATCTATCTGAAGGCTTGTTTTGCCAGATTTCTCAGAGTACAGAGGACCTTATTCCTGGTCTTCATCCTGAACTTGTTTCAAGGTGTGTTGAAGGTCAGCAACTTCAGGGTCTAATGACTTCATCTCTGTAAAGGCAGACGGTGTGTGGCAACTTTTGGCCATGTGGGGGTCTGTGGGAATACCCCCTCACCTGGATTTGTTGTAAATGTTAGCCATGACTTTGACTTTACTATCTAGTTTCTCTTTCTACTATTACATCGAGATTCAGGAAGTTCCCCAAATTATGTCATCTCTGCTACCACAATCTTTCCAGTATCTATTATGGTGTTTTCTGACTTGCAGTGGTCTTTAATTTTAATGGAGTAAAAGTTATGACTTCATTGCTATGGTTTATGTTTATGCTTGTGTTTCTAGAAGGGATTCCTCCATTCTAAACTCAAATAAGTAGCCTCATATATGTATGTGTGTATATATATATATATATATAACATATATATGTGTATATATATATATACATATATATGGGCTTCCCTGGAAGCTAGCTGGTAAAGAATCCACCTGCAATGCAGGAGACTCTGATTCAATTCCTGGATTGGGAATATCCCATGGGAAAGGAACAGGCTACCCTCTCCAGTGGCTTCTCTGGTGGCTCAGATGGTAAAGAATCTACCTGCAATGTGAGTGACCTGGATTCAATCCCTGGGTTGGGAAGATCCCCTGGAGGAGGGCATGGCAACCCACTACAGTATTCTTGCCTGGAGAATCCCCAAGGACAGAGGAGTCTTACAGGCTATCATCCATAGGGTCTCAAAGAGTTGGACACAAATTAATGACTAAAAACAACAACAAATATATATATATATAAAACTATTATATATATAATGTATATTACTATTATATATAGTATGTATTATATACTATTATGATTCACTTCCCTGGTGGTGCAGAGGTTAAAGCATCTGCCTGCAGTGTGGGAGACCTGGGTTTGATCCCTGGGTCGGGAAGATCCCCTGGAGAAGGAAATGGCAACCCACTCCAGTATTCTTGCCTGGAGAATCCCGTGGACAGAGGAGCTTGGTGGGCTAAAGTCAACGGGTCGCAAAGAGTCAGACACGACTGAGCAACCTCACTTTCACTTTCACTATTATGATTATACAGTGAAAGTGACAAATTGATTCAAGGTATTAGATCTGATAGAGTGCCTAAAGAACTATGGACAGAGNTCAATCCCTGGGTTGGGAAGATCCCCTGGAGGAGGGCATGGCAACCCACTACAGTATTCTTGCCTGGAGAATCCCCAAGGACAGAGGAGTCTTACAGGCTATCATCCATAGGGTCTCAAAGAGTTGGACACAAATTAATGACTAAAAACAACAACAAATATATATATATATAAAACTATTATATATATAATGTATATTACTATTATATATAGTATGTATTATATACTATTATGATTCACTTCCCTGGTGGTGCAGAGGTTAAAGCATCTGCCTGCAGTGTGGGAGACCTGGGTTTGATCCCTGGGTCGGGAAGATCCCCTGGAGAAGGAAATGGCAACCCACTCCAGTATTCTTGCCTGGAGAATCCCGTGGACAGAGGAGCTTGGTGGGCTAAAGTCAACGGGTCGCAAAGAGTCAGACACGACTGAGCAACCTCACTTTCACTTTCACTATTATGATTATACAGTGAAAGTGACAAATTGATTCAAGGTATTAGATCTGATAGAGTGCCTAAAGAACTATGGACAGAGGTTCATGACATTGTACAGGAGGTAGTGATCAAGACCATCCCTAAGGAAAAGAAATACAAAAAGGCAAAGTGGTTGTCTGAGAAGGGCTCAGAAATAGCTAAGAAAAGAGAAGCTAAAGGCAAAGGAGAAAAGGAAAGATATACCCATTTGAATGCAGAGTTCCAAAGAATAGCAAGGAGAAATAAGAAAGCCTTCCTCAGTGATCAGTGCAAAGAAATAGAGGAAAACAATAGAAAGGGAAAGACTAGAGATGTCTGCCAGAAGATTAGAGATACCAAAGGAACATTTCACGTAAAGATGGGCTCAACAAAGAACAGAAATGGTGGTGTGGACCTAACAGAAGCAGAAGATATTAAGAAGAGGTGGCAAAATACACAGAAGAACTGTACAAAAAAGATCTTCATGATCCAGATAATCACGATGGTGTGATCACTCACCTAGAGCCAGACATCCTGGAATGCAAAGTTAAGTGGGCCTTAGGAAGCATCACTACAAACAAAGCTAGTGGAGGTGATGGAATTCCAGTTGAGCTAGTTCATATCCTGAAAGATGATGCTGTGAAAGTGCTACATTCAATATGCCAGCAAATTTGGAAAATTCAGCAGTGGCCACAGGAGTGGAAAAGGTCAGTTTTCATTCCAATTCCAAAGAAAGGCAATGCCAAAGAATGCTCAAACTACCACACAATTGCACTCATCTCACATGCTAGTAAAGTAATGCTCAAAATTCTCCAAGCCAGGCTTCAATAGTACATGAACGGTGAACTTCCAGATGTTCAAGTTGGATTTAGAAAAGGCAGAGGAACAAGAGATCAAATTGCCAACATCTGCTGGATCATCAAAAAAGCAAGAGAGTTCCAGAAAAACATCGACTTCTGCTTTGTTGACTATGCCAAAGCCTTTGACTTTGTGGATCACAAGAAACTGTGGAAAATTCTTCAAAAGTTGGGAATACCAGACCGCCTTACCTGCCTCCTGAGAAATCTGTATGCAGGTCAAAAAGCAACAGTTAGAACTGGACATGAAACAACAGACTGGTTCCAAATTGGGAACGGAGTACGTCAAGACTGTATATTGTCACCCTGCTTATTTAACTTCTATGCAGAGTACATCATGAGAAATGCTGGGCTGGATGAAGCACAAGAAGAAATATCAATAACCTCAGATACACAGATGACACCACCCTTATGGCAGAAAGCAAAGAAGAATTAAAGAGCCTCTTGATGAAAGTGAAAGAGGAGAGTGAAAAAGTTGGCTTAAAGCTCAACATTCAGAAAATGAAGATCATGGCATCTGGTCCCATCACTTCATGGCAAATAGATGGGGCAACAATGGAAACAGTGACAGGCTTTATATTTTGGGGTTCCAAAATCACTTCAGATGTTGAATGCAGCCATGAAATTAAAAGACACTTGCTTCTTGGAAGAAAAGTTATGACCAACCTAGACAGCATATTCAAAAGCAGAGACATTAGTTTACCAACAAAGGTTTGTCTAGTCAAAGCTTTGGTTTTTCCAGTGGTCATGTATGGATGTGAGAATTGGAGTATAAAGAAAGCTGAGCACCGAAGAATTGATGCTTTTGAACTGTGGTGTCGGAGAAGACTCTTGAGAGTGCCTTAGACTGCAAGCAGACCCAACCAGTCCATCCTAAAGGAAGTCAGTCCTGAATATTCATTGGAAGGACTGATGCTGAAGCTGAAACTCCAATACTTTGGCCTCCTGATGTGAAAAACTGGCTCATTTGAAAAGACCCTGATGCTGGGAAAGATTGAAGGTGGGAGGAGAAGGGGATGCCAAAGGATGAGATGGTTGGATGACATCACAGACCCAATGAACTTGAGTCTGAGTGAACTCCGGGAGCTGGTGATGGACAAAGAGGCCTGGAGTGCTGCAGTCCATGGGGTCACAAAGAGTCAGACTGAACTGAACTGAATATTATTATAGTACATATATATACATATACACAGTGTATATATACTCCATATATATTACTATTATTGTTTTTTACCTCTTACTTCATTCTCAGGACATCAAGTGGACATCAGTACTGTGAAAGTTTAAATTACAATGGGAACCCAGACAGTGCTGTATGGATCCCTGTCTGGGCAGCGTAAAAAGCTCTCATATTTTTTAGTACTTTATTTCTTTTCCTTTTGTACATTAAAAAAAAAATTCCTCTGTAATTCTTTTGGTGTTTCATGAGAGTTAGGGACCTGGTTTTACTTTTACAAATAGTCATTTCAAAACCATTTACTCACTTATCTCTGTGCAGATTTAAAGGCTTTGTTCATCACAGACTAAATATTCTTTGTACTTAGGTCTGTTGCTAAACCCTCTAATAATTTTCATGTGTCTGTTTCTGTGACCACATCACGCTATCTTCATGACCAAACTTTATAGTTTTCTGTATCTGCTAAGTGCAAAAACCTTCCTTGTTATTTAAACTTTTCAACATTTAACTACTTCCCGTGTATTCATTAAGATGATATGATTTCATCAATTTCATGGGTGTTGTGAATTGTTTTTTTTCCAATAATTTGAAATAAATTATATTTTTATAATCTAGAACTGTTTCATTCAGAAGAGTCTATTTTTTTTTCTTTATTCCAATCTCTTGTAGTTGAAGTTCTGTCAATATTTTCCCATGCTGTTGCTGCTGCTACGTCACGTCAGTCGTGTCCGATTCTGCACGACCCCATAGACGGCAGGCCACCAGGCTCCCCCATCCCTGGGATTCTCCAGGCAAGAACACTGGAGTGGGTTGCCATTTCCTTCTCCAATGCATGAAAGTGAAAAGTGAAAGTCAAGTCGCTCAGTCATGTCCGACTCTTAGCGACCCCATTGTCCGCAGCCTACCAGGCTCCTGCATCCATGGGATTTTCCAGGCAGAAGTACTGGAGTGGGGTACCATTGCCTTCTCTGTATTTTCCCATAGAGCCTCCAAACTTATTTTTTTAGATGATGTAAGGACTTCCTTTTATTGTTATCTGAAAAGACTGTAATCATATGCCTGAGTCATAGCACAGAGCCCACCCATTGGGCCCATAAGCCCTGGTCCCTGGCCATTCCGGTCCACCCTACCACGCAGCAACCCACGCTTTCACTGACAGAGAGAAATTAACTGAACTCTACTGATTCCAGGTCCTCTGGCAGTCACAGTGTGGACTTGATTCCAGAGCAGATGCTAAGCAATGGGGTCATCATACAAGTGAGAGTGAACACTTGGCCCTTTTGCCATTAAGAAATCTGAAGACAAACATGTGTGTTAAATCGCTTCAGTCGTATCCGACTCTTTGCGACCATATGGACTGTAGCCTGCCAGGCTCCTCTGTCCAAGGGATTCTTCAGGCAAGAATACTGGAGTGGAGTCCCCTCCCTCAGGGGATCTTCCCAACCCAGGGATCGAACCTGCATCTTTTATGTCTCCTTCATTGGCAGGTGAGTTCTTTACCACTAGCGCCACCTGGGAAGCCCAGAAAACAAGCATAAATGCAAACAAATATGACTTTAAATTTTGTAATTTTTATGGTAGACAATAATCATTTGCCCATCTGAGGCCAATAGTCTTTGTGTGTTGGGTGGGGGTGGGGGAGTATAAAAAATTTATGTATTTTCATTGGGGATATAGTTGCTTGCTCCTTTAAAGGAAAGATAAGACAAATCTAGACAGTATTAAAAAGCAGAGACATCACTTTGCCAACAAAGGTCATATAATCCAAGCTATGATTTTTTCATTAGCCATGTATAGATATGAGAGTTGGACCATAAAGAAGGCTGAATGTCGAAGAACTGATGCTTTGGAATTGTGGTGCTGGAGAAGACTCTTAAAAGAGTCCTTTGGACTGCAAGGAGATCAAACCAGTCAATCCTAGAGGAAATCAACCTTAACCATTCATTGGAAGGACTGTTGCTGAAACTGAAGCTCCAATACTTTGGCCACCTGAACTGACTCACTGGAAAAGACCCTGATGCTGGGAAGGACTGAGGGCAGGAAGAGAAAGGGGCAGCAGGGGATGAAATGGTTAAATAGCATCACCAACTCAATGGACATGAATTTGAGCGAATCCTGGTGGATAGTGGAGAACAGAGGAGCCTGGCTGCTGTAGTCCATGGGGTTGCAAAGAGTCAGACATGACTTAGCAGCTAAACAACAAATAGCTGGTTTATAATATGTTAGTTTCTGCTGTACAATCAAGAGAATCAGGCATATGTGTATATATATCCCCTCTTTTTGATTAGAAAAATGTAATCATTTCTCTCCTTTCCTTCCTCAAGAGGCAAGATTGGTTCCTAAGTATGGATTGCTGACTCCCCAAATGAGGTTTGGTGTTGTTGTCGATCAATCATGTCCGACTGAACAGTGGTGATTATTTTACTAATAGTAATACTATGTTTGTGGGTGGCAAGGGAATTTGGCATTTCAGAAGGCAGTTTAGCAATTTACGTATACAGAAGTATCAAATGAATGCCTTTGACCCAGAAACTCCACTTTTCCATATTTGTCTTAAGAAAATAATTAAGAGTACATTCGAGTAGATCACTATGATAATACTCAATGATCATAGTTTGGAATAATGCAAAGTTGGAAAGAATAAATGTCTGATAACGGAAGATTTGGTTAAATAAGCAAAGTTATTGTTGTTTCAGGCGCTAAGTCATGTCCAACTCTTTTTCGACCTTATGAACGATAGCCTGCCAAATTCCTCTGTCCATGGGATTTCTCAGGCAAGAATACTGGAGTGGGTTGCCATTTCCTTCTCCAGGGGATCTTCCCAACCCAGGGATTGAACCTGGGTCTCCTGCTTGGCAAGTGGATTCTTTACCACTGAGCCACCTGAGAGCCACGAGGGAAGCCCATTCGATACTTGCAGTATATGAAACTATTTAAAGTGATGTTACAGGAAAGCATCTGTGAATGTGAAGAGTATTTAAATATACTTTTTAAAAGCTGGACTTTTGAGTTAATTTTTTTTGTTTTGTTTTGAAATAATCCCAAACTTGCGGCAAAGAATAGTCAGTCTTTATCTTTGCAGGAGATATAGGAGACAAGGGTTCCATCCTTGGGTCGGGAAGATCCCCTGGAGGAGGAGATGGCAACCCACTCCAGTACTCTTGCCTGGGAAATCCTATGGACAGAGGAGCCTGGCAGGCAATAGTCCGTGGGGTCACAAAGAGTCAGACATGACTGAACACCACCACTGCCATCTGCATCTTTGGCAAGAAGGTCTCAGAAGTGATGATTCTTGCTGTATTCTGTATCAGTTGGGAAAAGTATATAGCTTCCTTTTGTCTCATTCCTGGGACACTTGATTAATCTGCTCAGGCTTCTCCCTGATTAATCTTCTCAGCCTTCTCCACTTACTCTTTTTTTCACTTTGTAATTGATAAGAATTGTGTGGAGAGGTCCATTGAGAGTATATAAGCTTTCATTCTTTATCAAGTCCCCAATTTGTTCATTTATGTCTACATGGATACAGAAATCCTATTTCATTCCCTGCTTTGCAGTCTTGTCTCTCATTGTTTATTTGGTGTTCAGTTTGTCCCATATTTGAGCAAGGGGAACATTTTCAAGTCATCTGTGCTCTTTTGACACATCACCATCAATCTTTGGGTTCTTTATTACTTTCTGGCACAATAGATATTCCAGGATCATTATGTTTAGAGCAAGTTGAGTGGTAACCCCCTCCAAAGATCTATCCCTGTCCAAATCCCCAGATTCTGTGAGGTAGAAAGTTAACACTTTTTGGAAAAATGATTTTTTGTAGATGTGATCAAATTAAAGATCTTGAGATAAGGAGAGCATCCTGGATTATCTGGTGAGCCCTAAATCTAATCTGAAGTGTCCTCACTGGAGACAGAAAGGAGAAAACAGAGGCAGAGAAGGCCATGTGAAGACAGAGGCAGAAGCTGGAGCGGTGCAGCCACAGGGAACGCCTGGAGCCGGGAAGGGGCAGAGGTGAGGATGGGTTCTCCCCTGGAGCCTCCCATGGCCGAACAGCGCTGCCCACATCTTGGTGTTGGACTTCTGGCTCCAGATCTTGGTGGAGAGATCTGACAAAGCGTGGTCCACTAGAGAAGGGAATGGCAAACCACTTCAGTATTCTTGCCTTGAGAACCTCGTGGATAGTATGAAAAGGCGAAAACACACGGCACTGAAAGATGAACTCCAGAGTTACAGGAGGAAACATTTCTCTTGTTTGAAGCCACAAGGTCTGTGGTTATTGGTTACAGCGGCCTCAGAAACGACCACAATGTCCTCGCCTTGCACGAGAAATGGCCCAGAGTTAGCCACTTCGGCAGGAGCCCTGGCCCCTTCTAGCGTAGAACAGTATTTAGAAACCAACATCGGAGCACCTGGTGTGCTCGTGGTTATCTGGAGTCCTCTGTTCCTAGAGCTAAGGAAGACATTCATAAATATATATTTTAAAAATCAGAAATTTACACTGATATCCCCATTCCAGTCTATTCTTCTCCATTTCCACAGTAGGATCTCACCTCCCTGACAGCAAGAACACCTGGTTCCCGACACCCTTAGCACACTGGAGTCTGTTGCTGGAGTCCCCATCTGTGCAGACACGCGCCACTCTGGGTCAGCCACCCCTGGCGGCTGCCCTTGCTGCTCCGCCAGGCCTCGGTGATCAGGCTGCTGTCCGCTGCAGCCCCCTCGCCCACGTGGCTTCCAACTACTGCCGACGACTGCCCCCTCCTCCCCCGCTCCCTGCCCCCTGCCCTCACACCAACCACCACCACGTGCCTTGCAGAGCCCCACATCATGATGTGATGAGCCATGGCCCAGCCTGTAAAACAGGGAAAGAAAAAAGGGGAGAGAAAACACAACATACATTTTTAAGTGCAAAACATTGTGAATTAATATGATGTGAAGAAAAATTTGTATACATGCGGCAAAGAATCTGGGCATGCCCACAGCAGGAGGGTCCCGGGTGATTGCCGCTGGGACACCTTGCTCAGATTTCTTTTCTTTTCTCTTTTTGCTTTTGCTTGTCTCACTTTTCTTTTGTCCTCCTCTTCCTCCTCGTCTTGCTCCTTTTCTTCTTTGGGAGGGGAGGCCAATCAGCATACTTTATTTTTCTGTAACAAGAAAAACAATTGGAAACTTTATTTTAAAAAATTAATCTGTTATTTTTGAGATATAGTTAGTTTCAGGTGTATAACATAAAATGTTGATATTTGTATATATTGCAAAGTGATCACCACAATAAATCTGGTGAACATCCTCTGGAGATTTAATTTTTTTTTAAAAGCTTATAATTAAACTCAAAGTTTTTTCTTCCTGGGTAGAGAGTCACTCAAAAAGTATGGTTCTCAGGATGACCTGAGGTTTCTTTTAACTTAAAAAATTGTTTTGAAGCTAACTTTTCCAGATGATAGTGCAACTGATTTAATCTGCTCTCTGCTTGAGTCTGAGGATTTCTATCTCGAAGATTGCTGACATTTTCCCAGCTGGTTTGTTGATGTAGTAAAAGAGAGACCATCCATCTGTGCTGGGCAAAGTGGAGAGCCAAAAAAAAAAAAGTGGAAAATAAGGTCTCTGATCTTTTTTTTTACACTCTCAAAGTCTAGTAAAAATTTGTTAACATTTCCAATTGCATCAAGTTCAGCTGACGTGAAAGTAGCCAAAAATCAAGCCCAACTAAGAGCAATCCATCTCTGCGTAAGTTTCGACTTCACAGACCTCAGTGGAATCTATGCGGCCGATTAGAATTGATCTCTTTTAGGACAGTGTGTACAGGTACGTGGGCTTCCCAGGTGGCGCAGAGGTAAAGAATCTGCCTGCCAATGCAGGAGATGCGGGTTCGCTCCCTGGATCAGGAAAATCCCCTGGAGGAGGAAATGGCAACCCACTCCAGTATTCTTGCCTGGAAAATCCCATGGACAGAGGAGCCTGGCTGGATACAGTCTGTGGGGTTGCAAAGCGTTGGACACGACTGAGCCCGCACGCACAGGTACGTGCCTTGTGGTGAATCCTTGTACCGATAATACAGCCCGGGAATGTTAGTTGCATGCATTTGTCCCAGGCCTGTTTTCCTAATTGAGGTACTTCTGGTAGAGTTAATTTCCCATTTTACTTGTGGCTGTTGAAAACAGACTCTGTTTAGATGGACTTATCCCGTGAAGTCGTCCTCTCTCCTCTTTGGCCCGATCACCCGTGCACATTTCATTCCTTTGTGTTACTGACTTTGGCCCCAGCACGGTGTTTCCCACTCTGCCTGCTTTCTGAGTGAGCTTGCCTGGGCCTCCTCAGATTCCAGCTGTGGAGATTTTTGGCCAGTTGCAAACTCTTTCATATTACGGTGTAAAGGGAACGAAATGTGAGACACCCCGTGGCTTGAGTCTTTCATTTTTCTGGTCCTTTTTTTGGATTCATTTTTACCCTTACGTCCACTGACGTTATTTTAATGGGCCATTTTCAGGGAGATTAATTATACCCTTGGCACATCTGCTTTCCCATTTGAAAATTTTCTCTCTGTGACAGGATTGGAAAATAATAGGAAACAGTTCACACAGCTGCCTTAGTTACCAAGACAACAAATCGGAGAAATAACTGGCTTCTCTCTATTTCTCTGAACTACCTTCCAAATACAGTAATCTTCATCCTAAAAGCTGTGTGTCTGTTTGAGATTACTACTTGAGTAGTTACTGAGTTAATGTTTTAGCAAGAGTATTACTTGCCCTGATTATTAGAGAACAAAGCAGTTTTTGTTTCATCATCAAGTTTCACTTTGTGTTATTTTAGAACTTACGCAGGTAATTTGTACATGTTAAGTTTAGGAACATGAAACTTTTTGGAAGTATCTGGGGGTAAAAAGGGCTTCCCAGGTGGCAGTAGTGGTAAAATAATCTGCCTGCCGATGCAGGAAATGCAGGAGACGTTGGTTCAATCCCTGGGTTGGGAAGCTCCCCTGGAGCAGGAAACGGCAACCCACTCAAGTATTTTTCCCTGGAGAATCCCATGGACAGAGGGTCCTGGAGAGCTACAGTCCATGGGTCATAAAGAATGGGACACGACATGGTGACTGAGCACAGATGCGCACACACGGGGTGAAAAGTCTAAGTCTCGATATCCAAGATACTTATCTTGACCGGTATCAACATATCAAAGTGAATGTGATTCAGTAAATTGACTTGGAATGAATTTTAGAACAATATACTCAGATTAATAAAAACCACATGTTAAATGTATTAAAAATAAAAAACGTTTTAAAACTCTTTAAAATTCATATAAACAATAGGTACTTCTTTGAAATTCAGAAAAAACAGGCAAGCAAAAAAGAATAAATTACCCACAATTCCACTACCCTGAAATTGCCACCAGTAATATTAATTTTTAATGCTTTTCAAAAGAATTAATTTTTAAAGTGACACATGTTCATTAAGTTAAAAAGTGCTTGGTTTCCTTAGCTGCTAAGTCTCGTCAGCTGTGTCTGACTCAGTGCAACCCCATAGACAGTAGCCCACCAGGCTCCCCCGTCCCTGGGATTCTCCAGGCAAGAGTACTGGAGTGGGTGCCATTGCCTTCTCCTAATAATGATAATAAGAACAGTAATAACAGCTGGTCTTTATTGAATGTTCCCTATACACCAGCCTGTGGTCTTAGCTTACACACAGGAAAACACAATCGTTTTTTGAGTAACATTTGAAATGTTATTGTTAATTTCTGTTCCTTTCTTTCCTTCTGTATATAGACATTAAAAAAATTATGTAGTTGTAATTGTACCGTATGAACAGTTTTGAATTGTTTTTTAATAACAATTCTTTTCTGTGATGCTCCATTTTCTTTGATGTTACTTTTATAGTACGTTATCAGACAGTTTTATAAAAAAATGCCCTTTCACTGGTTGTTTACTATTTCACGGAAGCGTAAACAATTCATTTAACCATTTCCATGCTGTTGGACACATTTCAACTTTTTTGTATAATGCTCTTTTTATGTTATTTCTTAGAATAGATGATTTTCTTGGAATAGATGGGTCTATCAGAAATGAAATTACTGGCTCAACTTAAGGAATAGTTTTAGATCTCTGGAATGTGTTTTCAAATTGTTTTTCCAAAAGGTTGTGCTTACTCATGTTGGCATCATCATTATATAATAATACCAAGATGTTTCTTGTTCTTTTCTAGTTTTAGAGACGCAAAATAATAGACTGTATTTAATTAGTTTCTCTTTGATTATGCACCGAGTTTAATGATTTAACAGTATCTTTCACTTTTTTAATGAATTACCTGTCATGATGTTGCATTTTATCCTCAAAACTGTAATGTCTTTTAAAATCACGAGTCCTATATACTTATTGTAAAATTAAGACAATATAAAATGCAATTAAGAGCAGATACTCCTTCCCATCTGCTTCATCTCACTCCTGCAGGACCGCTGGTGCATCCTCAGATCTTTCTCTAAGATTCAGGAGTTAAGCTCTTTTCGTGTGCAGTGTTGGGTGGGAGGGAGATGAATTTGATATGCGTTCTTTGTGAAGCAAAGATATTCCTCTTCGTCTTTTATACTTGCTCCAACATGTTCTGTTCATTAGTCTCCTCTTTCTTTTTTTAAATAGCTTTATCTATTTTAATTTGTTTTTGGCTGTGCTGGGTCTTTGTTGCTGTGTGGGCTTTGCTCTAGGGAGCAGGGGCTACTGTCTAGGTGACGTGAGCGGGCCTCTCATTGTGGCGGCTTCTCTTGTCGTGGGGCGTGGGCTCCCGGGCGCACGGGCCTCAGTGGTTGTGGCACACGGGCTTAATCGCTCCATGACATGTGGGATCTTTCCAGAGCAGAGGTCGAACCCGTGTGTCCTGTGTTAGCAGGCAAATTCCCAACCACTGAACCATCAGGGTAATCCTAAATGCCTCTTTTAAAAGCAGTCAGGTTCTCTTATTTCCTAGTGAAAAATCACATCTTTTTCTTTTAAAGATTAGTAGATGCCTAAATTTTGCCATCTAAAGATTTTAAAAAGAACGTGGGGTGATGGATCATGGCTAGGTCATGTAAGACCAGGGTTTAACTACAGTCAGCTGAACTATTGGTGAGTAGATTTTCAAATTTTGGTTTATCAATTAAAATGATTTTATTGTTTCACCATGATTTCGATTTCGATTTCGATTTTGCCTAATTGGGCAGCTGACTTCTCAAACTATCTGTTCATTCTTTCTTTTTTCCTATTGTGTCAAGGGTTGCCATTTCCTTCTCCAGGGGATCTTCCCCACCCAGGGATCAAACCCAGGTCTCTTGCATTAGAGGCAGATGCTTTAACCTCTGAGCCACCAGGGAAGTCCTTAAAATTTGTTGATATCATTTTAAGTGTTCACTTCAGTGGCATTATATTCATGATGTGCAACCGTTACCGTATGTCCATTTCCAGAACTTTTTCACCACCTTGAGCAGAGACTCTGTACGCATTAAACTGTGGTGGGTGCCTCCCCGCCTTCTCCTACCCACGGTAACTTCTGTACTGCTTTCTGCCTCTGAGTTTCCCTTGTCTTGGAATTTCATAGGAGCGGAACCATAAAATATCTGCCCCTTGGTGCCTGACTTCTTTACTTAGGATAATGTTCTCCAGGTTCATCCAGGCAGTAAGATTTTGTTTATCCATTTACCTGTTGATGGACCCAAAGATGTTTCTGCCTCTGGCTATTCTGATAATGCTGCAATGAACATTGGTATACAGATACTTGTATCAGTTTGAGTTTTCTGCTTTCAATTCTTTTCGGTATATGTCTAGAAGTAGATTTGCTCAGTCATATGATAATTCTATGTTTAACTTTTTGAGAAACTGCTAAAATGCTTTCCACCACATCCTCACCATTTAAAATTTCCGCTACAATGAACAAGTGTTCCAGTTTTTCATATGCTGGCCACTGATTGCTATTTTCCTTTTTTTTAAAAGATAATAGTCATCCTGTTGTGTGTGGAGTAATAGCATACTGTGATTTTGGTTTGCGTTTTCCCAATGTTGAGCGTCTTTTCACGTGTTTATTGGCTGTTGTAGCTCTTTCTTGGAGAAAAGTCTATTTAAGTTCTTTGCCCATTTGGGAATCAAGTTGTTTGTTTTTTCTTGTTGACTTGGAATTTTCTTTATGTATTCTGGATATTAATCTCTTATTAGATTTGCAAATATAAATATTTTCTCCCATTATGAAAGTGAAAGTCACTCAGTCGGGTCCTACTCTTTGCAACTCCACGGACTATACAGTCCATGGAATTCTCCAGGCCAGAATACTGGAGTGGGTAGCCTTTCCTTTCTCCAGGGGTTCTTCCCAACCCCAGAGATCGAACCCAGGTCTCCCACATTGCAGGTGAATTCTTTACCAGCTGAGCTTGTCTTTTTACTCTCAGTGGTGTCCTTTGATGTACAAAAGATTTAAATTTTGATGAAGTCAATTTTATCTATTTTTTTCCTGTTGCCTCTGCTTTTGGCATCATATCCAAGAAGTCATCATCAGATTCAAAGTTATGAAGGTATTCTCTTACGTTTTGTTCTAAAAGTTTTATGGTTTTATTTCTTAAATTTAGTTCTTTGATTTTTTTTTGGTTAACTTTTGATTTAAGTTTTGTGTGTGGTATGAGGATATCCACTTTCCCAGCACCATCTGTTGAATAGATCATTTTTTCCTCATTGTATTGTCTTGGCACCTTTGTTAAAAACCAACTGACCATACATGTGAGAGTTTATTTTGGGGGGGCTTTATGGAAAATCCCATGGGCAGAGGAGCCTGGTAGGCTGCAGTCCATGGGGTCGCGAAGAGTCGGACTCGACTGAGCGACTCCACTTTCACTTTTCACTTTGTGTTCTAACCTGTTGGTTTATATGCCCATCCTTATGCCAATACGTCACTGTTTTGATTACTGATGTTTTGTGGTAAGTTTCCAAATTGGAAAGTATGGGAACTTCCCACTTTGTTCTTTTCTTAAAGATTTGTCTATTTGGGGTCCATTGAGAGTCCATACAGATTTTAAGTTGGGTTATTTTATTTTCGTGAAACACATTACAGGGAGTTTGGGAGTTTGGGAGGGATTACACTGAATCTGTGGATCATCTTAGACACAACTGTTAACTTTAAAATATTAAATTTTCCATTCCAGTAACACAGGCTGCCTTTCTGTTTATTTACACCTTCTTCAATTTCTTTCAGGAATGTTTTGTAGTTTCAGCATACACTTTTTTGCCTCCTTAGTCATACTTATTTTTAAGTGTTTATTCTTTTTGAAGCTATGGCAATTAAAAAAATTTTTTTTCTATATTTCCTTTTCAAGTTGTTCATTGCTGGTGTATAGAAACTGAATTGATGTTCATGTGTTGACTTCGTATTCTACAACTTTGTTGAATTCACTTATTTGCTCTAATCATTTTTTTAAAATTTATTCAATTTGATTTGGAGGGTGGTACATACCCCTTCCATTCTCCAGCTAGTATAATATGTAGCAAGACTTTCTAAAAAAATAGTTTTTAATTAAATTTTTATTTAATTATTTATTATGGCTATGCTGGGTCTTAAAACTCGCGAGTTTTCTCTTGCTGCAGAACACAGGCTCTAGGGCATGCAGGCTTCAGTAGATGAGGTGCATGGACTCAAATGCCCCTCGGCATGTGAAATTTCCTGGATCGAGGATCAAATCCATGTGCCTTGCATTAGTAGGTGGATTCTTAACCGCTGGACCATCAGGGAAGTCTCTAACCTGTTTTTCTGCATGTGGAATCTTTAAAAAAAATATTTTTGTGTGTGGTATAGATGATCACGCCATGTGCTAACAGATAGTTTCACTTCTGTCAAATTTTTATTTCTTTTTCTTGCCTAACTGCTTTGGTGAGGCCTTTTAATACCATGTTAAATAGATGTGGCAAAAGTAGTTTTCTTCCTTATTAGAGGACAAGCTTTCAATCTTTCCTTATTGAATGTGATGTTTCCTGTGGGTTTTTGCTTTCATCATGCTGAAGAAATTTCTGTCTAGAAATTAGGCTTCTATAATTAAGCTTCTAGAAATTGGAAACCATTTCAAAGAATTGAGAAAGCCAAAAGCCTCAAGAGGGATGGAAAAAGTCTTACCGTCTTAGTAGAGTTCTCCAGTCAATGGTATTGCTTCAAACCAGACGTGATGGTACAAAATGGTACAGTCCTTTGTTATTGCATTCAAGAGCTCTAAAGCTATTCATAATCTTGAGCCAGTAATTTTATTTGAAGAATGATTTATCCATTCCAAGGAATGGACTTATCTTAAATATATAAAGAGTTTTATGAAGAAGCAGAAAAGTTTCCGCATTGTATTTTATGTTCTGTGCCATGACTGGGAAAGTTTAAGTCAGAGAATGGATTTGTCCACAGCTGTAGAAGGTTAAAGTTTACAGTTTGCTACCAGGACAACACAGAGAACTTCAGACACCTTCACTTCACTTTGCATCCACAGTCCTTTTGTGAAGTGAAACATTAAAAAAAAATAATCCAGTGTCTCAATGTGATAATGTGGTCAACACTTCGTGGCTAAGTAAGATCTTATGTTAAGGAACAAAACAGATCTATCAGGCAAGACAGAACAGTGGAGTAAGGGATGAAAATGGTATTTCCAGTGTGGTTTATGTGTCCTTTGCATCAGGAATGCTCTAGAACAGTGGTTCTGAACCAGGAGGATATTGTCCCAAAGGACCTTTAGCAATGTCCAGAGACATTTTCTTCTCGTGACTCAGGGTTGGGGGCAGGGGATGGGGGACCTACTGACATCTAGCGGTAAAAGCTGGAAATGCTGCTCAGTACTCGGCAAGGGTCTTCCCTTGTAACTGGTAAACAATCTGCCTGCAATGCAGGAGAACAGGGTTCGATTCCTGGGTTGGGAAGATCCCCTGGCATAGGAAATGGCAACCCACTCCAGTATTCTTGCCTGGAGAATCCCATGGACTACAATCCCTGACGGGCTACAGTCCATAGGGTCACAAAGAGCTGGATACGACTGAAGGGACTTAGCATGCAGGAGGTGTTTTTAATACTTAACATTATTAGATAATATTTGATATATACAGAAGAATAATCTCAGATATGCAGATTGACACCACCCTTATGGCAGAAAATGAAGAAGAACTAAAGAGCCTCTTGATGAAAATGAAAGAAGAGAGAGAAAAGTTTGGCTTAAAACTCAGCATTCAGAAAACTGAAATCATGGCATCTGGTCCCATCATTTCATGGCAAATAGATGAGGAAACAATGGAAATAGTGAGAGACTTTATTCTTTTGGGCTCCAAAATCACTGCCGATGGTGACTGCAGCCTTGAAGTTAAAAGATATTTGCTCCTTGGAAAAAAAGTTATGACCAACCTTGACAGCATATTAAAAAGCAAAGACATTACTTTGTCAACAAAGGTCCGTCTAGTCAAAGCTATGGTTTTTCCAGTAGTCGTGTATGGATGTGAGAGTTGGACTATAAAGAAAGCTGGGTGCCGAAGAATTGATGCTTTTGAAGTGTGGTGTTGGAGAAGACTCTTGAGAGTCCCTTGGACTGCAAGGAGTCCTCAATATTCATTGGAAGGACTGATCCTGAAACTGAAGCTCCAATACTTTGGTCACCTGCTGTGAGGAACGGAATCATTTGAAAAGACCCTGATGCTGGGAAAGATTGAAGGTGGGAGGAGAAGGGGATGACAGAGGATGAGATGGTTGGATGGCATCACTGACTCAATAGACTTGAGTTTGAGCAAGCTCTAGGAGTTGGTGATAGATAGGGAAGCCTGGTGTGCTGCAGTCCATGGGGTTGCAAAGAGTTGGACACAACTGAGCGACTGAACTGAACTGAACTGAAAGAATATGTATAGGTGATTATATACATTTATATATGTGAATATTATATATATGAC
Organism: Neotragus pygmaeus; assembly: GCA_006410875.1. NCBI lineage: Eukaryota > Metazoa > Chordata > Mammalia > Artiodactyla > Bovidae > Neotragus > Neotragus pygmaeus. The sequence goes on along the minus strand of SJYV01024370.1, from coordinate 2,339,101 downwards.
GATACAGCACAAGTAACAATGCATTATATGAATTCCCACAAGCCCACCACCCAACTTATGAATTAGAACATTATCAGTGATGGGTGCTCCTCACAAGTTCCACCCCCTGCTTCTTCTCATGAAAAATTCCAGAATTCACCATCTTCAATTTTATATTTATCATTCCTTTGCCCTTTAAAGAATAGTGATAGCATGTGCATGCGTCTCTAAATTATATACTTTTTAAATCTTACTTTTCCTTTATACAAATGGTATTGTAATGGAAGTCATCTTTTGTGATTTGCTTTTGACATTCAAATTATCCATTTTCTCACATGTCCTTGTAATTCATTCATGTTACTGCTGTATAATATTTAATTATTCCCAAATGTATCTCTTCTCCTATTGACATACACTTGGGATTTTTATGGGCTCACTTGTGTTTCCCCAAACTCCTAAGTTGACAGCCTGACTCCCAGTAATTCAGAATGAGACTAGATTTGGAGATTTTTAAGTGAAGTAGTGGTTTACTTTAAAGTAAAATGGTGTTAAGTTAAAACAAGGCCCTTGGGATGAACCCTAATCCAATGTGACCAGTATCCTGACAAAAAGAGGAGAAAAAAGAAATATGATCTTATTTGTTAGAAAAAATTTTTTACTTTATGCTCAATTAATTTGTAAACTTATTTTTTGACAGTTATCTTTATAACACTGGCACTAGAAATCTTGATCTCATTTCCTCTTTCATTTCATACAAAGCAGTTAGCTTTTAAGTCAAGGGTTTACCACATTGCTGGGTCTTTTACTAATAAGTTCATGTTAGAATTAGTGTCAGAATTTCAGGAACTTCAGAGAGCCTATATGTATTTCTTACATAAGTCTTCAGATAGTGCTTTATTGCTTTTTGTATTGGTTGAAACCATACATTTGAAATCGCTATGTTACTATTTTCTACAGTTAATAGTTTGTCTATTTTTCAATAAATTAGTTGTTAAGAGTAAAAGAAAAAAAAAGAGGAGATTTGGACACACAAAAAGACACTAATTAGTTCAGTCTCTCAGTCGTGTCCGACTCTTTGCGACCCCATGAATCGCAGCACGCCAAGCCTCCCTGTCCATCACCAACTCTCAGAGTTCACTCAAACTCAACGTCCATCGAGTCGGTGATGCCATCCAGCCATCTCATCCTCTGTCGTCCCCTTCTCCTCCTGCCCCCAACCCCTGCCAGCATCAGGGTCTTCTCCAATGAGTCAACTGACACTAGAGGTAGACCCAAACTGAGGAAAGACTAGACCCTGCAAGAAGGCAGCCATCCGCAAGCCAAGAAGAAAGCGGCCTTGGGAGAAGTCACACCTGATCTCTGACTTCCAGCCTCCAAAGCTGCNCAAGCTCTAGGAGTTGGTGATAGATAGGGAAGCCTGGTGTGCTGCAGTCCATGGGGTTGCAAAGAGTTGGACACAACTGAGCGACTGAACTGAACTGAACTGAAAGAATATGTATAGGTGATTATATACATTTATATATGTGAATATTATATATATGACGATACAGCACAAGTAACAATGCATTATATGAATTCCCACAAGCCCACCACCCAACTTATGAATTAGAACATTATCAGTGATGGGTGCTCCTCACAAGTTCCACCCCCTGCTTCTTCTCATGAAAAATTCCAGAATTCACCATCTTCAATTTTATATTTATCATTCCTTTGCCCTTTAAAGAATAGTGATAGCATGTGCATGCGTCTCTAAATTATATACTTTTTAAATCTTACTTTTCCTTTATACAAATGGTATTGTAATGGAAGTCATCTTTTGTGATTTGCTTTTGACATTCAAATTATCCATTTTCTCACATGTCCTTGTAATTCATTCATGTTACTGCTGTATAATATTTAATTATTCCCAAATGTATCTCTTCTCCTATTGACATACACTTGGGATTTTTATGGGCTCACTTGTGTTTCCCCAAACTCCTAAGTTGACAGCCTGACTCCCAGTAATTCAGAATGAGACTAGATTTGGAGATTTTTAAGTGAAGTAGTGGTTTACTTTAAAGTAAAATGGTGTTAAGTTAAAACAAGGCCCTTGGGATGAACCCTAATCCAATGTGACCAGTATCCTGACAAAAAGAGGAGAAAAAAGAAATATGATCTTATTTGTTAGAAAAAATTTTTTACTTTATGCTCAATTAATTTGTAAACTTATTTTTTGACAGTTATCTTTATAACACTGGCACTAGAAATCTTGATCTCATTTCCTCTTTCATTTCATACAAAGCAGTTAGCTTTTAAGTCAAGGGTTTACCACATTGCTGGGTCTTTTACTAATAAGTTCATGTTAGAATTAGTGTCAGAATTTCAGGAACTTCAGAGAGCCTATATGTATTTCTTACATAAGTCTTCAGATAGTGCTTTATTGCTTTTTGTATTGGTTGAAACCATACATTTGAAATCGCTATGTTACTATTTTCTACAGTTAATAGTTTGTCTATTTTTCAATAAATTAGTTGTTAAGAGTAAAAGAAAAAAAAAGAGGAGATTTGGACACACAAAAAGACACTAATTAGTTCAGTCTCTCAGTCGTGTCCGACTCTTTGCGACCCCATGAATCGCAGCACGCCAAGCCTCCCTGTCCATCACCAACTCTCAGAGTTCACTCAAACTCAACGTCCATCGAGTCGGTGATGCCATCCAGCCATCTCATCCTCTGTCGTCCCCTTCTCCTCCTGCCCCCAACCCCTGCCAGCATCAGGGTCTTCTCCAATGAGTCAACTGACACTAGAGGTAGACCCAAACTGAGGAAAGACTAGACCCTGCAAGAAGGCAGCCATCCGCAAGCCAAGAAGAAAGCGGCCTTGGGAGAAGTCACACCTGATCTCTGACTTCCAGCCTCCAAAGCTGCAAGAAAATAAAATTGGTTGTTTAAGCCACCCCATGATATCTTGTTATGACAGCTCTAGCAAGTATGTATATATATTTGTTGTTGTTTAGTCACTAAGTCATGTCTGACTCTTTTGTGACCCCATGGACTGTAGTCCACCAGGCTCCTCTGTTCTTGGGATTCTCTAGGCAGGAATACTGGAGTGGGTTGTCATTTCCTTCTCTAGGGGGTCTTCCCGACCCAGGGATCAAACCTCTGCCTCCTGCAGTGGCAGGCAGATTCTTTACCACTGAGCCATGAGGGAAGGCATATATATGTATTTTATATATATATATAATATATATGGCATATATATATATATATATATATATAATGTATGTTGCTAAAAACATCCTTGTTCCTGTACACATGTATGTGAGTTTTTTATTGTGCACACTGGAGCAAAATGACTGGGTTCTACAGGAAACACATCTCACTTTAAGATGATGCCAAATGTATTTCCAAAGCATGTAAAAAATTCTCATAATTCCACAATCTTGTCAACACTTGCTATTGTCAGAACTGTTATTGTTCTTTTTCTTTTTTTAATTGAATTTTCTTCTTGTCCCATGTTACCTCTTCCACTGGTTTGGCAGTGATAGGCTTTATTTCTTTTATTTTAGTGGTTACCGTCAATATTATATCATGCCCATCTCATCTAATGTTAATCAGGAATTTTCTCTCTGAGGATCATAAAAGAACTTCTGAACACATGCTTGGGATCACTCTTTCCCAATCTACATGCTATTGTTGTCCAGCATTTCATCTTTTTGAAAATTCCTTTGAGACGTTACCATTTTATACAGATAATGTTTGCTCACACACACACAGTTACACACATACCGTTCCCTTTATTGTCATCCATTCCTCCTTCCATCTCACGCTTTGTTCCTGAAGCAGGTTTTGTTTTCGTTTTTGTCTTTCCCCCTCTGAAGTTCTTTTATAGCTGTCTCTAGTGGAGACGCACCGTGTCTAGTGGAGACGTACTTTCCATCTGTAAATGCCTTTATTTCAGCTTGATTCTTGAAACACAGCCTTTCTGAGTTCATAATTCGAGATCCATAGTAGTGAGTGTTTAGCATTTTTAGGTGTCAGCATCATTCTGAGGAGGTGATCTTGTCTCACTGGCTGCTTTAACAGGGTGACCTTTGCATTTGCCCAGAGAGCCCAGTTTAATTAAGACTGATGCCTTAAATCAGTGATGTCCAAAAAGTGTCCCTGTTTGGACAAGAAACAACTCTGTCCAACCACATGGCAACCGTTGTGCCCAAGACTTTCTCTTTCCCTTGCATGGTCTTCAGCTTCATAAACTGGGTCTAGAATCAGGTTTATCGTCATTCCTGCCCCTCCCCGCGTAGACGGCATCTTGTTTACCCTCCTGTCTCTGCAGAAATCTGTGCTTGCCGATTCCCTCTCAGGCACACCTTATCTGCCATTCTACCCAGACAGTGAGTGTCAATTATTATATTTTAAAGATCTATTTGGTTCTTTGAAAAAAAAAATTATTGGCTCATTCTATATTTTGTTACTTCCTTATTGCTCTTTTCCACGTTTCCTCTTCATACACATTTATTTGGTGTTCTGTATCTGATAACTTCAGCACTCGGGTCCTTGGAGTTCTAACTTTCTTGTTCCCTGTTTCCGGACTTTTGGTCATGGAGGCTCACTTCCTTATGTGCTCGGTGAGCTTGTACCATGAGATCAGATTTGGCTGCTTTTCATCTGTGGGAATTCTGAGCGTCTGAGTCCAGGATGCTCTCTTTAGGAAGAATTTGTTTTATCCTCTGGTGTGTGCCAGGGCTGCCCCCAGAAGACCACTGAACCGTGAGACTCTGAGGTTGAGCTCTCAGAGCCTGCGGTGAGTTCAGCAATTGTGGATTTCTCTATTTCAGCTTCACTTCTACACCTTTTCGCTTCCTGTACTTTGAACCTCTGTTGCTAAATGCACACGCATTTCAGATTGTTCTGTCTTCTTGGTGAATCGACCCCTTTATTGCCGGGTAACGTCCTCTATATTCAGGGTCATAGTCCTTGTTCTTGTCTAATATTTACAGAGCTGCTTCAGCTTTCTTCTGGTTAGAGTTTACACGGTATATCTTTCCCCATCTTCTTAATTTTAACTTATGTCTTTATATTCAAAGTTGGTTCTCATAGACAGCATACAATTGAGTCTTGCTTTTTTTATTATTTTAGTATAAGGATTTGTCTTTTACTGATGCTTTTATCTCTATTTTATTCTTGGGGCGTGCTGTGTGGCATGTGGGATCTTAGTTCCCCAACCAGGGATCAAACCCATGTTCCCTGCAGTGGAAGCACCGTGTCACTTCAGTCCTGTCCGACTCTTTGAGATTATATGGACTGTAGCCCGCCAGGCTCCTCAGTCCATGGGATTCTCCAGGCAAGAATACTGGAGTGGGCTGCTCTGTGGAGTCTTAAGTGGATCACCAGAAAAGTCCCTCCTGATGGTTTTATAATTAACAGTATTGTATGCAATTTATATAGTGAAAGTGGAAGTCGCTCAGTCGTGTCCGACCCTTTGCGACCCCATGCACTATACAGTCCATGGAATTCTCCAGGCCAGAATCCTGGAGTGGGTCGCCTTTCCCTTCTCCAGGGGATCTTCCCCACCCAGGGATCGAACCCAGGCCTCCTGCATTGCAGGCAGATTATTTACCAGCTAAGCTACAAGGGAAACCTAAGAAGGGCCTAAAGATTCCCAAACCGGAAAAATCTCAGTGGCATTGTTTTTTTTTAATTTTTAATTGAAGGACAGTAGCATTGTTTATATAACAATTTATTAATAGTTGGAAGTATCAAAAATTACTAAATTAATTTAAAATATAAAAGTGGTAAATGTTGCCTACGACCATTTAGCACCAATACCTAAAAATGTTTAAGATTACCTAGATTCCACCAAATACATTTATTGAATATTTACAATCTGGTAAACTCTGTATCAGGTGCCAGCCTGACTGAAACAGAAAATATTCTGTTCTTTTGTGTGAGTGAATGGAAGTAGTACAAGTAGTTTCTTAACAACTCAGAACCAGCTTAGAGGATTCTATGTGACTGGGTTTTTAATTGCCCACGGTAAATTTGCCCCCAGTTTTGCATGTAATTAGAAGAACGATGTATTTTAAATAGGGCTTCGCAGGGGCTCTTTGGTAAAGACCTGCCTGCAATGCAACAGATTCAGGAGATGCGTGTTCGATCCCAGGGTTGGGAAGATCCTCTGGAGAAGGAAATGGCAACCTACTCCAGTATTGTTGCCTGGAGAATTCCACAGACAAAGGAGCCTGGAGGGCTACAGTCCGCAGAGTTGCAGAGTTGGACACGACAGAGCATCTGAGCGCGTGTGACCATGCACATATTTTGAATCACATATTGAAGTGTGACCTGAGAGTGCTGAGTCAGCAAACCCATCCCACTCTCTTTCGCGCATTCCCGGGAGAGGTGGAGATAAGAGGGGGCGCCCCGGCTCTTGGTATAACCGGAACAGCCACAGGACCTTGGAAGCTGGAAGTTGGGCCAGTCACTGACTTGCTCTGAGACTGTGGAGAGGATTCATTTCCTAAAGCATCAGATGACAGTGTGTATTTGCACATTGGGGGTCCCTGGTAGCTCAGTGGCAAAGAATCCACCTACCAAGCAGGAGACAGTTTGATCCCTGGGTCAGGAAGTTCTCCTGGAGAAGGAAATGGCAACCCACTTCAGTATTCTTGCCTGGGAAATCCTCTGGACAGAGGAGCCGGGTGGGCTACCATTCTGTGGGGTTGCAAAAGAGTTGGACACGACTGAGCGACATTCACTTTTAAAGCATCAGTTGCCTGCGACATGCTAATTCCCACTCTCGTCCCATTAAAGAGTTTAGAAACACAAGGATGATGTGAAATATTATTTTTAAAGATGGAAATTATCCTGGTAGTCTCCTGGTGACTTTCAAAATTCTTTTTATTTTGTAAAGTTTCAAATATAGTCAAATGTAGAGAGAAGAGTATAATAACAAAGTCCAATGTTCTCATCACCAAATCAGTGAGCCAATCTTATTTTATCTACCTCCCAGCCCAACTTTTTTTCTATGTTTCTCAAGGCCTTTTAAAGCAAACCATAGATACCAGATCATTAAACCCATAAATTCTTTGTTATGTAAGTAAATCCTTTAAAAATTACATCTATTAATTATTTGTTAGTCTCACTCTCTCCTTATTAGGTTAGGAAATTAAAGGTTTAGTGATTTGTCCAAAGCCATGTAATTAGTGGCAGAATCAGAGTCAGAATTTTAGTGTCCTTAATATTTAATCCCATATTCTTTCCCCATAAAAATGTTGCCTCTAAAGATTACCTGCTTTCCGCTAAAAAGAAAAAAAAAAAAAAGAACTCTGCAATTAGGTTCTCCATGAGTATCTTATATTGCAGCCATCTTGGCAGATATTAAAGAGGTAAATTCCTGAGCCCTGACCCCAGAGACTCTAATTCCTTAGGGCTGAGGTGGAGCCAGTGGCTTGTTATAGCCAACTTACCCTGGTTCTTAAGAGCCAATATTAAATTTTAAGGAATTTAATGGGCCAATGACTAAAAATCATTAAAAATTAAATTATATGTGCTAACAGTTAAATACTGTAAATTAGAAACAAAGGTAACAAATATTTAAAACTCATCACTTCTTGGCCTTCACTCCACTATTATCTGTGCTCTTGAGGCTGCACACGTTGTGTCTGGCTGGTGGAAATACATGTGCTGGTGGGCGTCTGTTCCCCTTGGCGTACTGAGTGGTGGCTTGAAATCAGCCAGGTGAGAGCATTTACACACGGAAATTGACAAAAACAAACCAGTCTTGGTTTACGGTTTTGTTGATTATTTAGACTTAAGAGGGTAATGGAGAAAAATATTAATAATGCAGATTGAAATTAAAATGTGTCATGTCTGTGGCTGTCACATTTTGAATAGTACAAAGTATGATAAAATATTCTTCAAATAGTCAAAAAACAATTACAATTCAGCAGTCTTTCACATCATTCAGTTCAATTCAGTTCAGTGCTCAGTCGTGTCCAACTCTATTTACAACCCCATGAATCGCAGCACGCCAGGCCTCCCTGTCCATCACCAACTC
>SJYV01024370.1:2312595-2331058 GCA_006410875.1 Neotragus pygmaeus | reverse complement strand
GGAAGGCGCTACAAAGACTCCCGAAGTTGTTGTTTCCGCGGCGCTTCCTGCACCTGCACTGGCGTCGGGGACTTTGAAGTTATCTTTTCATCGATGAGCGAAGGGACGCGAGAGGAGGCGGCAAAACTGCGGCGTGCAAGCCGAGACAGCGAGCCCTGGGAGGCACCAGTTCATGATAGAGGGGCTATTTCGCAAACCCCACTTTCATTCTGATTTCAAAGCCTCGGAGTGGTTTTTACTTAAGGTCATTAGGGAAGTCTAGATAATAAAGATAATTAGCTGTTCTTTCACGTCTTTTTTACTAGAAATTGAAATTCAGTTCTGCCGGATTTCTTGAATTTTGTTCACATTTTCATTCCAGAAAGTCATAATTATCGTAGCGTTACTGGCCACAATGAACGTTATGAACAAGCCCGGCGCAGCGCCGTCATGTTGCTAATTGGAAGGAGAAAAGTCTTTCAAACTTGGATATAGCAGCGAAAACGGGAAGCTTTAGTTTTAGAAACTGATTTGAACACCTGTGGTGGTGTTCAGTGTCCAAGTCGTGTCCGACTCTCTTGAGACCCAATGGACAGCAGCAGGCCAGCCTCCCTGTCCTTCACGGTCTCCCGGAATTCGCCCAAGTTCACGTACATCCATTGAATCGGTGCATAATAGGATGTGGGGTGGCCTGTTGTGCTTCCAGACAAGGTCGGTTCCTGGAAAACCAGCGACGGGCCATTACGTTTGAAATATGTGATGGTTCTTTCCTTCCTGTATGTGCTCTAAAGTGTATGGTATTGAAATGCTTTAATTCTGTTCATCTTTGTGTTCCAAATTGCAAACTGTGTTAGTGAAGTTCAAAGCACAATCTCCAGCTTTTGGGTTTGCCAGATGATACTGAAGTGATGGGGATCTTTGGCTTTGCCATGTCAGACTCCTGGTCTCCAAGCAGCCTCCCCTTTGTTAACTGTATGACCTTGGGCAACCTCACAGCCTTGGTTTCCACTTTGTTAAAAGTCAGTAATATCCCTCACTTTATGAAGCTGTTAGGGAAAAGGAAATTACACTTAGGGACTTACCCCTAGCGTCGGGAGCACAGTAAATGCTCTGGAAAAGTTGCCTCTTGTCTTCCTTGACTTTAGGAAGCCCCGGATGTGGCATGTTTCAGTGTAGTTGTTTTTCATTTAAACTTCCTTCTGCCTTTCCACCTTCCTTGTCATTCATTCAAGGGCCCTTGATTGAAGAACCTCAGATGCTGCCGTGTCTGGGTGTTTGGAAACAGTGGGGCTGGGCGATGCTGCAAGTTTTTCCTGTTGGTGAGATTTCATCGTGAGGTCACAGGTGGATGAGTGGTACTTCCTAGTCTTCATGGTGCTCCAGCTCTGTCCCTGGTGTAATGAGGTCATGTTGGAAAGAAAGCACGGGAAAGTGCACGGTGCCGGCTCTGGCTCAGCTTGTGTCTCCAGGCCTGCTCGGGCCTGGCAAGGTGGTGCTTCATAAATATTTGTGGATTTGAAAGACAGGATGTAATGAAGTTATTCTTCAAGTCACATTTTTTTTTCCCCTAGTGAAAGCACCTCAGGATTCTAAATGATGGCTCGACTGTATATTCGGGCTAATAGAGGTTATTACGGAAGGCAGCTGGAGTAGACTTTATTACCTATCGATTTGCCCTGGTGGTGAAGCAGTCTTGGAAAAACTGCAAAGCCAAGTCGGGGCAGCGGCTCCACCACTAGGGGCCCTCTCTGCATAGTGTATCAGCCAGGCTGTTCTTTGCTGTTATTCTGACCTTTAATGCAGCAGTCCCCATCCTTTTTGACACCAGGGACTGATTCAGTGGAAGACAATTTTTCCACGAACTGAGGGGTGGGCGGGGGATGGTTTTGGAATGATTCAAGTGGATTACATTTATTGTGCTCTTTATTTCTATCCTGATTACATCCGCTCTGCCTCAGATCTTTAGGCATTAGATCCTGGAGCTGGGGACCCCTGCTGTAATGTATCAATAGCAAAGGAACTGAACTTCTTCAGTTCTCCATATGGAAAAGGGCAACCTTGTGTGAGAAGCATTACTGAAGGCCTAAAAAGTATGTGCAGGTGGTCTTAAATGTCAGATATGGTACCATATTAGAATAAAGTTAAAGGTTTAAAGGAGCTTTAAGAATTGGGATTTTTGCTTTGTATATCCTTATATTCCAATATATGATTTTAAAAGCTGTCTAAAAATTCACATCTATGCTTTTGGCCTAGTATTTTCAGGGTTTAGAGAGAGTATGTTTCTGGTCTTATTTTTATCTTTTAAATTAATATTGCTTTGTTTCCTCAATTGGTACTTGGAGCACTAATAACTTACTTCTCAAGAAATTTATCTGGCCAGCAGAAGCTGCAGGTGTCTTTTTTAAAAAGGGGGCCACATGAAATTTCACACATGAAAAGTACGTTTTATTATATTCTAGGAATGTATCATTGAAAAGCATTTTTCTTCTGGGAATTTTTGACAAGCCCTTTTATTTTCAAATTCTACCCTGAATGAAGCTACTCAGGCTTGACACTATTGGACAATTTGAAAGTGTGTGGGTGTTTTTATTTGTCAGATGGAATTTGCTATTTGGTAGGAAAAAAACACTGACAAGGTATGTAAGCACACACGATGNTGTCTAAAGGTAGCTTTTTTTTTTTTTTTTTAAATTTTTATTTATTTATTTATTTTTAAATTTAACTTTACAATACTCTATTGGGTTTGCCATACATCGACATGAATCCACCACAGTCTTCTGGGAATTTTTGACAAGCCCTTTTATTTTCAAATTCTACCCTGAATGAAGCTACTCAGGAGTGACACTATTGGACAATTTGAAAGTGTGTGGGTGTTTTTATTTGTTAGATGGAATTTGCTATTTGGTAGGAAAAAACACTGACAAGGTATGTAAGCAAACACGATGACTGAAAATATTGACATAGTTTGTGAGAGAACAAGTGAATATTGTGCTTTCCACTTTTCAGTAAAATGGCAGTTACAGTGACAAACTAAATACCCGTAATCGGTGTGTTAAAACTAACAACAGTTACAGAGGAGTTCAGTGCATCGCAGGCCCGAGTCTTATCCAGGGGTTTCTTCTCAGCTCAGAAAGTCAGCAGACTTCTGATTCTGATTTTCACACGATGGAACTTTTCTATTTTTCAGTATTTTTAATGGACGTGTAGTTGACTTAAAATGTGTTAATTTCTGCTGTACAGCAGGGCGATTAGGATATGTATTCTTTTTATATTGTTTTCCATTATGGTTTATCATAGGATATTGACTGTAGTTCCCTGTGCTATCTGATAGGACCTTAGTGTTTATCCAGTCTGCATAAAAGGCTGCATCTGCTGACCCCAGCCTCCCACTCCACCCTCCCCAGCCCCCTCCTCCTTGGCAGCCACCAGGGTTGTTCTCTACGTCCGTGAGCCTGCTTCTGTTTCTTAGATACACGTTCATTTGTGTCATATTCTAGAGTCCACTTATACGTGATCTTATGTGGTATTTGTCTCTCTGACTTATTTCACTTGGTGTGATAGTCCGTTGGTCCCTCTGTGTTGCTGCTAACGGCATTGTTTCCTTCTTTTTAGTGGCGGAGTAGTATTCCGATGTGTATATATATGTGCCACATCTTTATCCTTTCAGCTGTCGACGGACACAGGTCGCTTCTGTGTCTTGGCTATCGTGAATAATGCTGCTACGAACCTAAGGGTGCACGCATCTTTGAATTGCAGTGTTGTCTGGATACATGTGACGAGGCGACCCTTTAAAACCAGGCAGTCTGGTCTTTGCTGCCTTTCTGTCAAAGTCTAGATCATTACCAAGAACTGGGGAAGAGAAATAACTGCTTCGTGAAGGTCGTAGATCATTCTTATTATCCCTTCCCCCCGAGTAAGCTAACGTCTGGGGGTTGTGTTTAGGATTCTGAGCACATCACAGAGTCACACAGATCCTGTTTGCACAACAGCTCTTCTATGGAGCTGGGTGAGTGCTGCGGTGGCCCTCAGACATCCAGCAGCGAGGACTCCCCATATTCACACCCCCCTTCCCCCCAGGAGGCCCCCGAGGCTCAGCCACAGTGATGTGTGTGTAGAGCCGTGTGCAGAGCATTTGGGTTTGGCCTGGAGCCCCGGAGCTGAGCAGGATGATGGCTGCCCAGGGTGGGAGGAGCCGCCTGTTTACACCTGGGAGTCTGTTTTTAGGAACTGGCGCCTGGGTGGTGCTCGGTGCACAGAAACAGCACCGCTAGAGTTGGCAAAGAAAAGTTTGTTCGGGTCCTGTGACATAGTGGCACGTTGCTTTGCTGCACAGATCATTTTAGTCGCTGTTTTCAGATGGTGGGAAACAGAACGCCTGGTTATCCCGGGGTCATGTCTGATCCTTTGTTTCCTTTTCACACCCAGGGATATTTGAGTTGATGGAGGAAGAGGGAAGTGGAAAACAGGGAGGAGGGAGATGGGAGTTGTCTGTTTGCACTGGACACCGAGGCACGTGGGCACATGCCGTGCAACTTGATAACAGCAGCTGTTCAAAAGAACCCCCCTCCAGTGCAGGAGATGCAAGAGATGCAGGTTCGATCCCTGGGTCGGGAAGATCCCCTGGAGGATGAAATGGCAACTCTCTCCAGTATCCTTGCCTGGGAAATCCCATGGACAGAGGAGCGTGGTTGGCTGCAACCCAGGATTGCAAAGAGTCAGACACAACTGAGGGACTGAGCGCAGCACATCACCCTGGTGCCTGGGGGAAATCCGCGTCTACTCCGTTAATGAACTACTAGGGTGATGGCCTTTGACTTAGGTGCTGGTACTCTCGAAGGTGACCTTCGGCTTCTGTCTCCTGCCCTTTAGAAACTTGCTTCAATTGGTGTGTCCGCTGGCATCTGTGAACAGGCTGCTGCCACTCCAGGAGATGCCCTGTGAGCTGGAGCATCCATGCCAGGTTGCACAGCGTGGGAACAGAGTGTGACCTCAGCTTGTTCACCTCCCGTGGGGCACTCTTTTGGGGGCACAGGTTGCACAACTGTGTGAGAGGCTTACACTTGTTCAAGTGGTTAGAACAGTGGCGGCACCTGGTTGAGGAGAGATGCACCATCGCTGATGCTGGTGGTTGCTCTTATTTATTCCTGATAGCATTGCTTTCAGGGTAGAGCATGCTGGTAGGCACAGCAGTCTGGAACAGAGGATTCAGGTGAGCTTAGCGCTTATAAGAATGTTTGCAGAGCCAAGTGATTCATTCATTTCCGATTTCTTGCTGCATTTCCGTTATAGTTCTTCTCTTCATGTGACAAAAATGTCTCACACGGAGCCCTTAGTCACGTGGCAGTCTCTCTCCTCAATGCGGGCCAGGAGTGACTCATTCTGCCAGCACAGCAACCTTAGAAAGACACTCTTATTATCTGCATTTTGCAGATGAGAAAACCAGGATGTAGAGAGGTGAGTGACCTGCCCAAAGTCGGCTCTGGTGGTGGCCTGGGTGGCGGGTCCACATCTCCCACTCTGTGCTCTTTTCCAGCATCAGTACTCCTTGAATTGGTAGCTCGGAAAACGTCTTCCTGTCCTGAGGGTTAGCAAAATGTAAAAACATTGATTTTCCTTAGATTCTTGTGTTTGTATCCTTTCCTAGACCCGGTGGAGCAAGGTGATAAACTGTTATCAGCGGGTCTGCTTCAGCACTTTTTATTTGTAGATCTTTTTATTTGTAGCTTTTTCTAGTAGCTTGAAATACAATACAGTTCAATGTGGTACAACTTACTTCAGGACAACATTTAACATCTTAACAAGGTGCTTTGTAGGCATGTTATAATCAGAATGTATGAATAAAATCCAGCGCATGGGTTGCAGAATATTCAAGTGTGAAGGCTGGAGTCAACCACTCATGTGTTCACTTAACAGAAATTTCTCACCTCTCTTCTGAAGGTGCTCTGCCAGACACCGAAGAGACGGCAAAGGTGTGGAAGGCTGCAGAGCAGGGAAGGCTCCAGGCCTTTGCGGGGGCGTTGCTGGGGTTTGAGTCACAGCTCTGTTGCTCTCTCACCAGGGGTCTGGGTCCCATCAGTGACATCTCTGAAGCTTAGTTTCTTGTATGTGTGTATGTACACAGTGGGGAATGCATGTATGCATGCACGCATGTACGCAGTGAAGAATGTGTGTCTGTATGCATGTATGTACACAATGGGAAATGTATGTATGTGTATATGTACATAATGGGAAATGTATGTATGTACACAATGGGGAATGTATATATGTGTATATGTATGTAATGAAGAATGTATGTATGTATGAATGTATGTACATAACGGGGAATGTATGCATGCATGTATGTACACAATGGGGAATGCATGTATGTACATAATGGGGAATGTATGTATGTACACAATGGGGAATGTATGCACATAATGGGGAATGTATGTGTGTGTGTGTGTGTGTGTATATAATGAAGACTTTATGTATGAATGTATGTACACAACGGGGAATGTATGTATGCATGTATGTACATGATGGGGAATGCATGCATCCATGTGCATGCCTCTTTGCCTTTCCCGCTTGTCTCTTCTCCTCCCATCCCCCCATAATGTACATAATGAAGAATGTATGTATGTATGTACACAATGGAGAATGTATATATGTATGTACACAATGAGGAATGTATGTATGTATGCATGCATGTACATAATGAAGAAGCATATATGCATGTACATAACGGGGAATGTATGTATGTGTGTATGTACATAATGGGGAATGTATATGTCTATGGGGTCGCACAGAGTTGGACATGACTGAAGTGACTTAACAGCAGCAGCAGCAGCATGCATGTACGTACATAATGGGAAATGTATGCATGCATGCATGTACACGATGGGGAATGCATGCATCCATGTATGTGTGTACATAATGAAGAATGTATGTATGTATGCATGTATGTACGTGATGAGGAATGTATGTACATAATGGGGAAAGTGTTTGTATGTACATAATGGGGAATGTATGTATGCATGCATGTACACGATGGGGAATGTATGTATGTACCTAATGGGGAATGTATGTGTGTATGTGTGTACATTGATGGGGAATGTATGTGTGTGTATCATAATGGGGAATGTATGTGTGTACATTGATGGGGAATGTATGTGTGTGTGTATCATAACGGGAAATGTATATGTGCATGTATGTACGTGATGGGGAATGTATGTATGTATGTACATAATGGGGACTGTATGTGTGTATGTGTGTACATTGATGGGGAATATTTGTGTGTGTGTATCATAATGGGGAGTGTATGTGTGTACATTGATGGGGAATGTATGTGTGTATGTATCATAATGGGGAATGTATGCGTGTACATTGATGGGGAATGTATGTGTGTGTACATTGATGGGGAATGTATGTGTGTGTACATAATGGGGAATGTATGTGTGTATGTGTGTACATTGATGGGGAATGTATGTGTGTGTACATAATGGGGAATGATAGTACTGTGTTGGCTGTTGCAGAAATTAAATGAGATGCATGGGGAAGGCATGAGACCCTAGAAGGGAGGAGTCCTGACCCACAGTGGTGCCTGCCTCTTTGCCTTTCCCGCCTGTCTCTTCTCCTCCCATCCCCCCACTATGGGGGGTGGTAGAGATGAAGACGCTTAGCATCTCAGATAGAACGATTCAGAGTCTCCCTTCTGGCTCTCCTCGTGGGGCTGGGACAGACCGGGCACCTAGTGTCACAGGAGCTGGTCCCCGTGCAGGGCTTCTGCCACGTGGGGTTGCTACCCAGCAGCCCAGAGGAGGATGAATTCCAGGGAGCCAGGGCAGCTTGAAGCCCAGGATAGGCGACTGGGGTCCAGGGATAAGGATGAGGGTCTTTTGGAGGAGTAGCCAAGAACTGGGGTCAGGAAAATTGGAACAAGCCACACCTGAATTTGAGAGTGGCTTAGTGGAAGGGGTCTGGGATCTGGGTGAAGGGGAGGCAGAAACGTGAGCAGCTTGTTTTCGGGGGCACGGTGGTCAGGTGGCTCAGATGTGCGGGCCGGCGGCTGTGTGGAGGCGCGAGGAGTGGCCTGCAGCCCCCCGGAGCGCCCCCCGCCCCCCAGAGCTGCAGGGCTGGCTACAGACTCCCAGCTCCCTGGCCTCCCTCTGCAGGGTTTTTTCCAGAAGCACCGCAGCCTCTCCCAGCAAACAGGCAAGTCAGAATGATTAGCTGTTGCCAGTTTCCACTCCAGACCTTCAAGGGCTCGCTGGTATCGCAGGAGAATAAGCCTTTGCTTATTCCAGTTGGGGATTCAGTTGAACACACCCAGATCTGATCCTGGTGAGGCAGGATGCCAGGCTCCATGGGCGCCGGTCAGAGTCCTCCCAGCGTTTCTGTAGCGTGGGCTGTGTTGTCAAGTTGGGGGTGTTTTGGGGGAGATGTTCCCAGTGGCTTTATGATAATGGGCCGCCTTGTTTGGTGTCCGGGGGTAGATGCCATGTGTGGTAAGGATGGAATGCAGGCTTCACAAAATCATTACAGTCTGGGAACGGTGCCTCAGCCAGGGAGCAGGAGGCCTGCGTTGGCACATGGTCATAAACCAGCCCTTCTGTGGATAAGCAAACAGAACCTGCCCAGGTGCAAGAGAAGCTTGATTCAGGGTTTAAAAAAAATGCAAAGAAGGTTTAAAAAGGTACTGAATCAGGGATCTGTTTGTTTAAAGCAAGCCACTGTAGTTTTCAAAAGCCCATTTAATAGAATTAGTAGTGTGTATTGAAACGAACAAGCAGACTTTAAAAAAGCTGCAGAAGGGTAGCTTTGTGGGGAGCAGAGGAATCCTGCTTATGAAATCCAGACTGGTTCCCGAGGTTCTTGGAGAGCTGAGTGGAATGGATGTTTCCTGATCGCTCTAGTAAGTGAGACCCAAGAGATGCGGGTTCAGTTCCTGGGGCAGGAAGATCCCCTGGGGAAGGAAATGACAACCCACTCCAGTATCCTTGCCTGGAGAGTTCCTTGGACAGAGGAGGTTGGCAGGCTACAGTCCATGGGACTGAGACAGGAGGTAGCACCTCGGGGATGGGCCTGGGCCTTGGAGCCTGTTCATCTGGGTTCATATACCACCCTTTCTTAACTGTGCTCCTGGGTAAGTCACTGAATTTCTCTAGGTCTCAGTTTTCTCATCTGTAAAATGAAGATAATAGTGCCCATCATATTGGGCAGCTTGCAGGCTGATTTAGACAATGTTGAGGGACTGCTTGGCACGCGGTGGAGATGTGGCGGCATCAGCTGCTGTGACTGCATAGCTGCCCGGAGAGGGAGGCGGGAGGGAAGATGGGGACCGGAGCTCCTGCGTCCGCCTGGGGCCTGCGCTCTCCAGTTCCACTCTTGTCTAAAGTTCTAGAGGATTCTAATCCAGTGTGTCCTGAATGTCTACTGTGTATATGTCCCGATGATAAGGTGTCTGGGGGTAGACTCTGATCCCATAAAACTGCCCCTCGATGTCTTCATGTAGGTCACGGTCTCAAGAGGGGCAAGACCATGACTGGGTCTTGTTGTTAAAGAAGGAATGCCTAGGGACTCCCCTGGTGGCCTGGTGGTTAAGAATTCGCCTTGCAATGCAGGGGACGCCGGTTTGATTGAGGTTGGGTAACTGAGATCCCATGTACCAAGGGACAGCTAAGCCCATGCGCCACAACACGGAGCCCTTGCAACGCAGCTGGAGTCCATGCAGTGAGAGACCCCACACGAAGCAACCAAGACCCAATGCGGCCAAGTAAATAAATACTAAAAAAACGAAAGAATGGCTAGTGTCTCTCAGCTGTTCCAATGAGCTGCAACGATAGTAGCAGTCCCTATCTTATTTTCTACTCTACATACAGATGGGTAGAAAATAAGTACTTCTTGGACATCATAGACATAAATCACTCAAAATACCCAGGATACCTTTGGCTGTCTTCTTTGTGTAGAAGTGAGATTTATTGACAGATGTGTGTGGCGACGTAAGGGGCTTCCCAGGTGGCTCAGTGGTAAAGAATCCACCTGCCAATACAAGAGACTCAGGAGACGTGGGTTCAGTCCCCTAGCTCGGGAAGATCCCCTGGAGGAGGAAATGGCAGCCCACTGCAATATTTTTGCCTGGGAAATCTCATGGGCAGAGAAGCCTGGCGGGCTTCAGTCCATGGGTCTTCAGTCCACAAAGAGTCGCACACAGCTGAGCAGCTGAGCACACGTGTGTGTGCCTGTGTAATGAGAAGCCAGCAGAGGAGAAGTGTTTAGGGGAGTATTTCTTTGGATGTGCCTGTGACGTGCAAGCTCTTGCGTCTGAAGTGTGTTCTTTGGTTGGGAGAGTCCTTCCTTGATGCTGGGAAGGACTGAAGGCAGGAGGAGAAGGGGATGACAGAGGATGAGATGGTTGGATGGCGTCACAATGGACATGCGTTTGGGCAAACTTCCGGAGTTGGTGACGGACAGGGAAGCCTGGCGTGCTGCAGGCCATGGGGTCACAAAGAGTCGGACACAACTGAGCAACTGAACTGAACTGAACTTTATGTCTTTTCACTGAACTTGTGGCCCATAGGTTTCTGGGCCAGAATGATGAGACAGAGCTCATTTTACAGAGTTTTTCTTTGTTTTGTTTCTCTCCTCCTCATGGCATGCGAAGTCACTTCAGTCATGTCCGACTCGTTGCAACCCCATGCACTGTAGCCCGCCAGGCTCCTCTGTCCGTGGGATTCTGCAGGTGATAACACTGGAGTGGGTTGCCATCCCCTCCTCCAGGGGATCTCCCCCCCGCCAGGGTTCTAGCCCAGGTTTCTTAGGTCTCCTGCGCTGGGAGGTGTGTTCTTTTCCACGAGTGCCGCCAGGGAAGCCCTGTGTACACAGGTTGCTTCAGAAGGAGTCTAGATTGACGGAGAGAGGATTCCCCAGCTGACTGACTCTGTGACCATGAGCAGGTTCTTAATCCCTGAAGTAGGAATCTGATCACTGAGACTCAGGGGCCATTTGAATGCAAAGCAGGGAAGTGGATGGACTGTGAACGACTCCATCAGTCAGACTGGAGGCTGAAGCCAGAACCCGAGCTTAAAACTAGCTCCTCCCTCCGATCACATGAGCCGATCCCACATCTTGGGCCTTGGGTTGTCTCAAAAACGAGTTTTCTTTGTAGAGAGGGTATTATTTGGTGATGTAAATAAGAAATCCCGAGTGTGTTTTCCTGTGACTGTCCTTGGGCATACAGGAGGATTTATCCGGCTTCCCTGGAATCGCCTTTTTCTCTTCCTCCAGGAGTGAGTCTGGACCACTGCCTGGGCTGTCACTGGCCTCCTCAGGGCCTTTCTGCTGAGCACGAGTCGCATGTTCTGATGGAAATGGGGTGGAGGCGGGAGAAGATGCAGGATCTAGACACGTCTGCTCGCCCGAAAGCACAGGGAGGTGATGGTTGGGTCTGTGGGGAGGGTGCTGCCTGGGGTGGAGGTGTGTGGGAGGCACCAGCTTTTAGAAACTCTCTTCCCTGGTCTCTGTAAGTGATTTCGTGACTGTTTAGTTATTTGGGAAGGGGGCAAATGTAATGCCAGTGTGAGGTGGACAGGTATAATTGCAACTCTTAAATCACTTAGGAATGAGAGTCAGAGAATTGATGGAGGAGAGGCTTTGACTAAAGCTAGCCAGCTAGCTTTGACTAAAGTCTAGCCATCCACTATGCAAATAGTGCCTGGCATTAGTCTGTCTACATGAGCTAAAAATCTTTGAAATGGCAAAACCATGCATCTGAAGGGAGCACTTGGATTCTGAAGGATTTGTCGACTTCATTTAACGGTCTTATCAGTGATTTCGCGGAGTTGGAAGTTTTTGTGGGGGCGGTGGACCACCGCTTAACAAGCCTACATCAACAGAAATGTTCTCTCTCAGATCAGTTAGACCAACAGTATTTTGCAGAAATAATAGCACATTTGAGATCATTTGGACTATCTCCTGGTTTTCAGAAAGAAGCCCAGAGAGGGGACATGCCTTGTCTAAGATGACCCAGGTGCTGAGTGGAATGACACTGTCGAGCATGGAGCCCGGGTTACTTGTTTCCATCCTGCTGGTCGCTTGGACCGTGCAGTCTCCTTGGGCACCAGGCCGGCTGGCAGGTAGTTTTAGGTGCCCCGACAGTGATGCCACCTGTACAACTCTCAGATTTTCCTGAATTTGGTCAGGGAGCTCCCTTTGAGTGCCTGGCACTGTTCTCGATGCTAGAGATATACGTAGGTAAGAAGATAAGGGTTTCTGATCTCAAGGAGCCCACAGTCGCGTGAAATACGAAGATGGGATATACTGTCAAGCCGTGGCGGAATGACACATGGAACATCATCCCTGGGATGGTGAGCTCTCAGTGCCTGCTTAAAGATCACCAGGACTCGTTTTTATTTCCTGTTGATTTTACAGCGTCAGAAGTGGGAATGATGGCCGTATGCTTCACAAATTGAATTGACTCATTCAGATTCCAGCTTCATCCGGAGTCATTCTGTACACATCCAGAGAGAGGTTTAAAGTTTGAAACCCTCTGTCCTCTGGACTTGAAACGCATGGTCTTTCTGGAAACACTTGGTAAGAATAGTTCTGGATGAGTTTGTTTATGGACCCAAATCAAAAATTAGATTGTTTATGCCAAAGAGGAATAAAATGCAAATATGGGTGTCACTGAAGCTACATCAGGTTGAATAATAGGTTTTAAAATTAAATCGAGGCCCATTTTTCCCCCCACCGTGAGTGCAGAAGCAGCAGAAGCTTAGGAAGAAATCTACTTATGTACTCAGTAGTATCCGAAACACTTTATCTGCAGAAATTTTTGAAACTTCGATGAAAATACCGGAAGAACCTAGATTCAGGTAGACCAGATGCTGTGGCAGGACAGGTGACATGACAGAGAGACCCAGCATTTTCATAAAAGCCTGTTTGGCACTGTAGCTCCTGTGTCCAGGCATGGCACGCCCGTGGTACCAGGCCTGCTGCAGCAGCGGCCTTGTGTCATTTTTGGACAAGACTGCAGGCCTTTGGAGCATGGGGACTGCAGTTCAGGCAGTTGTTTGATGCCCTGTGAACAGCTTGGCTCAGTGTGTAGACAATGGAAAGAAGGTTCTCTGCAAACACGCATGAAATGAACAGAGACATCAACTTAAAATCCACAGGGCTGGGAAGAAACTGTTCACAAACAGGACAAGTTACCTCCCAGGATCCCTGCATGTGCGTGTAAAGCTGACCTTGGAGAAACCAAACAAATGACCCGCCCTTCAAAATCCTTTCTAGTATCAGGTGCTGTTCGTAAGCTTGCCTGTCTCTAACTCTGTTCCCACATGCTGTTTGCTATCTTGGTGTTTTCTTGCAAGCTACCTGTAAATCAATTACGCATTCATAATCTTGCCGCAGGCTGGCTGGATATAATAGAGTCAGGAAGGCTTCCAGCACATTAAGTGTTCTTGAAGGTAATAAAAAGGAGGACTAATTATCTCGCTGAAGTGATTATAAGAGAGACGTTGGAGATCTTGACTTAGGGGGATTTTGACAGCAGTCAGAGTGGTTAAGACGGCTTGAGAAATGACAGAGCTGAATTTTTTCAAGCAAGTGATTTCCTTATGTCTGTGATGTGGGTGTATCTGTAGTCCACTGAGCAAGCAGGCAGGCTGAATAAATGCATGGTGTGGCTGGGGCTGGAGCGGTGATTGGAAAGTGGGTGCCTGGTGCCCACCGTGTGAGACTGTGAAGTTTTACCTTGAATGATGGTACCTCTTTCTTCCAGCCATCTGTCTCGCTCTTTAATAAGCAGTATTCCTTATCAAGCCTGATTTGTGTACATCGATTATACCATTACACTCGTTAAATATTAAAGTGTTTTTCCCCTCATGTGAAGTCTAATTAGGCAAAGTGCTCAGCACAAGCCTGGTGTTATCATTCAGAGTGATGGCCTGGCCATTACGGGTGACATACCTCAGCTTCCTGGACCATTTGTCTTTTCTTTTTCCCTCCTATCAGGTTGCCCGTGTATCACATATAACGGAGCAAAGTTTGATGGAGGGTTTAGCACCGTCAGGCCGTTAAGAAAGGTCCTGCTACAAAGATTATGAGATCTTTTAAAAATGAATGGAGTGACGTATTGTCTATAGTTGGCATTTTTTCATGAGTTGGGCTTCTGGACAGATATTTCTGATGAAACTAAGTTTTACTAAATTGACGAATTGTAAAATAGCTTTAAAGGCTAAAAATACAAGTGACAGTGTTGTTTGGAAGAAAAAACCCGTCAGTATTATAGTTGCACTTTATACATGCTGCAGATAAAAAGAATAATTTTAGGTGTCAAACCAGTGTTTCCTGATAGTCCAGTGGGGTGGTCCATTACTTACTTTTAGAAGCATATTTATTTATTTGGCTGTACTGGGTCTTAGTTTCAGCTTGTGAACTCTTTATTTGTGGCATGTGGAATCTAGTTCCCTGACCAGGGACCGAACCCTGGCCCTTGGCATTGGGAGCACAGAGTCTTAGTCACTGGACCACCAAGGACGTCCTGAGAGTTAAACTTTAACATGCATCAAAATCTTTAACATAGTAGTTGACATTTCTATGTACATGGCTTGGTTCCTGCACTTAAGGAACTAACAAATTAGAGCTGTAGAGCTACTAGTTCCTCTAAGAGAAGGCAAAGACCCCAACACAATGGGCTAGATCAGGAAAGACATTAGCAAGGGAGATTTGTGATCTGGATAGACTGGGTGTCTATATCTACTATCTAGTTAGCTAGCTGGGTATTCAGTAATTTTTCTAACTTAAAAAAAAAGGTATATTTAAATTTTCAACAAATAATAAACATTTATTGTAATAAAAATTTAAAAAATACACAAAGTAGAAAAATAAAATTTCTACAATTTTACAACTCATGGTAACTGAGATTAATACTTTGGTGATTAGTATTCATTAAATATCTAGGTGCATTTGTCTTACCAAGATAGAATCATACTGTTTTAGCAACTTGGTTTTTCCACACAACATGTTGGGCCGATATCATCCCAAGTCAATAAGAATGCCTCTATGACAGTGGCTCTCAAATTGTGGACTCAAGATCTTTTTATACTCTTAAAATTTAGGTAACTCAATTTTTTCTATTTATGTTGATCTGTTGATATTTACTGTATTAGAAACTAAAACTGAGTAAAATTTACAAATAACAATTTGTTTAAAATAAACTGCCAATCTATGTTAAAATAAATAACATTTGTAAATGAAAAACACGTTTTCCAAAACAAACAAAACGTGTGGCCGTGTTTTACATTTTTTGCCTATCTTTTTAATAGAAGACAACTGGGTTCTGATAACTGTTTCTTTAATCTACTGTAATATGTTGTTTTAGTTCAAAGATATGAAGACACTCTGGCCTCAAACAGATACATAATTGGAAAAAGGAGGGGTGTGTTTTCAAATAACTGTGGATATTACTCTTTGAAGCTACACCAGAACTGGTCCAACAGCAAAATCTTAAAGATTAATTCAATGTGAAATCTGAAATTTTTGTTCTCCATAACATTGAATTCTACTAGTCTCTTTAGCAATTTGAACAGATCTTTACCCATGCTGGGTTTCATAGCACCCTGTATTTGTCATTTAGAAAATATTGGTTCATTGACTTATATGGATCTTCCAAATGTCAATACTTTTCATTATACAGTACTACACAATATTGTTTTAATATCCCACCAAATTCACTAAGACTTTGTCAAATTCACAGCAGCAGACACAAGTTCTCCACAAAACATTCACTTGAAAGCTAGAATTTTATTGCAGACAAAAAATATCTTCCTTGAAGAGAAAGGCTTATTTTTCCTATCTGAGAAAATGCCTGCCAAATACCTAAGTCTGAATAACTGTAGATTATCTGTCAGCTGTTTTAAATAAATATAGGGTTCCATGATAAAGGTGGCTGGTTCAGCTAGCAACTCTATCATGGAAGTGCTTCTCTTCAAGTCAACCATAACACTTTGGATATAGCAGAAAAGCTTTATGTATACTTCCCTGTTCATTATACAGAATATTTGAAGACCATCATATTGAGATTTAATAAAATTAGTTTTTACTGTTGCATCAAGAACATTGTTAAGGGAAGCAGGCTCCTCACCCTCCCCACCCCCATCCTTTTTAAGCAAGAGAAAGAAAGGTGGTGAGGAAATAACTAGTGATTTCGGTGACTAGTTGCTGTTGGTGTCACTGCCTTTATTTTGTGCTGTGGCCAACGGTTTCACCCACCATTGCTTCTGCAANTGCTTCCTGCCTGGGGACGCCAGTGCAGAGAGGTCGGCCTTCCTCAAGGTCACGGGGTGTTGGCAGGGGTCCCACATCCTTGCACTTGTCTCCAGGCCTGATGACAAGTCTCCCAAGGTGACCCTCGGGCCAGGGTCCATCTCCTTGCACTTCACAGGTGTGGTATACTTGAGCTTCGGGCTAGAAAGGTCTTGAAGGAAAGCTTGCTGCCTTTTAACCAACTCAAAGCAGAACCTGTTTGGGGTCACAGAAGAACTTATATTTTGTATCTGCTAATTGCCATCTTCCTAGAAATGGAGAACCGGGGGCCAGTGTCTCCCTCTGAGCTGTTCTGAGTTCAGCGGGGGGTGGGTAGGGACACTTCTGTCTGTTCTCCTGGGATGATGGTCCAAGAGAAGGTGGCTTGCTGCGCGGCCAGCCCTGGGCTCAGCTGGGGAGTCGGGTTCTCTGTTCCGGAGGCCCAGGGTTTGGTCTCTGTCAGCCCACGGTGGCGTCATCAGGCTTGAGTAAGTCATTTCACCAACACGCCAAGCCACAGAGGTTCGTTTACCTTGACGAGTGACTGTCTTGGTGGTTGGTAAGAGGCCTGGGGATTAAGCACGTGGGGTCTGAAGCCTAACGTACTGGAGTTCGACCAGCTGCCAGGTATGGGGTTTAAGCAAGTCACCTTCGCCCCTGTGCCTCCGGTGTTTGATCCGTAAGGTGGGGGTCGCAGCAAACATTTCTATTGTACTCTGACATCTGCCGTCTCAGTGGCTCAGGACCTTTAACTCATGGGGTCTTCACAGCAACCCCAGGAGGCGGGTACTACCGGTATCCCCACTTTACAGGTGAGGAGACTGAGGCCCAAAGAGGTTCTGTGAATCGCTCACGATGACAGCTTTTAAGGGGTGAAGTGAGTAGGATTTGAATCTTGGAGCCGGTTGCTCTGAGTCTCCCTCCTTTGCTGCCTCCCAGTCAGATGAACTTGACTGTGAGGATCAGGTGGGATAAGCTGTCCTCACTGATGGTGAGAGAGCTGGCATCACCTCAGCAATAGCAACAGGAAAACCTCCGCAATCAGCACCTTCTTTGCCCTTCAAGGAGCTCCCAGAAATCAGATCATAATCAGAGAGTGGCTTTGGCAATTACAAAAGTCATGTAGAGAGAGCTCAGGAGCCTTGACCGAACATCTCGGCATGGATAGTGTTGGGGACCGCCAGAGCCAGGGGGCTGAGCGGATGGCTGAAACTCCTTTCCAGCTCTCGGGGCCTGGAGACTTTCTCCCCGCGGGTGGCTCCGGGGTCCCAGACAGCAGCTGTGATCTGTTTGCTCTTATCTGTCATTGCTGCAGCACTGACCTCCGCCACTGAGGTCAGCGGAGACACTCAGGCCTCCGAGGCCACCACTGGAAGGGCCACGCTTTGACCGGCCTGCTCCACTTTGTATCACGTTCATTGCCTTGAGGTCAAGTGCAGGCTCACATCCAGATCGTCTGCTGTGGAGTTTACATGTCACGCTGGGCCTGTTGCTTCCTTTTAAGTAGTTCATTAGTCATGATAAATACACGCACATGTAAACAGGTGTGTCCCTTTTAGCTTGTAATAACAGAGCGAATGGCTGTCCAGGGAGTGTCTGGCACTTTCCCTCTGGGGCCCCCACACATGTGCTTCCGGTCAGAATCCCTGCCTTCCTCCCGACCCACCCCCCACCCGGGGCTAACTGCGCTTCCAGATACTGCGAGAATCGTCTCCTTGCGTTATTAGAGTTTACCGCCGACTGCATCCCCACATGAGTTACTGTTTTCTCTAGATTTATTTATTTTTAATTGGAGGATAATTGCTTTACCGTGTTGGGATGGTTTCTGCCATCCATCAACATGAGTCAGCAAAGGTATACGTACGTCCCGCCCTCTTGGACCTCCCTCCCACCTCCACCCCATCCCACCCCATCAGGTGGTCACAGAGCACCAGGCCGAGCCTCCTGTGGTGGTGCTGGTGGTGGTATAGTCACCAGTCGAGTCTGACTCTTGTGACCCCCTTGAACTGTAGCCTGCCAGACTCCTCTGTCCATGGGGTTTTCCAGGCAAGAATCCTGGAGTGGGCTGCCGTTTCCTTCTCCACGAGCTCCCGGTGCTGGACTGCAATTCCCCATCAGCTATCTGTTTCACAGGGGACGATGTGTATATTTCATTGCTCCTCTCTCCGTTCGTCCCACCTTTCCTTCTCCTGCTGTGTCCACA
>SJYV01024370.1:2273136-2297477 GCA_006410875.1 Neotragus pygmaeus | reverse complement strand
GTAAGGAGACCGCCTGCAATGCGAGAGACCTGGGTTTGATCCCTGGGTTGGGAAGATTCCCTGAGAAGGAAACGGCAACCCACTTCAGTATTCTTGCCTGGAAAATTCCATGGACTGGGGAGCCTGGTGGGTTACAGCCCATGGGGTCATAAAGAGTCGAACACAACTTGGAGACTATCTACCAAATCACCAATGCCTTTAAAAGCATTCAGCTGAGTTCCCTATCAGTTGCAAGGACAAACAAACAAAAAAGCCACAGGCGGCATGCTAGAAGGGGAAGGTGGGACCTGTAAACCAGCAAAGCCAGGGCCCCAGGGGACCCCTGGCTCTTGACCGAAGTTGGTGGCAGGCTGGCAAACTAAAAAGGCAGATGGAGCTGGAAACGGCGCTCCTCGTGGATGGGAATGTGCTATCCACCATCAGCTGTCACAGAAATGGTAAACTACTGACTGACTCTGCGTGGGTTTCTTGTATTCTCCAGTGATTACTGAGCACCTACTGCATCCTGGCTCGATTCTAGGCTCCGTGAACACAGAAGAGAACAAGACAGAGAAGGGCCCTGCTCTTATGGAGACCAAAACACCAAATACAAATGAAACACTCTTGTGTCAGCAGCCCACCCCCCGCCACCTTCCGTAAAGCTCTCTGATCTCTGGGGGATAACACCTCTCCCCACGTGGTAGAGTCTGGGGTGGGGCATTGTTAAGAAGGGGCTTTGCCCCCGCGGTAGGCCTGTGACCTAGGTAAACAGTGTTCCTTCCCAAGGATTTGAGGAAAGTGACAAAGTTTAAAAATACCTGCGCTCAGAGCACATTTATCCCTGGTAGTGGCACCTGAGTGACTGCCCCTGGGTGGGGACTTGTCTGAAGCGCTTATTTCTCACTTGTTTGCCAACTTGACTCCCCAGCTCCCAGGATCGCAGTAGAACTTCTTTGGGTCGAGTTAGTCAGAACTGTGGTTTGCAGTTAAAGATCTTTAACAGATACACTTGCTTTTTAGAGGAAATTTCTGCCAGTGTTCGACGTATTTTCCTTCCATTGTCTCTGAATGTGTTTTTACATATTCAGTATTTATATTGTTCATACAACTTTATGCCTATCCTGAAAATAAGCGTTTTTCCCATTTCACAAAAGTAGCTATCTAATACTGTATTGTTTGGATGTTTCATATGTACTCAGATAATTAAACATTTTTGTCTTAAATAAATGTCTTTTTGTTTTTTATTCATCATTTTAGGAACATCGGGCTGTTTCATTTATTCAAGGTGCTGAAGATACTTGTGTTAAAATTTAATTTTCACTTTCCTTAAAATTTGTAACTATTTACAATACCTTTTTAAAATTCAGACATGCAGATTCAAGTGTATGCTTTCTAACATACAGGGGATTCAGGCAGGATTGCCAATATCTTAGCAAGTCTGAGGCCCATGACTTTTCCAGGGTAAATGGCCGTGATTACTGGCCATGCTTACCAATTTCTGGTTTTTGCAGAAATTCAGATTTATTGGTGCCTTGTCATGGGCTCTGATTTATCTAGTTGGCTTTCAGAGCCACTCTGGACATTCCCCAGGGTCTTGGGCAGCTGGCGGGCAACGATTCTGAGAACTTTGTGTCCCAAGCTAGCTGGCTCTGACTATTCTAGAAGGTCAGCTGCCCTGGAGATGCTGGCCGAAGACAAGAGCCTTCGAATTCTCCACCCATCTGAGAGTGACCTTTTGTCCATGCTGTCTGAAAAAGACGTATGTGTATTCTTGGTCTGACGTGGCTCGCTGGGTAAGGATGGAGTCAGGGTCGGGTAAACTGCAGGGGTCACGGGTAGGTGATGGTACAGGCCAAGGCTGATGCAAAGTGCCACAATGCAGGTGGGCATGTGGGGGCACCAAGAGGAGGTGAGGCATTGCCCCTGAGACCCCACCGTCCTCTAACCT
This sequence comes from Neotragus pygmaeus, assembly GCA_006410875.1. Classification (NCBI taxonomy): domain Eukaryota; kingdom Metazoa; phylum Chordata; class Mammalia; order Artiodactyla; family Bovidae; genus Neotragus; species Neotragus pygmaeus. The sequence continues at coordinate 2,295,550 of SJYV01024370.1, read as the reverse complement.
CCCGAAAAGTTGCGATATCCAGGGACACTATGGAGCCCGCGACACTTGGGCAGAGAGGACTCACTGGTGCCTTGCTTTGAACTCCCTGCAGCTTCTCACCCTTCTCGTTCATGAGCCGAGAGTGCTGTGGCAGCAGAATAATGACCTGCAAAGACGCCCACCTTCTTATCCCTGGAGTCCGTGGTATCTTACATGGTAGAGAAGGCTTTGCAGGGGTAATTGGGATTAGGGCCCTGGAGATGGGGAGGTTATGTGGATTATTTTGGGGAGGGGCAGTGTAATCACAGTGTTAAAAGAGTTGGAAAAAAGATGTGATGGAGAGAACAGAGAACCCATTGACATGACACCAAAAAAAACAACTGGCCGTTGCTGGCCTCAGAGGTGGAGCCGGGAGCCCACCAACCAGAAAGAAAGCGGCCCGGAAACTGGGAAGGTGGAGCAATGGTTCCCCCCCAGGAGTCTCCTTGGGCTCCAAGAAGCATCAAGCCCTGGGATGCTAGGGCCAGCCCAGGAGACCCATTTTGGACCCGTGACCTCCAGACCTGTCACACAATAGATTTGTGATGCTTAAAGCCACCAAGTGGGTGTGATTTGCCACAGCAGCTGCAGGAAGTAGGTGTGAGGTTGGTTTCCCCAGGGTCCACCTGGCTCAGGGCCTCGGACACTGAGAAGCTAGGGCAGAGGTTTCATGCAGAAACCCCGTGCTTGGGCACAAATGTACTCGCCAGCCAGAAAGTCCTAGGGTTTTAGAAATGGGCTATTTGAAGCCCCTATCCTTCAAAAATGGTGATAAAGTTGGTGATAAAAATAGAGTAGATGACTTCTATTGCTAGAAAAAAGTCTCTTACCCTTGAAAGATAGACATTTTGGTTAAGAATGGAACTATAGATCAGAGCTCTATTTCAATCCCACTATTTTTATTTTCACTTAGATTTGGGACCAGGGCAGTTTACAGATTATAACGTAGCCAGGCGTTTATAGACTGTTCTCATGTACAGTACCATTAACTGGTGAAGGTGTATCATTATGCTTCATTTTGTGTCATGGGGCCAACGTGAGGAACTCCGCCCATGGCAATTTTGACCTTTGAGAAGGAGGCACTTTTTCCAAAGTGCAGGTCGTGTGGTGTGTGAGGAGCTGACCATGACCTCTGTGTCCTGAACTAGAAAATAAACCTGTCCACTCGTCTTCCTCTCCAGCCTTCATGGCCTTTTTTTATTCCGCTCGCATTGCCTCCTTAGTGGTTAGTTTCATACATTCCATTTCCTTTTTTTTACTGTTGCTAACCTGAGAACTGATGCAGTTAGCCACCTTTGAGGTCTGAGAGAAACATTTCTTCTTTTTCCAAATAGTCCCTGGTGTCTGGAGAGGATGCATGTGATGTGACGGTTCCACATCACATGTGGATGCGAACACCCAGCACTAATGTTGAAGTGAATACATGTTGTTTGATGCTAATGTGGACTTCCCTGGTGACTCAGCGGTCAGGAATCCACCTGTGAAGCAGGAGACTCAGGTTCGATCCCTGGGTCGGGAAGATCCCCTAGAGGAGGGCATGGCAACCCACTCCAGTGTTCCTGCCTGGAGAATCCCATGGACAGAGGAGGAGCCTGGTGGGCTGCAGTCCATGGGGTTGAGGAGAATTGGACACGACTGAGTGACTTCACTTTCACTTTTCACTTTGATGCATTGGAGAAGGAAATGGCAGCCTACTCCAGTGTTCTTGCCTGGAGAATCCCAGGGACAGAGGAGCCTGGTGGGCTGCCGTCTATGGGGTNGAAGTGTGGGAACCAGTGTGCTTCCTTCCTAGTGCTAGAGCCGTTGGAAACCGTCTGCGAGTCTGTTCCCTGGCTTATTGTCTCCCCTCTCCCTGCTGGGTAATGGGCCCCTCGAGGGGGGCCTGGCCTCTTGTTTACACCATGCACCCCTGCCTGGCACGGCGCCGGGCATAACACATACGTGGGAAATGGTTGTCAAGTAAGAATGTGAATTCTGATATCAAAGGCATCGAAGGGCCACTGGGCATAAGTTTGTCCTTTTTCTAAGACCTAAAGAACGCTGACTTCTTTGCTGAAAAGATGCACCAGTCTCTTTGGGAGTGTTTAATCAGAATACTGGGCAGTGTGTTCTGTAACCCAGTCCTAGGCCTGTATCCTGGCCTTCCCTCATTATTTCCTAATGAATAATAATAATTATTATATAAGAAAGTTACAGCCTCAAGCATGTATACAATAGTAATAGGCTCTAAATGTTAGTCGCTCAGTCATGTCCGACTCTGTGACCCCGTGGTCTGTCGCCCACCAGGCTCCTCTGTCCATGGGACTCTGCGGGCAAGACTATTAGAGTGGGTTGCCTTTCCCTTCTCCAGGTGGTCTTCCTGACGCAGGGATCAAACCCAGGTCTCCCTCATTGCAGGCAGATTCTTTAGCATCTGAGCCACCAGGGAAGCTTTGTCTGACCAGATCCTTTCTTCAGGGGTGGGGAGATCACACACAGGTGATGAAAGAGGCTCAAAGCAGGTAAATAATGTGGTTGATAAATTAGGATGTTGGGATTAACATACACAAGCTGCTGCTGCTGAGTCGCCTTAGTCATGTCCGACTCTTTGTGACCCTCTTGACTGTAAACCGCCAGGCTCCTCTGTCCATGGGATTCTTCAAGCAAGAATACTAGAGTGGGTTGCCGTTCCCTTCTCCAGGGGACCTTCCTGACCGAGGGATCAAACCCACATCTTTTACATCTCTTGCATTGGCAGGCAGGTTCTTCACCACTAGCGCCACCTGGGAAGCTTTTATATACACACTGCTACATGTAAAATCCTGGAGAAGGGAATGACAATCCACTCCAGGACTCTTGCCCAGAGAATCCCATGGGCGGAGGAGTCTGGCAGGCTACAGTCCAAACAGAATCCCATGGGTTGCAAAGAGTCAGACATGACTGAGCGACACACACACACACACACATGAAGAATAAATAATCCTCAAGGGCCTACGGTATAGCTGTATAGACTGTATACTGTATAGGGAACTCTACTTAATGTTCTGTATAACCTAAATGGGAAAAGAGTCTGAAACAGAAAATACATATATATGTGTGTATGTGTATAACTGAACCACTTTGCTGTAAACCTGGAACTAATACAACATTGTAAATCAACTACACTCCAATAAAAAATAAAAATTAAAAAAATAAAATTGAGATCAAAAGTAATAGATAAGTAAGTAAATAGCGTGGTCTTGTCCACATGGTGGTACAGAGGAGTGAGCTGGGTGCCCCCTCGGGCACCGGGCGTGCACTGCCCCTCCATTCCGTGCTCCCGGTTTCCCGCGGCTCCTCTCTGGGTGCAGGTGAGGACTGGGAGGCTTGGCTCTGCTCCACAGGGAACCCTCCCTCCTCGGTGACCTGCTGCGAACCCTCATCGCGGCAGACCGTGAGTTTCGGGAAGAGATCCGAAAGCCTGCAGTCATCGCCAGGCCGAGCATCAGCGTCTAAGCGCCTGCCTAACAGGTGAAAGTCCGTCACCTGGACGGCCTCCGTGCAGCGTGGGGGTGGTGCTGGCCTGGCTCGGATGCAGCGGGTGGAGGTGGGTCACGGGTGCCGAGCTGACGAGTTGGCTTCATTCCTTAGTGTGCGCTGTGCGTGTCCCTCTGCACATAGAAACAGTGCATCGTTCAGCCGTTAAGACGTGAGAAATGAAGCAGTCGTGTGATCGGTCACCTTGACCTCGGGTCCAGACTAACCCACATTTCTCTGGTTCCCCCTCCCACCTCGTCCCCCAACTTTGTCCCTGTCTCTGCCGGCTCCTTGTCTTCGCTCACGATGGAGCTGCCGAGTGGCTTTGCTGTTTACATTTAGTGGAGTTTTAAGGGCATTTGGGGGTGGATTTTAAGTGATGTCAGCTAAACCTTTGATCCCCGCCATTGATGTAATTTGAATGTGGCCCCTGAGGATGGTGACCACACCCTGGCCGCCCGGGGTTCCTGGGGCTGTCTGCTGCCCCACACAGTCATCAGTGGTGGTGCCCTCGCTCTCTGATGTGTGCCCCCTTGGATGATAAGTTACAGAGGCCACCTTCTCCAGAGCGATCATCTCCCAACTTCCCATATTCGATCAATGACTTTCAGTAAACAGTCTCCACCTCTGACGCTGTATCACTCATAGCGGTGGTCCGGCTGCCATTCTTCCTGCCGCTGACCTACTCACAGGTATTTGTTGCTGTTCAGTTGCTCAGTCGTGTCCGACTCTTTGCGGCCTCATGAACTGCAGCACGCCAGGCTTCCCTGTCCTTCACCATCTCCCGGAGCTTGCTNTTACAGAGGCCACCTTCTCCAGAGCGATCATCTCCCAACTTCCCATATTCGATCAATGACTTTCAGTAAACAGTCTCCACCTCTGACGCTGTATCACTCATAGCGGTGGTCCGGCTGCCATTCTTCCTGCCGCTGACCTACTCACAGGTATTTGTTGCTGTTCAGTTGCTCAGTCGTGTCCGACTCTTTGAGGCCTCATGAACTGCAGCACGCCAGGCTTCCCTGTCCTTCACCATCTCCCGGAGCTTGCTCCAACATATGTCCGTTGAGTCATTGATGGCATCCAACCATCTCATCCTCTGTCATCCCCTTCTCCTCCTGCCTCCAATCTTTCCCAGCATCAGGGTCTTTTCTGATGAGTTGGCTCTTCACATCAGGTGGCCATGGTATTGGAGCTTCAGCTTCAGGGTCAGTCCTTCCAGTGAACATTCAGGATTGATTTCCTTGAAGATTGACTTGTTTGATCTCCTTGTAGTCCAAGGACTCTCAAGAGTCTTCTCCAACACCACATGTCCTCTAAATCAGGCAGCTTTATAGGAAATAATTGGTAAGTGGGTTGGCATCTGCAGTATCAACCGGGCCCCTTAGTTAGCATGCATGCTTAGTTGCTCAGTCGTGGACTCCTGTGTCCATGGGATTCTCCAGACAAGGATACTGGAGGGGGTTGCCATTTCCTTCTCCAGGTGATCTTTCCTACCCAGAGACTGAACCTGAGTCTCCTGCATTGCAGGTGGATTATTTACCCGCTGAGCCACCGGGAAAACCCTTGACTGGAATTCAGAGGTGGGCGCTGGCTCTGTGTAGTTGTGCGTTTTGGACACAGAACTGCCTGAGCTCTCAACCAAGCAAGGATTTCCTGGCTTCAGCAGCAGAATTTCCGCTGGCAGTGCTGGTGTTCTCAGGTCCTGTTGAACCTCAGCTGCTTTTCCCTTGAGCTGCCTTCTGGATTTCCTGGCCTCGGATGGCTTTGGTCAGTGGATCAGAGAGGCCGCCTCATCCTGTTGGCTGGACCCCTCGGTGCTGGGACAGCTTCCCCGGGGCCTCCCTCTAGGCCCCTTTCTCAGACATCCTGAGGGTCACGAGTTTCCCTTCTGTGATGTATTTTAGCCTGAGGACTGTCTATGGTGTTGATTCTTGCTCAGATAGGATGTGGAGGGAAGTGAGAGCCGCCACACCGGGCCTCTGCTTGGCGTTGCCCCCGCCCCCTGCTGGGGGCCGGCATCCTGGGGGGACCACATCCTGGGGGGATCTGGCCTCCAGATGCCTGGAGTGCAGCCACAGATGTTTATTATCCCCGTGACAGTGATCCCTCTCCTTCCCTGGAGGCTGGAGACGTGAGAAGGAACTCTTCTGGGGGCCTGGTGGGCTTCAGACGAGGAACAGGCACCCCGAAGGCCCGCGTGGTCCTCTCTGCCCCGACTGGTGCCTGGGCTCGCATTCCTGGCAGCCTGAGCAGAGGCGGCACGACAACTCTGGCGGGTGGGCTGGGGGCGTGGAGCTCCAGCAGCCTCCCTGCCCCCTACAGCTTTCCTTTTAGGAAGCCAAGTTTCCTTTGCGGATGTTGAGGACAACGCTGGTCCCTACGAGAACACAGATACGGCTGAGCTGGGCTTTGGCTCACACTCTTGGCTATTTTGTGAAATCTGTTAGAACTGGAAACAGAATTCTTCCTAATTTAAATGGAGGGGTTCTGGGGATTCTCTGGCAGACAAAGAAAGAGGGGTAAAAACACCTCCCCCCCTACTGTGGTTTACTGGGTAAGGCCAGGTGTGATTTGGGAAGGAGAGGGATGAGATGCGTTTTAAAATAAAAACCCAGCATTCATGAGGCTTTTGGAACAGTCCATCTAAAGCCGGCGTGATGGGGGCTCCAGAAGCGCGCAGGGCTCAGGTGCGCTTTTCTTCTCTCTCCAGCAGCACGTTCACTGGGTGACGTTTTCCAGGCGATGGGGGCACAAGGTGGGGGGAGGAGAGAGGGTGGGAACGTGACCCCCTGAGTTGCCTGATTAACCAGAATGCAGCCATTTCGGAGCATTCTCATTCTTCATTCAAAACCTTGAAACGCTCTCCCAAGTGCAGTGTGGATGTTAGTCTGAGAGGGCAGAAAAGCACAGCAGAGTGGGTGCTGCCCTCCAGGAGAGGGGGAGAGAGAGAGAGAGAGAGAGAGAGAGAGTGTGTGTGTGTGTGTGTGTGTGTGTGTGTGTTAGCCGCTCAGTTGTGTTCGATGCTTTGTTACTCTATGGATTGTAGCCCGCCAGGCTCCTCTGTCCATGGGATTCTCCAGGCAAGAATCCTGGAGTGGGTTGCCATGCCTTCTTCCAGGGGTCTTCTCTACCCAGGGATAGAACCTGAGTCCCTTGCATTGCAGGCAGATTCTTTGCCATCTGAGCCATCAGAGAAGTCCCTGCCCTCCAGGAGCCCCCAGCTACTGGGAGGACTGCTGTCCAGATGCCCACGCACCGTGTGTGTGATGTGAGAATCTCAGGGTCGGGAGGAGCGCCTGGGGTCCCGTGAGCAGAGGACCCTGCTGGCAGCCGTCGCCCTGGGGAAGCTCCAGGCGGGGCTCTCGTGCGTGTCCTGCATGGAATCTGATGGCTTTTATCCGTCCGGGAGGCCTGCAGCCCCAGGAGGAGGCTCTGTGTTTGGCTGAACTTGGGTTTCCTGTGCAAGACGCTCTGCTGTCCATGACAATCAACGCTCCCGCTGGTCTCAGGGCAAGTGAGCCCCTTCCTAGGGGGTCCCGGCCTTGGGCCAGCTGCCTTCTGCATTTCCTCGACTCAGATGAGTTTGGTCATTGGGTCAGCAAGGCAGCAGCCTCCTGTTGACTGGACCCCTCGGTGCTGGGAGAGCTTCCTTGGGGCCTCGCTCACCCCCCTTTGTCAGACATCCTGAGGATTATGTGTTGCCCTTTCGTGGGGTATTTTTAGCTTGAGGACTGTCCAAGGTGTTGATTTTGATCCGACGACAGGAAGAAAGTGGAAAAGATGCTCGGTGGGCAGGGGCCAGAGGTGGGTGAGTGATGCTGGACGAGATCCAGTCCTGGCTCTGGTCTGCGTGGGGGCTGCTGCCAGGCTGGGCTCCCCCCGTTCTCTCTATGAGAGACTCTGAAACCCAGAGTTTTCCCTCCCCAGACAGATCCGTGGCGGCTCAGCCCTTGTCTGGAAGGGAGCCACAACATGTCAGGTGGGCTTTTTGACTTGGTCTTATGGGTGAGGTCTGGTGCTGAAGGTGGAGCTGGGGGAGGGCTGGGAGAGGACGTGTGTCCGCGTGCATGTGCCAGGGTCCAAGATGGAGAAGCCTAGGTGAACACAGGGCACGCTGGAAAGCGTGGAGTCTGGAGGTGGGAGGCGGGAAGGTGGGGAGAGTTTGGGAGCACCGACAGGCCACGTGGAACACTGAAGGCTTGTGTGAAGAGCTGGGATGAGATCAAAGTGTGTTTTCAGGAGGTGAATCTTGCCCTGGTAGAGGGGGGTGAGGAGGGACTTCCGGAGGAGACCGTGGTCATGGTCTAAGCGGGATTTAAGGCAACACGTAAAGTGTCTGTGAAGCTGGTGGAGGGCTTTGTGAGGCTTACAAGGGTCTCAGTTCTTGCAGGAAGCAGTGTCTCAGAGGAGTAGTTTGGGGGTGACGTGAGATAAGAATTTCCCTTCATGAATCAGCAAAGCTTCTTGAAGATTAATGTATCCGTGGAGGTTACGTTGTGCAGTGTATGTTCGTGTGTCGTGTGTGATATTGTGGTCTTGTAGTCAAAAGCATGGACTGTGGGTGGATTCAGAGCCCGGCCTCCAGGTTATTAGCTGCGAGACCTTGGGTGAACTGCTTTAGCCTTCCTGTGCTTCAGTGCCTGCTCCCTAAGAAATACTAATATCACTCTCATCTGTAACATTTATAATATTTATAACAAATATCTTATTACCGAGATACGGGATTTTTTTTGGCAGCCTATGTATTCCCCTTTAAGAACTGCCTTCGCCTGAGAGTTAACAGACAGTCTATCTCACCATGATCTTAAATACCCAAGTATTTATTTTCTTAACAGGAAGACTACTGGTGGACAGTTGCTGACACTGCTTTGATGTCCTCAGGATGTTAGGACACCTGAGATTCTCTTGGCCTCCCTCCTTCATGGGCTCAAGACGGCTGCTGCCACTCCAGCCATCCTGCCTGTCTCAGTGAAGGACAAGGAATGAAGGGGGAAGGTCAGAAGGGTACCTGCAGCTTCAGTAAGCTAGAAACCCTATCTAATGACTTCCAGTAATGTCTTATTGCCCATCTCTATCTTCAGGGGTTGTTGGGAAAGGTAATTTTCTCCAGGCACTGTCAGTTCAGTTCAGTTCAGTTCAGTTACTCAGTCGTGTCCAACTCTTTGCGACCTCATGAATTGCAGGCATGGACTGCAAGGAGATCCAACCAGTCCATTCTAAAGGAGATCAGCCCTGGGATTTCTTTGGAAGGAANAGGATTGCCTTGCAGGGATGTGGCCGCTCCCCCCGCCCCCGGCCCCAGGGTCTCACCTGGGTCACTGCTGGGTCTGGACCCCTCCCTGTGCTCCTTCTCCTCCCCCGAGTGCCCATCAGGCCGTCAGCCAGTCCCTCCATGCGCCTTTTTCTGAGGCCAGGGGTCTGGCTGTCACTGGGGGCTCCCTGCTGTCCCTCTGCCTGCTGACCCACTGCGGGTCCTGAGCGTCTGCCTGGCTCCCCCGTCCTCACGTCTGCATCCTCACCACTGCCTCCTTTATCGGGCTGCGGTCGCCTCTTCTTGTCACTGTTGTCTTAGCCCCGTTCCGTTGCTTTGTCCCCATCCTGGCTTCCCTGGTGGCCCAGTGGTAAAGAATGCCTGCCGGCGCAAGAGCCCCGGATTTGACCCCTGGGTTGGGAAGGTCCCTTGGAGGAGGAAATGGCAACCCGCTGCAGTATTCTTGCCTGGGAAGTCCCATGGATGGAGGAGCCTGGTGGGCTAGAGTCCATGGGGTTGCAGCGTCAGACACGACTGAGCAACTAACCCTTCACTCCACCTGCCCCCTCCCAGACATCCTACACTCTGCCACCAGGCCCCCACCCATGCCCCCTGGCTCAGAGATCAAGACCAGCTCCTTTGAATGGCACCCACAAGCCTCTCCCATCTCTTCCCACCGTCCTCACCCCCTGCCCACCAAGCCCTTCCCTTTTGAGCTACAGCAAAGCACTCAGGGTTGCTTTTCGCCCTGGTATGTGTTTGGATGCATTTTTCTCTACTGGGAGTTCTCTCCCCACCTTGTCTTGCTGGGAAATTCCCGCTCACCCTTTATGACTCAGCTCCATCCTAATGGCCTCTGTCGTAAGGAGAGCAGTCAGCACTTGCCTGCTCGTCCTGCGTGCTCCGTCACTGCCATACATCCTCTGCAGGAATTAATTTGCTGAGTCCTCAAAACAGCCTGTAGGGTAAGCACCAATATTATCACCCTCATTTCACAGCTGGGAAGCAGGCACAGAGGTTAAGTGTTGTGCTCAGGGTCACACTGCTGGCTGGAGGCTAGTAGCGATCTGCGGACAGGCAGTCTCACTCCAGACTTCAGGCTCTGATCCACCCGGCTCAGACAGAGGTGGCCGCTTCCTCTTGGGCTGCCTGGCCCCCGCCTGACTCACACACATCTCTGTGTTGGCATTTGGTATCTCTCCCAAGTATGCAGGAAGCCCTTAGTCCCGTTTGTGTCTTTGGTGCACAGCAATCAGACAAGAAAAAGGAACAAAAGGAATCCAAATCGGAAAGGAAGAAGTAAAGCTGTCACTGTTTGCAGATGACATGATACTATATGTAGAAAATCCTAAAGACACTACCAAAAAACTGCTAGAGCTCATCAATAAGTTTGATAAAGTTGCAGGATACAAAATTAATAGAAATCTGTTGTGTTTCCATACACTATTATGAAATATCAGACAGAAATTAAGGAAACAATCCTATTGACCATACCATCAAAAAGAATAAAATACCCATGAATAAACCTACCTAGGGAGGCGAAAGACCTATACTCCCCAAACTGTAAGACACTCTGAAAGAAACCAAAGACGACACAAACAGATAGAGGGACGTATCCTGTTCTGGGGTTGGAAGAATCAGTATTGTCAAAATGACTATACTACCCAAGGCAATCTGCAGATTCAGTACATTTCCAATCAAATTACCAATGACGTTTTTCACAGAACTGGAACAAAAAAATGAAAATTTGTATGGAGACTCAAAGCACCCTGAATAGTCAGAACAATCCTGAGAAAGAACAGAACTGGAGGAATCATACTCCCTGACTTCAGACTATACTATAAAGCTTCAGTCGTCAAAACAGTGTGGCAATTGCCACAAACACAGACACATAGATCGGTGGGAAAAGATAGAAAGCCCAGATATAAACCTACTCATTTATGGGTAATTAATTTACAGCAAAGGAGAAAGGAATATGCAACGGAGAAAAGTCAATCTCTTTAATAAGTGTGCTGGGAAAAGTGGACTGCTCCATGTAGAAGAAGTTAGAACACTCTCTAACATCATGTACAAAAATAAACTCAAAATGGATTAAAGACCTAAACGTTAAGACCGGATACTATGAAACTCCTTGAGGAAAGCAAAGGCAGAACACTCTTTGACATAAATCACAGCAATATTTTTGGATCTGTCTCCTAGAGTAATGGAAACAAAAGCAGAAATAAACAAATGGGACCTAATCAAATTTAAAAGCTTTTGCACAGCAAAGAAAAAACCATAAACAAATCAAAAGGACAATCTATGGAATGGGAGAAAATATTTGCAAATGATGCAAATGGAAGGGTTTAACCTTCAGAATACATGAACAGCTTGCTAAGCTAAGTCGCTTCAGTTGTGTCCGACTCTGTGTGACCCCATAGATGGCAGCCCCCCAGGCTCCGCCATCCCTGGGATTCTCCAAGGCAAGAACACTGGAGTCGGTTGCCGTTTCCTTCTCCAATGTATGAAAGTGAAAACTGAAAGTGAAGTCGCTCAGTCGTGTCCGACTCTTAGCGACCCCATGGACTGCAGCCCACCAGGCTCCTCCGTCCATAGGGTTTTCCAGGCAAGAGTACTGGAGTGGGGTGCCATTGCCTTCTCCCACGAACAGCTTATGCAGCTCAATATCAAGAAAACAAACAACCCAATAAAAAAATTGGGCAGAAGATCTAAATAGACATTTCTCCAGAGAAGACATGCAGATGGCCGAAAGGCACATGGAAAGATGCTTGACATCACTAATTATTAGAGAAATAAAAACGAGAACTACCATGAGGCAGCATCTCACACGGGTCAGAATCCTGCACCACGCTGTCTCTTCAGTCGTGTCCGACTCTCGCGACCCCCTGGACTGTAGCCCTCCAGGCTTCTCTGTCCAGTGGGATTCTGGAGGCAAGAATCCTGGAGTGGGTTACCATTTCCTTCCCCAGATCCGAATGGCCAACATCAAAAAGTCCACAAATGATAAATGCTGCAGAGGCTGTGGAGAAAAGGGAACCCTCACATCCACTGTTGGTGGGAACATAAATTGGTGCAGCCACTGCCGAGAACAGTATGGAGGTGCCTTAAAAAACTAATACAACTACCATATGATCCAATAATCCCACTCCTGGGCACGTATCCAGAAAAGATGGAAACGTTTGTATCCCTGGGGTCCAGTAAGGCACATGGTACATAATCATCAAGTCTTTTTTAAAAAGAATCCCTGAAGGCATATAATGAAAATGAGCTGAATGAATGATTAGTGAGAACATTCCGGGTAAGTTGTGGGTAAGTTGTAAAGCAGGGGTCAGCCAGCCACAGGCAGATCTGGCCTGCTGCCTGTCTCTGCATAGCCTACCAGCTAAGAACTGACAGATGAATATTCGCAGTAAGGGTGGCGATAGGGAGCCTTGGCTTTTGGAGATGAAAGCCAATTAGATAAAACGTAAATCTCCCGAGATTTCTGTTCTTCCTTGTTTGGAGATCTGTTATAGTTAGTTGGTGTTACTATCTTTAGAATTTGATTGGTAACAAATTTGAGAATATTTGTGTGTGTTCCCTTGTTGTGTAAGTTACCTACATAATAGCCTCAATTTTGCTTCGTGGCCTGCAGAAGCTAAAATTATATGCTCCAGCCTTTGATTGCTGCCCCCTGGTCAAAGTTCTATTTAAATAGCAGTTTTACTGTTATCTCATCATGTATTATGATAGGAGAGGGGATTAAAAACTGAGATGTTTAGGGCACATTTGTCTGATTGGATGGGATGCAGTTTGCAACATTCTGGACCGGAAGTGCTAAACATATGTGATTGTTCTATAGGTTTCCCTGGTGGCTCAGATGGTAAAGCATCTGTCTGCAGTGCAGGAGACTCGGGTTCGATCCTTGGGTTGGGAAGGTCCGCTGGAGAAGGAAATGGCAGCCCACTCCAGTATTCTTGTCTGGAAAATCCCGTGGACGGCGGACCCTGGTAGGCTACAGTCCCTGGGGTTGCAAAGAGTTGGACACGACTGAGCGACTTCACTTTCACTTTCACTTTCCTGCTCCTAGACCTAATGTAAGGTAGTACCTGGTTGGCTGGTTTGAGGACAAGTGACTTAAACAATATGGGGCACGGTGTCATGCCTGACTCAGCTCTTCGGGGGTCAGTCAGTAGCGTTCAGGACAGATTGTATATAGTTTGAGTGGGAGACAGAATCTTTTTCACTTTGACAGGCCCTAAATTCCTGATGACAGTGACCTGGGAATGCAGGATATCTAAATTACTCATGCCAGTGTGAAAAGGAAAACTTGGTAGGAGCCGCATATAATCCTATATACGTATAGAAGAAGGGACTATTTATAGGCCTATGTCAACATATATATATATATATCTATATATACATATATATTTGCTATTGCTCTTGAATCTCTAAAGTCTTTAAAAATTTATATTCAGAGTGTTTTTCTATTCGTTTTTCATTTTGTTTAGAAGAAACTCTAAATAAAACTAAACAACGCCACCGTTTTTCCTTAGCTCTAATGGCTTTGTGACAGGATGAAAGCTCCTGTAGTGTAATATTTGATTTTTCTCCTCCTCACATGCTGTCATTTAGAAATATTGCAAACTCTTCTGTAGCAGAGGAAAAGGCTTTTGACTGCAAATTTATGAAGAAAAAAGTGTGCATTACATCATGTGAAACATAGTAACTTTTGGAAACCATTCTAAATCACACATGTTCCTTGGTCTTTTTCTTGTTGTTTCTCTTATATTATTAATCTCAGCCCTAGGCTGCAGTGTCGTTTCCAAAATGGTTTTAGAAATCTAAGAGCCGGTGTTTTTGTTTCATCGTGCTTCAAATTTACCTTGAATGAAAAACTGCATTTCTTGGGTTATTACTCTGGAGCTGATTGTACATTGTAATCAGAACATTTTTAGGCCTAGAAGGGGCCAACCACCTTGTTTACAAGAACGAAAGATGAGAGAGATTATGAAATATACTCATGGTCATATGACTAGACAGGGGTGGAATGAAGGCAAGACGCAGGACAAGACCCACATGCTCACATTTCCTAGTTGAAAAGTTTCCCTTTTGTAAGTTTGCAGAGATGAAGTCATCCAGAAACTGGGGTGGGAAAAAATAATAAAAGTCCAAGTTCTTATTTTTTAACTTAAGCCGTTATGATTTAAATGATTCCCAAAGCTGTAGAGACCTGAAAGTAAGTCAGTGGTTTTAGAAAATAGTAGCAGCGCACTTTGGAAAAGCTCCGAGTTTCACATTGATGTTTCTATGGGCGTATTTTCTTGGGATCTTACATCCTCACGCACAACGTTAGGTGATATTAATACTAGACTCTGGGCAAATACAGCGAGATGGGAGCTCTGTGCTGGCCTGAAAGCACTCGGTCGGGTCTCCCGGGCCTGCTGGACTTGGAGGAGCTCTTTTGCAGACACAGTGCTCCTGTGTCTTTGCGTGGGTAGCGTGGCATAAACGCCTGGGGACCTTGTCCGTTTGTGCAGGGGCTTCCTTTAGAACATAACCTGTATGTCTGCGCCTGTTCTTTTCTTCCTTCTTTGTATTAATGTGCTTTTCCTTAAGACAGCTGCCTACACAAGCGTCGGGGCAGATGGGGAAGAGCCGAGTCACTCTGGAAGGGCTCAGAAGCACGTATCAAGGCAGTCAGTGACTTCTCGCAGTCGACTTAATATTTAAGGAAACCCCGTACCCTCTTCCTGTTCTAGAAGCTCTCATGGACAAGAGCTGAATGTTTCCAAAAGCTGTAGTGCAGTGTGCAACTCTAATAAATATAGTGCTTGTCTGCCCTGGAAAGTCACAGCCTCTGCCAGTCCTGGCTTCAATCCCAGATCAACACCATCATAGTCTTCTTACATGCAGTTGTCTGGTTTGGCTTTTTCACTCTTGAGCTTTTTTGAGAAATCAATTAAGAGAGTGGAGCTCTAAAAGTTTGGCCATTAAGGGTCATTCAGTGATTGCTTTTGGAAGCAGAACTTGAAATGGGGTAGAACTCTTACCAAACACGAGGCATCAGGCAAGGCTGGTCATTAATTCTGTACTTACTGCATATGTGGGTTGTTGCCAGAAGCATCCTCATTTTCTGGAACACCGTGTTCTGACTCTGGTCCCTACAGCTGCTGTATCTTTCCAGCCAAAAGAAAGCAGAACGTTGTGAAAACACCAGGTGAGTTTGGGGCCAGTTACATAGTTATCTCAAGTTACAAGGTGACTTTTGCCTGTTTAACCTAATCAGTTCACGGTGGGTGTATAGTTGCTCCTGGAAAGAGTTTCAAGCATAAAATATCTGTTGAGAAACTCAGTGTGCCTGTTAGCTTAGTTACCGAATACAAGGAGAAAGTGTCAGTCACTCAGCTGTGTCCGACTCTATGTAACCACATGGACTGTGGACTGTTTCCCACCAGGCTTCTCTGCCCATGGAGTTCTCCAGGCAAGAATACTGGAATGGGGTGCCATTCCCTTCCCCAGGGGGTCTTCCAGACCCAGGGATCAAACCCAGGGCTCCTGTATTACAGGCAATTGTTTGCCATCTGAGCCAGCAGGGAGTGGCAAATGGCAGTCTCCGAGGGAGCTGGACTTAGACGGGCAGCAAGTCTGAGTGATCAGGGCTGGGGCTGGTGTCAGGGCACGGTTGCAAAGGCTGGTATCAAATCTAATTGATCCCAGACCTAGATTTTACAGGAGCTCCCCACTGAAGAAGATAGCCCCAAAGGGCGTCTTGATAAGGAAGCTGGGTCATTTGGGCAGGCCTCAGGTAAGGCACGATCAAGGCTGACGATGAAAGAGGAGGCTGCTTTAGTTGTGGCCCGTGCAGCCAGCTAGGAGCCCTCTGATGCAAGGACATTGTTAAGAAGGTCATTGAAAGGTCTGAAAGCCGAATGGAGGGTGATGCAGTCACCCAGAGGTGAGCAGTAGCAGGAGGCCACTGAACGAAGGGGTTGGGGTTGGGGGGCAGTGGTGGTTGTCACCAGAGGCCACGAGCTGCAGCTCCATGGAGGCTCCCGCGGAAGCAGAGGGAAGGCCTGTCTGGTGCCCCTGTTGGAGATGCCGTCCAAANGCCCTTCTGCTAAAAATCACCTCTTCCAGAACCATCCACCAATGGGCTCCAGCCAGGCTGAGGTGGAAGGCAGGGGATTTCTCCCCTGTCCTCTCTCTGCTTTGGACGGCATCTCCAACAGGGGCACCAGACAGGCCTTCCCTCCGCTTCCGCGGGAGCCTCCATGGAGCTGCAGCTCGTGGCCTCTGGTGACAACCACCACTGCCCCCCAACCCCAACCCCTTCGTTCAGTGGCCTCCTGCTACTGCTCACCTCTGGGTGACTGCATCACCCTCCATTCGGCTTTCAGACCTTTCAATGACCTTCTTAACAATGTCCTTGCATCAGAGGGCTCCTAGCTGGCTGCACGGGCCACAACTAAAGCAGCCTCCTCTTTCATCGTCAGCCTTGATCGTGCCTTACCTGAGGCCTGCCCAAATGACCCAGCTTCCTTATCAAGAAGATGTGTATAAGAGACAGCACATGTTCCTTGGTCTTTTTCTTGTTGTTTCTCTTATATTATTAATCTCAGCCCTAGGCTGCAGTGTCGTTTCCAAAATGGTTTTAGAAATCTAAGAGCCGGTGTTTTTGTTTCATCGTGCTTCAAATTTACCTTGAATGAAAAACTGCATTTCTTGGGTTATTACTCTGGAGCTGATTGTACATTGTAATCAGAACATTTTTAGGCCTAGAAGGGGCCAACCACCTTGTTTACAAGAACGAAAGATGAGAGAGATTATGAAATATACTCATGGTCATATGACTAGACAGGGGTGGAATGAAGGCAAGACGCAGGACAAGACCCACATGCTCACATTTCCTAGTTGAAAAGTTTCCCTTTTGTAAGTTTGCAGAGATGAAGTCATCCAGAAACTGGGGTGGGAAAAAATAATAAAAGTCCAAGTTCTTATTTTTTAACTTAAGCCGTTATGATTTAAATGATTCCCAAAGCTGTAGAGACCTGAAAGTAAGTCAGTGGTTTTAGAAAATAGTAGCAGCGCACTTTGGAAAAGCTCCGAGTTTCACATTGATGTTTCTATGGGCGTATTTTCTTGGGATCTTACATCCTCACGCACAACGTTAGGTGATATTAATACTAGACTCTGGGCAAATACAGCGAGATGGGAGCTCTGTGCTGGCCTGAAAGCACTCGGTCGGGTCTCCCGGGCCTGCTGGACTTGGAGGAGCTCTTTTGCAGACACAGTGCTCCTGTGTCTTTGCGTGGGTAGCGTGGCATAAACGCCTGGGGACCTTGTCCGTTTGTGCAGGGGCTTCCTTTAGAACATAACCTGTATGTCTGCGCCTGTTCTTTTCTTCCTTCTTTGTATTAATGTGCTTTTCCTTAAGACAGCTGCCTACACAAGCGTCGGGGCAGACGGGGAAGAGCCGAGTCACTCTGGAAGGGCTCAGAAGCACGTATCAAGGCAGTCAGTGACTTCTCGCAGTCGACTTAACATTTAAGGAAACCCCGTACCCTCTTCCTGTTCTAGAAGCTCTCATGGACAAGAGCTGAATGTTTCCAAAAGCTGTAGTGCAGTGTGCAACTCTAATAAATATAGTGCTTGTCTGCCCTGGAAAGTCACAGCCTCTGCCAGTCCTGGCTTCAATCCCAGATCAACACCATCATAGTCTTCTTACATGCAGTTGTCTGGTTTGGCTTTTTCACTCTTGAGCTTTTTTGAGAAATCAATTAAGAGAGTGGAGCTCTAAAAGTTTGGCCATTAAGGGTCATTCAGTGATTGCTTTTGGAAGCAGAACTTGAAATGGAGTAGAACTCTTACCAAACACGAGGCATCAGGCAAGGCTGGTCATTAATTCTGTACTTACTGCATATGTGGGTTGTTGCCAGAAGCATCCTCATTTTCTGGAACACCGTGTTCTAACTCTGGTCCCTACAGCTGCTGTATCTTTCCAGCCAAAAGAAAGCAGAACGTTGTGAAAACACCAGGTGAGTTTGGGGCCAGTTACATAGTTATCTCAAGTTACAAGGTGACTTTTGCCTGTTTAACCTAATCAGTTCACGGTGGGTGTATAGTTGCTCCTGGAAAGAGTTTCAAGCATAAAATATCTGTTGAGAAACTCAGTGTGCCTGTTAGCTTAGTTACCGAATACAAGGAGAAAGTGTCAGTCACTCAGCTGTGTCCGACTCTATGTAACCACATGGACTGTGGACTGTTTCCCACCAGGCTTCTCTGCCCATGGAGTTCTCCAGGCAAGAATACTGGAATGGGGTGCCATTCCCTTCCCCAGGGGGTCTTCCAGAACCAGGGATCAAACCCAGGGCTCCTGTATTACAGGCAATTGTTTGCCATCTGAGCCAGCAGGGAGTGGCAAATGGCAGTCTCCGAGGGAGCTGGACTTAGACGGGCAGCAAGTCTGAGTGATCAGGGCTGGGGCTGGTGTCAGGGCACGGTTGCAAAGGCTGGTATCAAATCTAATTGATCCCAGACCTAGATTTTACAGGAGCTCCCCACTGAAGAAGATAGCCCCAAAGGGCGTCTTGATAAGGAAGCTGGGTCATTTGGGCAGGCCTCAGGTAAGGCACGATCAAGGCTGACGATGAAAGAGGAGGCTGCTTTAGTTGTGGCCCGTGCAGCCAGCTAGGAGCCCTCTGATGCAAGGACATTGTTAAGAAGGTCATTGAAAGGTCTGAAAGCCGAATGGAGGGTGATGCAGTCACCCAGAGGTGAGCAGTAGCAGGAGGCCACTGAACGAAGGGGTTGGGGTTGGGGGGCAGTGGTGGTTGTCACCAGAGGCCACGAGCTGCAGCTCCATGGAGGCTCCCGCGGAAGCAGAGGGAAGGCCTGTCTGGTGCCCCTGTTGGAGATGCCGTCCAAAACAGAGAGGGGACAGGGGAGAAATCCCCTGCCTTCCACCTCAGCCTGGCTGGAGCCCATTGGTGGATGGTTCTGGAAGAGGTGATTTTTAGCAGAAGGGCAGGGAAGGGACCAGTGGTAGGCCCGAGGCGGGGGCCGGGCTGGAAGGAGACGTGCTCCCGGTGGGATTCCTGCTCGCTCCAGTGGACCTGCTGGAGCAGCCGGGCAAGCCTTGCCCGAAGGGTGGCGAGGCCCGGGCATTGGGCTCCTCTGACCTTCCAGGCATGTGCCCTCGTGGCTGGAGATGGCGCCTCTTCTCCAGCCCATTGGGAGCTCAGCCAGGTGTGTGTGTGTGGGGGGGTGGTGCCTTTTCAGGCTGTGGATGATCTTCTTGGATTCCGATCACCACGTGAAGGCATAGCAGCCAACCCTCCACCAGGGCTCCCCAAAGCCCCCCGGGTCGAAGGTGGAGAATTCCATGGCAGCCAGAACTAACAAAGTTCTGTGTAAGGGGCTCCTTTATGCCTTTCTGTCCCCTGGATGGCTGCAGAGGGGACCCATCTCTGAGTTCGTCGTATAAATTCTCTGCCACGAACTAGGGTGTCCTCTGGGCTCTGTCCGCCTTCCGGCCACTCTAGTAGAAAAGCTGCCACCTTGAGCCTCCCTGTCACTATCATCACCATCCCCATTGGCGTCGTCACGGAAATTTAACCACTGTTAGTAGAACCGTGTGTCACCTGCATTTCAGGGAAGGGGCGAAGTAAGCTGAGTTCGGCTGTTAACAGTGGTAATTGTCACTTGTTGAACGGTTAACACAACCAGGTATTATGCAGAGTGCTTTAAGAACAGCTGGGCCGTAAATTAGGAGTTCAGGATGAATAGAGCCTTTGTGGTGGTGGTTATTTAGTCGCTAAATCGTGTCCGATTCTTTTGCAACACCATGGACTGCAGTCCGTAAGGCTCCTCTGTCCATGGGATTCCCCAGGCAAGAGTACTGGAGTTTGGGTTGTCATTCTCCTACTCCAGGGAATCTTCCCCACCCAGGGATGGAACCCACGTCTCCTGCACTGGAAGGTGGGATCTCTACCACTGAACCACCTGGGAAGTCTGAACAGATATGTACTACTGAATATAAAAACATCAACAGTGACCTATTGTACAGCACAGGGAGCGTCTACTCGGTATCTTGTAATAACCTACATGGGAAAAGAATCTGAAAAAGCATATGTACAAATAGGTATAACTGAATCCCTTTGCTTGAAGCAAACTTGAAGCCAACACTTGAAACGAACACAACATTGTAAATTAACTATACTTAAGTTTTTTTTTTTTTTTTAAAGCTGTTAATAAGTAAAAAGAACAGCCTGGCCATGGTTCTCAGACCTTACTATGAATCAGAATCACCCTTAGGGCTCGTTAAAACTCAGGCAGCTTCCCTGCCTGACGGGCTCCCAGTCTGTTTCTGACTCAGCGGGGCTGGGTGGGGCCTGAGAATGTGTGTTTCTCACTGGTTTGGTCCGGGATGCACTTTGAGAACCACCGCATCAGTGCTCCTCACAGAGTCACAGGCAGGAGTCGTCCTGTCCGCCTTACAGAGGAGGAGCTGAGGCTGGGAGAGGTCACGCCACTGCTTCAAGGCCACGAGCCTGAGAAGCGGTATTGGGGTGTCCTTATGCGGGTCAGCTGCTGGTGCCCCACCCTTGACTACGATCAGGCACCATCTGGCCCTGCAGCTCCAACACCCTGATGATGGACTCTACGAGGGCCACTGGGAAGAGTCTTAGTGTCCTCCACCAGGGAGACTGATTTTATTACAAAAATATCCTCTGTTATCCATCGTTAGGGCGTTGGAGCTGCAGGGCTGGATGGTGCCACTCTGAGCGGCCGCTGGTGGAGTTTGCTGTTCGGTCTTAAGGCCCTAGTGGGACTTCCCAGGTGGATCATGGGGTAAAGAATCTGCCTGCAACGCAGGAGATGGAAGAGACTAGAGTTCGATCCCTGGGTCAGGAAGATCCCCTGGAGGAGGGTTTGGCAACTCACTCCAGTATTCTTGCCTGGAGAATCCCTTGGACAGAGGAGCCTGGCGGGCTACAGTCCACAGGGTCACGAAGAGTCAAACACGACTGAGCACACACACAGCCCTAGTGAGTTTCTGTCTTAAATTTTATTCTGTGGTGATAGTGGATTAATGGGTTACATATTTTGAAAAAATTGAAGTACAGCTGATTTACAATATCGTGTTAATTTCAGGTGTACAGTGCAGTGATTCCATTATACATATATCATACTTATTTATTCTTCTTCAGAGTCTCTCCCCTTACAGATTATTACAAAATGCTGAGTAGAGTTCCCTGCCCTACATGGTAGGTCCTTGTTGGTTTGTGGGTTACGTTTCTGCAAACATTGGGTTCTGTTTGGTTTGGTTAGTGGACTTTCACTTTTGGTATAAGTGCCCCTGTTGGGTGAGGCTGGCTGGGTTGTTTGGGGCTGTGGGGTCCCACTCCACATCCCTGGGCAGGGTGGCCCTGTACGTGATCGGCTGACCTCTGGGTTGGGAAACCCCTAGGGGCCCAGGGCCTGCAGTGTGGACGTTGGCCACAGAGCTCAGACCTCTTCCCTTCTGCTTCAGGGTGTGGACTGTTGCCTGGCATTTTGTTTCAAAATAACAGAGGATATTTTTGTAATAAAATCAGTCTCCCTGGTGGAGGACGCTATGACTCTTTCCAGTGACCCTTGCAGAGCCGAATTCTCATCTCCCATCTTGGATACAACCCGCAAACTCGGCCTGACTTCCCAAGTCAGTCCCTGAGCTGACCCGCCCGCAGGAAGACCCAGGGTGTGAAGAAGAAAGAGGTTGAGAGCATGTGCCTGCATGCCACTTCCTTCCTGCTGGATCTAAATCACATATGAATTATTAATTCCAAGTATCTTTATTGTTCCATCTGCAAACTGCAAATGTGAATTCCAGACATGTATTTTTAAACAGCTATCTTACGATCAAGCAGATTTGAATATCTCATGTAGTTTATTACAAATGGGCTTTGCTTATAAAAGAGAAAGCTGTTTTAGAAATGGTTTCTATTTTTTCATTTTCGGGAACTGTAGCCAAATTGTGAATTAGGAGAAATGTGAGCTGTTGGCTGTTTAATAGTCCTATATATCACATTTGTATAAGCTTCCATCATGTTTCCTGTGCAGAAATAGTGAGTTAGGACCCAAGGTAGAGAAATCAACATCTTGGCACCTGGGTTAGATTAGAAAGATGGATGAATTTATAACAATGTGGATAATTCATTTGGATGATAGAGACTTAAAAACAGCTTTATTTGGCTGTTAATGTAGTTAATGCATGCAGCTGTCTGGAAAGAAAAGATGGAAAAGTATATTTTCTGTTACTTTGGAAAGCACTTCTCAGAGTATTTGCGTATTAATTGCTGATCAATATGAGGTGGTCTATTAGAAATAACTGCTTGTGACCTTTTCTTCAAAACACAGTTTTGTTCAGACTCCGGCATATTTGTACCTTCAGTTTTCCAGTTATCTCTAGAATACAGAATTGAACTTTTATATAATGGATTTAATACATAGGAGGTTCCCAGCATCTTTCATTTAGAATTTGTAAGTAGAAGTCGAGTTTTCTGCAGTCCTGTGTAGGTTACTTATTCTCACATGGCAAACCTTCCCCAAACATAGCGGCTCAAACAGCAGTCATTTATTATTTACACACAAACAGGCAGTTTGAGCAGAGCTCAGCGTGGGAGGGCA
>SJYV01024370.1:2242422-2272267 GCA_006410875.1 Neotragus pygmaeus | reverse complement strand
TCCCCTCCTCCCCCTTGACAACCATAACCCCAAGTCTGGTCTGTTTCTATTTTGTAGATAAATTTACTCGTGCCATATTTTAGAAACCACATATGAGTGATATTGTATGGCATTTGTCTTTCTCTTTCTGACTTATTTCACTTAGTATGGGGCTTCCCTGATTGCTCAGTTAGTCTCCTGCCTGCAATGCAGGAGACCCGGTTCAATCCCTAGCTAGGGAAAATCCCCTGGAGAAGGGATAGAAGAATTCCATGGATGTACAGTCGTGGGGTCACAAAGAGTCAGACACGACTGAGTGGCTTTCACTGTCGCTTGCTATGATCATCTCCAGGTCTCCATCCATGTTGCTGCAAATGGCATCATTTAATTCTTTTTTATGGCTGAGTAGTATTCCACTGTCTATATGTACCACAGCCTCTTTACCCCTAACCTCTGTTGATGCATACTTAAGTTGCTTGCATGTCTTGGCTGCTGTGAATACCAAGTAGAAGACTTCTGAGCGCTTGTGGGTTGGGAAAGGCTGCCTCGCTTCCCATGATCACAGGCTTGACTGGACTTGGTCTGGGTCCAGCAGGCACCGCTGAGCAGTGTTCATCAGGGGTGCTCCTCTGTGGGCCCAGGTGAGCTGGGCGAGGCCGTCCTGTCGGGGCAGTCGGGACGGAAGTCGGGCTGCGGCCCCCGGGGGTCACACAGGTGCTGCTGGGTGCAGCGGGTGGCCGCCTGCCCACGGTGCTCAGCCCAGGTTTGAAATGCTGGTGGTAGGCCAGCACGGCTTTTTTTTTTTTTTTCTCTTTTCTCCTTTTTCGTGGCTCGGAGAGTCTGTAGGGCGAAGGTAAGGAGCCCCAAGTGCAAAGCGTGTCTCTGTGCACCTACGTGTCTGACTTCCTCCTCTGTTGTCTGGCCCTGTGCCTCCCACCGCCTCAAGACCCTCAAAGCGCGACCTTTGCTGTAGGACAGAGGGATCCCACCTGGAGAAAAGCGTTGTTTATGGAATGGCTCACCCGCCGAGTGGCCTCTCTCCTGCCCTTCGGGCCGTGGCTCTTTGCCTGCTGCTTTGTTTCCCAATAGAGGAGATGTGTGGTTTTTTTTTTTTGCATTTAAATTTTCCTGCAATTTTACTTACTTATGGCTGCGCGGAGTCTTCAGTGCTGCGCGTGGGCTTTTTCTGCTTGTGGGGAGCGGCCCTCTCTAGCTGTGGAGCCGGGGCTGCTGCTTGGGGTGGCTTCTCCTGCCGCAGAGCTCGGCCTCTGGGGCGGATGGGCTTCAGTAGTTGCCGCACCTGGGCTCAGCAGTTGGGGTGCACAGGCTTAGTTGCTCCACGGCACGTGGGATCTTCCCAGACCAGGGTTTGAACCTGTGTCTCCTGCACTGCAAGGCGGATTCTTTACCATTGGACCCCCAGGGAAGCTCAGAACACGGAGATTTAAAAGAACAACAACAAAAAATCAATCTTCCACGTTAGTGGAAGCTGTTCCCTGCCAGTGACCTCCACTGGAATTTAGAGAGACTTTTTCTCCTCCCTGTGACCTCAGAGAGCTCACCAAGACCCCCTCTTCCCAGAGGACCCCCTGAGGGAGCAGCCCGAAGGAGGGCCTGGGGCTTGGAGGGCTTCTAGAAGCCCCCGCAGTTGGCCCCAGGACCGGACACTGTTCAGGTCAGAGAGTCGCCTTTTCAGAGCGTCAGCTGGTCATCTATAAAACGGGGTGTGAACACCTACCAAAGGGGTTGTTGTGAGATTGATCACTCTTGTAAAAGTGCCCTCTGAACTGTAAAAATGGCAAACTGCAGAGTACTATACAGATGTAAGGAAGCAATTATTCGTAGTCCCATAGGCCAGTGTGGGTGTTTACATTTTATGAGACCTGATATTTTTCTCTGAGGGTCGTGTACTTATCTCTTTCGGTCACGTTCCCATTTATGACTTATATAAGAAATATGCCTGGAAATGTCAGCAACTGAAAAATCGCAATGACTTTCTGCCTCGTGATCGACAGTAGCAGTGGACACAGTAATAAGAGCACTCTCTCTAGGTGGTCTTTTTCTTTCTAAGGGGTAAAAAGCATGGACTCGAGGAGGTGTTAGGGCTGTGGCTTTTCAGCTCTGGAACCTCATGTCTTCAGAAGCCAAACCACAGAGGTCTGCCACGGAGTAGGTGCTGTTCTTCACGTTTCTGCATACCCGATCTCATCCAGTCCTCCTGACTTGCAGGGTATTATTACCTGCATTTTACGTAAAAAGGAACTGAAGCTCTGGGTCTGCCTGATTCCAAAGGCTGGGTTCTAACCGTAACTCTACACTCCATGTTATAAAGGTGCAGTTATTCGTGAATTCTCATCAAGGGTCTCCTCCCAGCCGTGTTCCTGCTGCAGTGAGGTCCTTGTGCAGAGTTGTGGGCAAGATGTTGCAGGAAGGAGTTGGGCTGCCTGGGGCCGGGTTTTGCAGAGCCTGGAAGCTTATGCAATGTTCAGTTCAGTGGTTCAGTCGAGTCCGACTCTTTGCGACCCCATGGACTGCAGCATGCCAGGCTTCCCTGTCCCTTCCCTGCAACGTTGCTTCTCTTTAAGAAAAAGAATATAAATGAATCGCAGAATTAGATACAAAAGCGAACATTTGCTTAAAACAAGAAAAGGAATCATAACACATTACTAGAGCATTGGAAATACAGCTCCTTTTTCCTCTTCTGGACTCTCTGGGGGCAGTTGGCCAGAAAAACTTGAAAAGGTTTCCTGATCAGATTGGAACAGTGGCTCTTCCTTCCCGGGGCCAGGGTGAGGGAGGGTCCAACTGCTCACCCCTCATCCACGCGAACGGGAGGGAGGCAGGGAGGATGATGCTCTGGGTGGCAGGGCTGGGACCAGGGGACGAGGCTCCTCTTCTGAACTGAGACCTTGGGGACCCTGGGAGTGACCCAGTGGGAACAGAACAAGTCCTCTCCCACCCTGAGATAATGCAGATGTTTGCTGGCCTTCTCAGAATTCTGTGGCTCCATGTTTTGTCTCTGTCACATCTAGTTTGATCTGGTGAATGTTTCGTGGTGGTAGTTGTTGCTCAGCTGCCAAGTCGTCTCTGACTCTTTGTACCCCATGGACTGCAGCACGTCAGGCTCCTCTGTCCTTTACCATCTCCAGAAGCTTGCTCAAACTCATGTCATTGAGTTNTGGTGAATGTTTCGTGGTGGTAGTTGTTGCTCAGCTGCCAAGTCGTCTCTGACTCTTTGTACCCCATGGACTGCAGCACGTCAGGCTCCTCTGTCCTTTACCATCTCCAGAAGCTTGCTCAAACTCATGTCATTGAGTTGGTGATGCCATCCAACCATCTCATCCTCTGTCGTCCCCTTCTCGTCCTGCCTTCAATCTTTCCCAGCATCAGGGTCTTTTCCAATGATCCGGCTCTTTCTCATCAGGTGGCCAAAGTATTGGAGTTTCAGCTTCAGCATTAGTCCTACCAATGAATATTCAGGGTTGATTTCCTTTAGGATTAACTGTTTTGATCTCCTTGCAGTCCAAGGGACTCTCAAGAGTCTTCTCCAGCACCACAATTTGAAAGCATTAATTCTCAGCCTTCTTTATGGTCCAGCTCTCAAATCCATACATGACAACTGGAAGAGCCATAGCTTTGACTAGATGGACCTTTGTCGGCAAGGTGATGTCTCTGCTTTGATCTGGTGATGCTTTGTGGTAAGGATCTAATTTATTATTGTTTTTCCAGGTTTTCACCAGACACCTCAATCCCTTTGTTCACTAGTCTACCTTGCCCCACTGATCTGAAATGCTCCTTGGACTGTGTATTAAATGATTATTTATACTTGCATCTGTTTCTGGGCTTTCTGTTCTGTTGCATTGACAGACCTGTTTATTTCTGGGCTCTTGCTTCCTCAGGCCTTGAACTTCAGTGTATTTTTTTATATTTGGAAGGTGCAGTCTTACCCTGTCCCCTCAGTAGCTTTTTTTTTTTTTAAGTTTCTTGACTTCTCTCATATATTTCATTATTCCAGCTGATGTTTAGCAACATTTTTGCCAAACTCCAGAAAAAAATTCTGTTGGGATTTGATTGGATCCAGATTAATTTGAGATTATTTTCTAAAGAGTTGAACTCTATCTAGTATTGTCATGCTTTTCAGAAATGTGGAGTTTCTCTTTATTCCGTTTTCTTTTTTTGTGATTGGTGTGGGTTTTTTTTTTGTCTTTCTGTAGAGTTTTTTTGTCTTCTGTACAGTGTAGAGTTTTAATGCTTAGTTCTGGGTGGTGTTTGTTGCTTTCATTTTGAAAGGGATCTTCTGTCTCTCTCCCATCATCTCTTCTCGCTGGCTGTTGTTGGTCTGTAGGAAGGCTTTCTAAAAAAGAATTTGACTCCTCATTCAACCCATTTTTGGAGTGGTTCCTGATGACTTTTGGTTTGTCAGAAACGCTATCATGACTGGTCCCTGTGGGAGGAGGTCAGGGCCTGGTGACCTCATGGGGCAGGATTCCTGATCATTCCTGTGATGGAGCATCATCAGCAGGACCAAGGTTGGGATGCACAGAACTAGGGGAATTTGAAATCACCGAGAGCCTTGGCGGAGTGTGACTCGGCAAAGCGTCTGTTCCGCTCCGGCACAGATCAGGTTTCGTATCCTGAGCTGACATGGGACTCGGGGGCTCGTGGCCCCGATACTGCACGGCCACTTCCTGCTTGCCCTGTCTGTTCCATCCGATGACCCACGTTGGTGTCCCCTGTTCTGCTCCCTCTTGGTGGTGGAGGATGGTGCCTGCTGGACTCGCCCCGAGTTGTGTGGCCCTGGGGTCCCCCTGCCGTTGGGCTGGGGGCCCACCCTGCAGTGGGTGTTACCGCGTGCCCGTGCCATAGGATGTGAAGGTGGGCAGCCAGGCCCACAGCTGCGTTCAGGCTGCGCTGGGGTGGAAGGGGCCCCACCCCCACCCGCTACCCATCTTTCCACTTCGCTTGCACTCTCATTTCCTGTGCCTTTTTGTTGCCTGAGAATCTCCTTCTCCCTGATGCTTGGTGGCAGTGGCCGTGGTTGGCAGGGTGGTGGGAGGTGCATGAGCCTCCCTTGCACTCCAATGAGCGGAGACCTTTTTATGGTTGTAGTATATTCAGGTATTCTGCAAGTTAAAGGTTGACATGGAAGCCTAACTATTCTAAAATTATTTCTATAGAGAACTACATTCCCAGTTTCAACTAACTAATTTAGAAATGAACTTTCAGAACAAAATGTGTGGGTCATTGTGGCTGTTAGTTTTAGAATTTTGGATCTGAAAGATGCTCTTTGAACATCAGTGAGTAAACCCAATCAAATCTCAACTGATGTGAGAGCTCTGGAGGGCTGTGATTTGAGTCCATCTGTTTGGTTCTTAAGGGTGAGGAAATCTTGATCAGAGTACGAAGCTGAACAGTTCCTTGCCTGGAGTCAGGCCTAGGAGCCCACCTTGCCGCCGTCTCTCACCCCTGCCTGGATGGAGGAGTGCTGTTTTGATTCCTGGGGGACTTGGGTACCGGTACCTGTTAGGGGGAGAGAGCTGGGTGGGGTGCAAGGGAGCCCCTGTGTTCCCAGGACCCTCAGCTCCACCATTGCCCGTCAGATTTCCTACTTGAGACCTCCTTATGATGAGAGGACATTTGAAGAGCGGCAGCAAGTCACAGCTTTTTAGAATCGAAAGGTGGCAGCTGAGCATACTGGATCCACATTCTCAGTGCCCTTGTCCCTAAAAGTCTAGAGACAGTAATGCTAGAGAGGGTGCAAAGAAAAGGGAACCCTCTTACACTGTTGGTGGGAATGCAAACTGATACAGCCACTATGGAGAACAGTGTGGAGATTCCTTAAAAAACTGGGAATAAAACTGCCATATGACCCAGCAATCCCAGTACTGGGCATACACCCTGAGGAAACCATAACTGAAAAAGACACGTGTTCACTGCAACACTGTGTACAATAGTGAAGACATGGAAGCAACCTAGATGTCCTGCTGCTGCTAAGTCACTTCAGTCGTGTCCGACTCTGTGTGACCCCATAGACGGCGGCTCCCCTGTCCCTGGGATTCTCCAGGCAAGAACACTGGAGTGATGAATGGATAAAGAAGATGTGGTACACACACACAGTGGATATTACTCAGCTATAAAAAGGAGCGCATTTGAGTTAGCTCTCCTGAGGTAGATGAACCTAGAGCCTGTTATACAGAGTAAGTCAGAGAGAGAAAGACAAATATTGTATATTAACACATAAACATAGAATCTAGAAAGATGGTACTGATGATCCTATTCATAGGGCCGCAGAGCAGACTCAGACGTAAAAGACAGGCTTTTGGGCTCAGGAGGGGAAGGAGAGGGTGGGATGATTTACGAGAGTAGCATTGAAACATATACATCACCATATGCAAAACAGACAGATAGCCAGTGGGAATTTGCTGTGTGACACAGGGACCCCAAAGCCCGTGACACCCTCGAGGGGTGAGGTGGGGTGGGAGGTGGGAGGGAGGGGACATATGTATGCCTGTGGCTGAGTCATGTTGATGTATGGCAGAAACCATCACCATATTGTAGGGCAGTTATCCTCTAATTAAAAATTTAAAAATGTCATTAATCTGCCCATGGGGTTAAATTGCGGGAATTTCTCCCTGGCTTTGCGGCAATCTGGAATTCCTTGCCTTTAAGAGTTCTAGTAGGTAGAATAGCTACTGGTTTTCAGAACTTAGAACTTTGTCTTCTCTTGTGTCGGTTGCGTAGCACATGAGTCTGTTCCTCGGCTATAACACAGGGATGGTGACAGCTTGCGAAGGCCTGGGCCTTTCCGCCTGCAGTAACGGGACCCCGACTGAGTGCTTCCCTGTGTGTTCCGTGGTCCCTGCAGCTGGCCGGGATATCCGTGCAAGAGTCTCTTCCTGTCTGTTCCTTGTCGAACTTTCTGTGCTTTCTGGGGCCTCCCCCCTTAATCTGCGGCTCTTCTCTGTCACTCCAGAGAGCCCTGTTTCGTATTCTGAGAGCTCTCCTTCATGGGTCAAGAGGTACAGGATTTCTTCTTTTCCATGTTTTTTAGGATTTTTGATTTGTTGCCTTGCAGCCTGGAGAATCCCAGGGACGGGGGAGCCTGGTGGGCTGCCGTCTATGGGGTTGCACAGAGTCGGACACGACTGAAGTGACTTAGCAGCAGCAGCAGAAACCAGTTTGGGGAAGGCAATGGCACCCCACTCCAGTACTCTTGCCTGGAAAATCCCATGGACGTAGGGGCCTGGTGGGCTGCAGTCCATGGGGTCACTAAGAGTCAGACACGACTAAGCGACTTCACTTTCACTTTTCACCTTCATGCATTGGAGAAGGAAATGGCAACCCACTCCAGTGTTCTTGCCTGGAGAATCCCAGGGATGGGAGAGCCTGGTGGGCTGCCGTCTACGGGGTCGCATAGAGTCGGACACGACTGAAGCGACTTGGCAGTAGCAGCTTAGCAGAAACCAGTTTGGATTCTTCTCTGCCGTCTTAGAGTCCTTCCGTCATTTTTTCTTGACCTTTTCCTGTACAGCTTCTTGGACCTTCTTTCCTTTTTTTAGTTTACTAAATGCCCATTTGAATTGTTTTCAATATTTTTATGCATAAAGGCCTATTAAATTATGTATTTGTGCCATATATTCCCGAGGAGACAATGTGTTTACAAAAATGAGTCCCTATTTGGTGTGTTTCAGTCTGAATCCTGTAGTTAATGTTCTTAAAACATTTTACAAACATTAAATGATTAAGCCCCCTCCACCGTCCTCTGACATATCCGTGGTGTAAAGGGGAAGCTCCTTCACTGCTCTAGTGCAGACTTGTGTTTATTTTTTAGATGAAAAAAAATTCACTTAGGGAAACTCTGGGCATTAAAAGTCAGTTTATAGTACAATTAAGCCATTAGCGTATCTAAGAGACCAGTGGCAACATTAGACCACGTCTATTCTTAGGACCTTCTTTTCTTAATAGGTTGCGGCGGCGGGATGTTCCGCCGGCTCGGTGCCGTGTTGGGTGCCTGCTTTGCGGTGTGGATGACGTCGTCAGTTTCTGCTCAGCTGTGAGGACAAAAGGGGCTGAGCTTTCTAAGCTTCCCTTCATGCAGCTTCCCCTGGGATGGTTTTCGCTTTGTTGCCCGTTCTTTGAGGAGTTCCCGATCTGGAGTTTCCCGGTCCTTCCCCGGACTTTCGTCAGGTTGGGTGGGCTGGCTGAATTCGCTCAGTTGCGACCCCGTGGACTGCAGCCCACCAGGCTCCTCGTCCATGGTATTCTCCAGGCAAGAATACTGGAGTGGGTTGCCATTTCCTTCTCCAGGGGATCTTCCTGATCCAGGGATCGAACCCAGGTCTCCCACACTGCAGGCAGATGCTTTAACCACTGAACCACGGTGTCAGTATTTCATTCATCCCAACAGACCTGTCTCCTTGAGGCCACAAAGCAAATACACAGACGCCTCTTTCTACCCCTGGCCAGTGCCTGAGCCCCGGAGGGCTGGGTGTTAAGGTTGGTGGGATTGCCAAACAGTTGGGGTTAGTCCCTGAGGAAATGACTGAGGCAGTGTGTTTACAGAGGGGCTGAGGTAGCCGTAGCCTTTAGTGGGGTTGTTTTTCAGACAGTTTGAAAATCCCAGTCATCTCTGACTTCCCGGCTTGCCTGTGAAGGAGCCTCCTCACACACCTGCTGAGTTCTGCCTGGTAATTTTCCCTGGCTCAGATCGCCTTCACTCTTCAACACGACTGTTTTCCACACCATTTTTTTTTTTGTCCTGCTGAAACCTCCAACATCTCCCACCCTTCCTTAATATCAGCGGTCGTCTGGCTTCTTATTTCACTGGAAGGGGATCCATTTGGAAGACAGCGAATCTGTCCTTTCAGCTAAAACTACCAACCTCTAGACTCCGATTTCCTCCCCGCGGACACACACACACTCTTAGCCACGGGCCTGCCCCGGGCCTGGCCTCCCAGCATTGCGTTCCCAACCCACTCAGTCAGGGTCCTCTCTCTAAACTTGCTCCTTCTCGCCTGCATCCTTAATTTTCCCTCTTTCCTGGATCAGCCCCCTCAGCATTCAGAAATACCTTCCATCTGAAAAAGATGTACTCTTGAATTAGAACCAAAATCAGATGATGTAAGATAAATAATAACTGAAATAGTTAGAAATATATTAATAAAATCTGATACAATTAAAAAAGCATAATACTTTATTGTGAAACTGCTACCAGCCCAAAGAATTCTCTAGGATCTGAGCTACCTGTTTCTTTCTCTTGAGAGTTCTGTATTATCCTCACTGGATAAAGGGATTTATTATTTTTTAACTGAAAAGAATAAAGTGTCTTCCACACACACACACACACACACACACACACACACACACGTGAACCCAGTCTGTCTGTACAACCCTCTACTTTCTCCTCCCCTTTCCTGCAAGACTTTTCAGAAGAATTACCTGCATTCTCTTTCTTCCTTGCATCCTCATTATTTGGGATTTTGTCTCCATCACTTTACTGAACAGATCTTACCAAGGTCCCTAATAACTCTTACGTTGTTCAGTCCAGTGGCTGGTTCTCAATCCTGGTCACACTTCATCGGCCAGCAGCCCTTGACTCCCACCTCCACTCCACGCTTTGACTCCACCCTTCCTGACCCCACCTTTTCTACCCTGTGGTCCAGGGCCCAGCCTCCCAGTTCCATCCTGTGTTTTTCCCCTTTACTTGGTGCTGATGGTCCCTCTTCTTCTTGAGTCTAAGCTCTGGGCTCGGTTTTGGGGTCCTCACTTCTCGTACTTTACAGACGTTCTCATCCAATTCCATGGCTTTGTTTCATCAGATATTTGTTTTTGTTCTTTCATTATCTGCTCCCTCTTATGCAACAACACGTGTCAGATCTTCTCACGTTGCCCTGCAGGTTCCTGAGGCTGTGTGTTTATCATTTTTGTTTGATATTTGTTCTCTCTGTTCTTCAGATTGGGTCATTTCTGTTATCTTCAAATTTACTGACTTCTCTTCTGTCATCTCCCTTCTGCTATTGCAATGACCCTGTGAATTTTTGATTATAGATCTAGTTTTCAGTTCGGTAATCACCATTTGATTCTTTCCTATTGTTTCTCTTTGTGTGCTGGGAACACGCCACTTTCTGTGGATTGCAAGAATGTTTACCTGAGGAAACACAGCTCCAATAGCTGCTTTAAAGTCTTTGTTTGGTAATGCTGACATCTGGGTCAAATTGAGTCACCACCTGCTGATTATCTTTTCCCTTGGGAACGGCTCACATTTCCCTGGTTCTTTGTACACGGAGTAATTTTCCTTTGTCCTAAACATGGTGAGTGTTGTGCGTGTAAACACTGACAGCTGTTGTAATCTCGGAGAGCACTGTGTTTTTGCGCGTTTCTTTGTTTTAGCAGTTACTCCGCATGGTTAGGGTAGGACACAGATTCTGTCTCACCCCCTCTCAGGGGTGGCTCCAGCATAGTTTAGTTTTCCAAAGCCTCTGCTGTCTCTTTTCGGTCTGTCCTGCGTGTATGCATCTTGGGGTGAGCCTGAGACTCGGGTGGAATTCGGGGACCCCCTCGTCTAGCTCTGTCTGCTCTCTGGCCTCACTTACACTAGAGACAGGCAGACGGGCTTTCTCCGTGTGATTGGTCTGGCCGCGAACCTCTGTGAATGTGGCCCAAACTTGGGGACAAAAGGAAGATGCGGCCGGGAGAGACGTGGGAGGGCTTAAGCCTTCGCATGTCACTTTTCCAAGTTCGATTCCTTCTCACAATCTGCCTGTTTTTTTCCCCCAGTTTTTTTTTTTTTTTTTTTTATTGTGGTGAAATACGCATAACATAAAATTCACCGTCTTCTCTGTCTTGAAGTTTACAGTTCAGGGCATTGAATGAATTCGTAATGTTGTGCAGTCGTCCCCGCTGTCTGTCTCCACGGTGCTCTTCATCTTGTTCAGCTGATTGTCAAGAAATACGTGATGAACGAGCAAACCAAAGGACAAGCAACATAGTCAGAACATTTCTTCACATAAAGGAAATTTGATATGGTTGCTTTCCAGTCTTTCCCAAAACCACTGTATTGAGAGAAGGATGCAGACATCGTTCAGGTGATGCCAGCATCTCCT
The DNA here is from genome assembly GCA_006410875.1 of Neotragus pygmaeus. Taxonomy (NCBI): domain Eukaryota; kingdom Metazoa; phylum Chordata; class Mammalia; order Artiodactyla; family Bovidae; genus Neotragus; species Neotragus pygmaeus. The sequence continues at coordinate 2,261,186 of SJYV01024370.1, read as the reverse complement.
AGCCCACCCTTGGGGTGCAGAGCATCAGTGCCCTGGTGGAAGCAGATGAATGAACTCTGACTCACACACACTTGGAATGGGAATGCTCAGCTTTCCCGCTTGTGTTCTGAGTGCATCTGCAGACGGACGGGGTGGACGCAGCAGTGTGGAAGCCAGCCCCGGGCATCCTGCACTCAGCCCCTGTGGCCTTGTCATCCTTCATGTGGTTCTGCTGTGCCCAGGCCCCTGGTAATGATGATAGGCTGGGAGCTCGTGAGTGGTAGACAGCCCCAAAGCTGAGCAACAGTCATCGGCTGCTGTGGCCCCAATCCTCTCCTCCCGTTTGACATCCGCTCTTCTGAGACTTAGCCAGGTGGGTCGTGAAGACGCTGTAGTTACGGAGCTCAAACACGTACACCCAGAAACCAGTGAAGTCTCAAATCTGCATTGCCTCTGTCCTTTGCATCCCAATCCGACTGCACTGCAGTGGCTGGAGGGCCACGTGGGTTATTTATAGAAAAGGCAGTTGTCACCCTCTTCTGAGATGGCTTCCTAGATTCACTTCTAACTTCTGAAAGTGGACTCAAGGAAGGAAAACGTCAAGGTTGTTTTTCTAATAGTGAGTATGGTGCTTACAACTCAGAGTCTCCGTTCCCTCAGCAATGAAACTGTTACTGCTGATACATGGCCCCCTAAGGAACCAGCTCAGGGGAGAAAGAACCGATGTCTCCTCTTGTTCTTGGTTTGGTTTTTTTGAGTTGCTATGTTTTCTGGTTTGCCAAGTTTAAAAAAAAATTTTTATTCAGGAATAGTTTGCTTACAATATTGTGTTGATTTCTGCTGCATAGCAGAGGTTCAATTATACATATGTATACATTCTTTTTCATATTCTTTTCCATTATGGTTTATCACAGGATATTGAATATAGTTCCCTGTACTTTACAGTAGGACCTTGTTCTTATCCATTCTAAATATAATAGTTTGTATCTACTAATCCCAAACTCCTAATCCATCTCTCCCCACCTCCGTAGCAACCGCAAGTCTGTTCTCTGTGTCTGTTGAGTCTGTTTCGAATTGTTTGCCAAGTTTTTATACATATCATTTAAAGCCTTTTCCTCTTTCTTTATAAGTATTTTTTTGTGTGTTAATTTTTGATGAGAGTGCAGTAGCAGTTTATAATGCTATGGTTGGCATTCAGGATGAATAGTGGCTGATGAACTATTAAAAGATACACTTCTCATTTATGTTTCAAGAGGACGGTATTGTACAATCGTAATCTTTAAGTAACTAGAAAGAGGGAAAGTATTGGCAGTGTTTTCTGTGTAGTCTCTCTGTGCTATTTAGCGTTTCGTTTCGATGGTTAATGGCATTCTCTGGCTGTCCAGGTCGTCGTATGGCAGTTTCCAACATCTGAAAGGCATTACGGGAAATACTCTGCAGCCCTCTTAGGAAGGTGCTGAATGTGTCTGAGATATGACTCACTCCTTAGTGGGAGGGAACATTTCTCAGCAGCTTCCTGGCTGCCTGAAAGCCAGAGTGATTTCTGAGTACCCATTCAGTTCTCTATCCATTTCTTAATCCAGCAGGTGTTTATTGGATGTTCTGCTTCATACCAGTCATGGTGCTATCACCTACCCGGGGTAGAGTTCATCTCATTTATATGGAGCAGCGATGGTGGAGGGATGCAGTGATGGTGAAGGGATGCAGCGGCCAGCGCTTTTCTGGGAACTGATGGAAAGGTCGTCAGGTGGGGGCGGCAGGAAGCTGGAAGGGAAGGAAGAGTCGTGTGTGTGGCCTGCAGGCGCTGCACACCTGTGCAGTGACAGGTCGCCATGGGTCTCAGCAGTGCTCGGCTCCATCCTGGGTGATTTCTCTTCTTGACGGTTCTCTTGAGGAAATAGAAGCATTCCTTATGATAGTTAAAAAATGAAAATCTCATTGCTGCATAGAGCAGAATGATGGAATTAATTATGGTACCTTCATGAGATGGAGTTCTCGGCAGTCATTAAAAATTATTTTGCTAAAGATTGTGTAACAGTGGAGGGAAGCTCTCACGATGTAATAAGTGGGGAAGGAAGCCTATAAAGCCGGATGATCTCAGCGTGGTAACTCGATGTTCCCAGTCCGGGCCGCCCTGCCCTGCTCTTGACCCTTCTGTGCGTACGACCTTTTAGGGCTTCCCTCACGGCTCTGTGGGTGAAGGATCTCCCTGCAGTGCGGAAGACACAGGAGATGCAGGTTTGATCCCTGGATTGAGAAGATCCCTTGGAGAAGGAAATGGCAACCACCTCCAGTATTCTTGCTTCAGAAATCCCACGGACAGGGGAGCCTGGTGGGCTGCAGGCCAAAGGGTCTCGAAGAGTTGGACCCAACTGAGTAGCTACGCAAGCGCGCAGCATCCTGTCCAACCTGCCTCTCCATGCTCCTGCTCACTGTCTTTCTCTCCTTGGAGAGTTTAAGTTGCAGGAGGGCAGGGAGTTTTTTCTGGCTTGCTCTCTGATGTGTCTGGCACATGTCAAATCCTAATAAATATTGTGATTGTTGAATAAATGTTGAAGGAAATGGGTTTGGATTATAAGAAGACGATCGTTATTGACTATCCACTTTTACTGTTCAGAACTTTTCATATTTTCTATGACAAACAGGGATGACCTCTCTGATTAGAGAGAAAAAGCTTTAAAAAGATATTACTTATGAATTCTTCGTTTCGACCTAACTAGTTTATCTGGGGATGGCTGAACAGATGATTGGAGACCAGAGCCTTCCAGCTGGGAGCAGTAAGCATCGCCTGGATAGCTCTCAGGACCCCGCCATCCGCCCGGCTATGGAGTGTGACTGTGGCGGGGTTTTCAGCTTCTTTTGTCCCGTTTCCCCATTTCCCCATCACACCCCTGGCTTGGAGCTGCTTCTCAGTCTCCTCCTTCCCAGGCTGTATCTTTCCTGGTCTCCATTTCAATGCCGTTCTTAATTCGTGGCTCTCACTCTCGTCTTTGGGGATCTCTTGTTTGGACCTGACATTAACCAAAGAGGCCAGAGCTACCATAGGTGGGAGTCACGTGGAATCTCTTGAAGAAACAACTGCAGAAACACTCTAAACACACATGGGATACTTGTCTATGGGCTGTGTTTTCTCTGCAGGCAAGTGACAAGTTATTGGAGAAAAAGGTTTCTACTTTCTACTTCTCTTGCCTTCACTAGTACATAGACAGTTCTGGTTTCAAAGCTGATATCATGTCCTTGGCTACTTGTATATAAAATAAATGTTGTTTCTGACCTTCCGAGATGGCGTGAGGATAGTACGGGGCACATGCCTCAGGAGGCATCATGTATGTGTGCAGGTATATATTTCATGACAATTTGTTATTAATAGGTAAAAAAGCTGATAAACTAAAGTGAAAGGTCCAGGATCTAACTTGATTGCTATAACCTTCTGTTATTAAAACTGTATGGTTTTTATGCAGGAAATACAGATCAATTTTTAGGAAGCAGTTTACTACATAACAGATAATTCAATTCAGTAAATGTTTATTGAGATTCTACTCTTTATAAGGTAATTCAGTAAGCACTGAAGGAGATTGTATAAGTCAGCTGAAAATAGTCTATGAAGTGAGATTCTAAGGGCATAAACAATGCCTAAGAGAAAAGACATGTTGTTGGGGGTTTAAAGGAGGGAGACATTACATGTGATCTGGGGACAGGTGAGGGTGGATGGAGTAGGGGACATTGTTTATGGGCCCAGAATTATGACTTTTGTTAGGTGGAGATCCTAGACATGGGGGAAATAAAGGGTTCCAGGTGGGGGAAACACACCTGGATGGGAGAAGGTTTTGGGTGAATAGGGGGCTCCTGGGAAGGGGATGTGGAGGAGAGAGCTGGTAGAGGAAGCCAGCAGGTGGATTTGGGTGCCACAGGGAGAGACTTCCTGTTGGAGTGGGAACCTCTTGTTTTCAGCCTCGCAAGGGACCTTTGGATCTTCTCCCACATTAAAAATGTTGTTTGAAAGAAAAGGTTTTCAGTTGGTTTGATAAATAGAAATAGAACCATGTGCTTTTGATATTTGTCATATTTATGGCACTGCCTTTCATCCTGAAATGAAATTTATTAAGTGAAAAGACATAAAATCAAAGAGAAAGTTGTTTGCTCCCAGAGACTTATTTTTTTCCCCTCCATGGTTGCACAGCCACTGGATTGGACTAGTGCTAGAATCTGCAGATTTACTCACCAGCTATTGGGAAAATGGAGGTAGGTTTTACATGGCTAAACTGTTTTCTCAAAGCTGTATCGCAGGTTATTACGATGCTCTTGAATCCCGTCTGTGTGCCTGGACTCTCAGAAGCCTGCCTGATCAGAGACTGTGTGAAGGCTGTCAGTTTGATTGACACCACCACGTGCCGTTGAGTGTCCTGATGCGGATGCTGTTTCTGTGTATTGCTTTATGCAGCATTTGTTTCAGTCAGTAAATGATTATCTGTGACAGGTTTTAAAAGCATTTTAGGTAGGAATTCAAGCCATGATCACTGGAAATTCATAAACTATTTTCTCATAGTATTTCAAAGAGTTTAACAAATCTACATTCCTAATCCTACACCATTTGTATCATCTTTCTTGTTTAAAAATAGATGTACAGTTTGGAAGTACACAGCTAGGAATCTTTAGATTTGAATTTACTCATGAAGTTGGTGATCTGTTCCTTACCTTTTTTGGTATTACTTTAAAAAGATTCACTTGTTTCTTTTTAAAAAAATCTTTTAAATTCTAAAATATATTCAGAAAGAAAGCAATTTGAAGACTTGTGTGAAACATTTGCCTATTTTTGTAAAGTTTTGAGTGTGTGTGCCTGAGCTGGGGCTGTGTGTGGTTTTGTGTGTGTGTGTGTGCATGTGCTGAACGAGGACTGTGTGTGTGTGCGTCTGAGCAAGGGCTCTGTGTGTGTGTGTGTGTGTGTGTGTGTGTGTGTNGCTGGGAGGGATTGGGGACAGGAGGAGAAGGGGATGACAGAGGATGAAATGGCTGGATGGCATCACTGACTTGATGGACATGAGTTTGGGTGGATTCCAGGTGTTGGTGATGGACAGGGAGGCCTGGCATGCTGTGGTTCATGGGGTCCCGAAGAGTTGGACATGACTGAGAGACTGAACTGAACTGAATACATCTATTTTTAAACTTTGCACTTTATATAATAGTTTACTTCTGTGGTAAAGAGTTTTCTCCAGACCACAAAGGAGGTGGAGGAGAGATTTGTGCTAGAACGCTAGGAAACCAGGCCCTGTTCCCCAACAGAGAGATAGCAGTTTGGAGAGACCCAGAGAGAAGTGACTGCAGGATATGCCAAGACTGTAGATGGAGATTCAGGGCAAAGGGTCCCTGCCCTTGGAATAGCGAGTCTCTGGAGCCGATGGGATGACAGCATTGATGGTATGTGGGGCCAGTGTAGACAGGTGCCTGAGGCTCAACTTCCTCTTCCTCCCCCAGTTCATTTCTCTGACTTACATAAAATCCCATAACTGGGGCATAAATGGGGCAGGGAGGCACTTCAGAAAGTCATGTTAGAGGAATATCCTAGTCCCATCCCAGCGGTTCTAGATATATCAGTGTTATGTCTTTATCTTCTGTAAGCCTGCATGCTCTGTGCTGAGTTGTGTATAACTCTTTGCGACTCTTTGAACTACAGCCCTCCAGGCCCCTCTGTCCATGGGATTTTCCAGGCAAGAATACTGAAGTGGGTTGCCATTTCCTCCTCCAGGGGAATCTTCCTGACCCAGGGATTGAACACATCTTCTGCATCTCCTGCATTGGCAAGCAGATTCTTTACCACTGAGCCCCCAGGGAAGCCCTCGCTCTATAAGCCTGCTTAGATTCAAATTTGAGCCTGTCTCCCATAAGCTGGTGAGAAACAGAATATTGTATATTTGTTAAAACATATACATAGACAAATTAGATTATATTTACATATCTCTTGGCAATGTGCTTTTCATCTTAATAATTTGCCTCTTTCTGTGACATAAACAATTTTGTCTGTATTTTTTCCAGATATGTAATTTTCTAAAGTATGGAGATATTTTAACTATCTCAGGATCTTAAGAATTTGACCAAATCAAGTGTAAGCCAATATGGGTAAGCTGACTGGCGAGAATCAGCTTACCAGGTGGCTCAATGATAATGAACCCTCCTACCAGTACAGACTTAAGAGCCATGGGTTCGAACCCTGGGTCGGGCAGACCCTAGAGGAAGATATGGCAACCCACTCCAGTATTCTTGGCTGCAGAATCCCATGGACAGAAGAGCCTAGCAGGCTACAGTCCATGTAGTCACAGTAGAGTCGTTCACTACTGAAGCAACTTAGCTGCATACACGCACGACTGTCCAGCATAGGACCCAGAGGAGACTCTAGGGAGCCCTTGGCTGACAGGTGGCCCTCTCAGAGGATTGAGAGCCCAGCTCTGTCTCAGTCTCTGCTGTGACTTTCCCTCACAAACCCCTGGGACTAAGGGTTTAAAAACAGAAAGGACAGAGAGCTGTGCAGATCTTCACTGTAGCCACAGGCTCCTGGCACAGGGTGCAGGCTGGAGTTTCACAGCCTCTCTAACTCCCTGGCGCTGCACTTTTGTTTTTGTGATTAATGTCCAGTGCAGGGGTGAGTAATGTAGCAATTCATTGTAGTAATTCGAGTTATAGGGAATATATGGACTCCTTTGCTCAGCATCACTCTCTCCAGCTCCCTGTCACATGAAAAGAATTATTACATTGAGAATACATTGCCATCAACCCCAGGGCCAAACAGAGATGAAATTCACACACCCCAAATATCTCTACTGCCTGCAACTAAAACGCGACTCTTAGAGCCCATCTTTGTTGGACTGGAAAATGCTAACTGGACCCAAAGGGTGGCCAGGAAAGTGTCCAGTTTTATTTGGCTTTACTTGTTTTGGTTGCTATTTAAGAATGACAGGTTAGGACTTCCCTGGTGGTCCAGTTGTTGAGAATCCACCTGTCCTTAATAGGGACACGGGTTCGATCCCTAGTCTGGGAAGATCCCGCTTGCCAAAGGGCAGGTAAGCCTGTGGGCCACTGATCCTGTAGCCCGTGGGCTACTGATCCTGTGCACCTTAGAACCTGTGCTCCCCAACAAGAGAAGCCACTGCAATGAGAAGCCAAGCACCATAACTAGAGAAAACCCTCACACAGCAACAAAGACTCAGCACAGTATAAAAAAAAAAAAAAAATAGGAAGAAGTGATGATGTCATAAGGAGATGAAGCTTCTAAGAGCTAAAGAGCCTTCCTTCACTGGTCACTGGCTCATGTGTAAACTTTGCACACACAGACAGTGACTGATGACATCTGAATCTAACAACTGACGAGACAGCATGGCCTTGACAGCTGCAAAATTATTCATCAATCACCCCAGTAGTTACAGTTTGCATCTCTCCAACCTTGTGGGTCTTGGAATGTTTCTCTTTCATTTTTAATAAGATATTTGGTCTTATGACTAACTCTGAACACATCCCAAAAAAGTCTGATCATATTTTGATGGAAATGTTTTTATCTGCAAATGGTTAATGTTATTTTTCCCAGTACTGTTTGGAACCAAGCCAGTCATGATTTCCATTGTCAGTACCCTCTTGTATTCACAGGAAAGCTCCAGTGCTTTGTAAACTTGTCCATAAACCAACTTCAGAAATAGTTATTTAAATGTAGTCATGCCAGGGGTGTCAATGTATCACTTCTTATCCAGGATCATAAAGTCTGGGTTAAAAAAAAAAGCAGGTGTAGTATGAAATGACAAGATTTGGGGAATAGGAAAGATAAAAATGTTATTAACAATTTTCACTTTTTGCATTAAAATGAAGTTTTACAATACTTGCAATTCCTAATACATATTCAAACATTTATATAGGTTGGGCTAGAAACATTAATACTTTTACTACTTTTACTTGCTCAGATGGAAAAAGTCTTAAGTAGAAAAATCAGAATACTATCTAAGAACAATAAAAATATACAGTACAAAGATAAAATTTGTGGGATATCTTGAAATAACATCTTCTGAATTGATATCACTATTTCCATTTCCTTCAGAAATGTAGCTGGTATATGAGAACTCTTCCCAAAACAGTTAGCTGTGTGACCTTAGACAAGTACCCTAACTTCTCTTTAAAATGAAGGATGGGATTTCCTGGGTAAAGAATTCGCCTGCCAATGCAGGAAACATGGGTTCGATCCCTAGTCCGGGAAGATGTTACATGCTGTGGAGCAACCGGGCTGGTGTGCCCAAACTATTAAGCCTACGCTCCAGAGCACAAAAGCTGCAACTACTGAGCCCATGTGCCACAGTTACCGAAGCTCGCACACCCTAGAGCCTGCGCTCCACAAGAGAAGCCACCACGATGAGAAGTTCGCACACCGCAACTGCTCGCTGAAACTAGAGAAGAGCCCAACATCAAGGAAGACCCAGCAGAGCCAAAAATAAATAAGTAACTTTTTAAAAAAAAATGAAGGAGGAACCCCAGGATGTCTTTTACCTCTTGCATTTTATAACTGAGTGAAAATCAAATTTATTTTGATTTTTTCCTCCACAGATGTTTTAAACCCACAGTAACCTCTATTGCATATATTCTTAAAATAGTTCTAAATACATTTTACCCAGAGATAGGAAATTTCTGCTTCAGTCACAGATTTTTTTTTTCTCAGCATATTTTATTAATTTTAGTTTTATTGTCTAACATTTCTGGTTCATAATTTTGTACTGTATGAATTCACCAGATTTCTTAAAAGATTGATGATATACAATTAGCACTAAAGGTTTTATGTGACATTATCTATAGACACCTGAAATAATGCCTCGCCCCTAAGATCTGCTTAATCAGGCAGCTCCCCTCAACTTCACCCACACCCCTGCTCTCACCTCCCTGATCCAAGATATGCCTTTTTAGAAGAATAAGGAAGGCAATGAAAAATTAAGACACTGTGGCCATTTTATTATTAAATGTATACTTGGTCCCAACTAGCCAACAAAGTTAGGTCTTTCCCCAAGTTAGATTAAGTGCTTGATGCCACAACTAGCACAGAATATGCCTCTCTTGAGGCTTCCCACGTGGCTCTGTAAAGAACCCGCCAGACAATGCAGCAGTTGAAAGAGGTTCAGGTTCGATCCCTGGGTCTGGAAGATCCCCTAGAGCAGGAAATGGCAATCCACTCCAGTATTCTTGCCTGGAGAATCCCATGGACAGAGGAGTCTGGTAATCTACAGTCCATAGGATTGCAAAGAGTCTGACACAACTGAAGCAATTTAGCCCACAGGCATGCCTCTCTTGGCATCTTTGATTTAACTGGTCTTGACGGGGGACAAAGTATCAATTTGTTGGAACCCCCCGGTGATGATGAGGAATAGCAAATTTTGAATCACTACACACTCATGGCTTTTCTGAGCACCCTTTTCCAGAGTCTGGGTTGGGGAGAGCTGTGAAGCTGTGACGGCTGTTGGTGGGCAGTGGTTGGGCCTTGAGTTTTCACATGGTACATCTATCTTGTGCACCGTTTAAAGGAGGCTGGTTACCATAATATCAAAGCGATGGCATTATACATACATTCAACAAGTATTTTCTGCATGCACACAATGTAGGAACTGTTTCATTTATAAAATAATCCTGTCTTCTGGTGCCTTCCTGCCAGGATATGACATTGCATGTAGGATATAGAATGTTATTAATGTCAGCCACAAAACACTGATCCCCAAAACATCGAGTAGCTATGCAAGTCAGATGGTAAGCTTTTTAAAAAGTCAGAACCATGGCCCCATCACAAATTTACAGAATCTGGATATTCAGGTGTTCAGATGGTCTAAACAGAAACTTTCTCAAGGTTGTGTCCTTGAAATCTCACCCACAGCTCTGGCTATGGGAATAGTGAATGGAAGGTACATTCCAGGGACAGGGTTGGGCATAAGGAGCCTCCAACTGTCCTGGTCCAGTTCACAGGTCACCATCCTCTTGATGACCTCCTCCAGCACTACAGGTGTTGCAACCATCTGGACTGAGTATGTGCCAAATCCAGTTAAGACCTTTATATAAACTTTAAGATTCTGGTAGAGAGAGGCAGAGGCTTACCTGGTAGCTAAGCTGGTAAACAATTCGTCTGCAATGCAGGAGACCCTGGTCTGATTCCTGGAAGATCCCCTGGAAGAGGGTATGGCAACCCACTTCAGTATTCTTGCCTGGAGAATCCTATGGACAGAGGATCCTGGTGAGCTACAGTCCATGGGGGTTGCAAAGAGCTAGACACAACAGAGCAGCTAAGCACAGCACAGGGAGATGCAGAGACACATTTATCTTGCAGCCACCCAAGACAAGCCTCATAGGTAAGCTCTCTTGTTCATCAAACCTGCCATCTAGCAATCTGGACCTGCCTGTCTCTTTCTTTGGTCTCTCTTTGCACACCATGTTTGTGAGTCACATCCTGAACTGACAAATAGATTTACAGGTCTGGAATTAATGGAGGCCTAATTAGAATACATTGTTACATCAAAGAACAAAAGATTGTGTTGCAGAGTTANGTTAGATTAAGTGCTTGATGCCACAACTAGCACAGAATATGCCTCTCTTGAGGCTTCCCACGTGGCTCTGTAAAGAACCCGCCAGACAATGCAGCAGTTGAAAGAGGTTCAGGTTCGATCCCTGGGTCTGGAAGATCCCCTAGAGCAGGAAATGGCAATCCACTCCAGTATTCTTGCCTGGAGAATCCCATGGACAGAGGAGTCTGGTAATCTACAGTCCATAGGATTGCAAAGAGTCTGACACAACTGAAGCAATTTAGCCCACAGGCATGCCTCTCTTGGCATCTTTGATTTAACTGGTCTTGACGGGGGACAAAGTATCAATTTGTTGGAACCCCCCGGTGATGATGAGGAATAGCAAATTTTGAATCACTACACACTCATGGCTTTTCTGAGCACCCTTTTCCAGAGTCTGGGTTGGGGAGAGCTGTGAAGCTGTGACGGCTGTTGGTGGGCAGTGGTTGGGCCTTGAGTTTTCACATGGTACATCTATCTTGTGCACCGTTTAAAGGAGGCTGGTTACCATAATATCAAAGCGATGGCATTATACATACATTCAACAAGTATTTTCTGCATGCACACAATGTAGGAACTGTTTCATTTATAAAATAATCCTGTCTTCTGGTGCCTTCCTGCCAGGATATGACATTGCATGTAGGATATAGAATGTTATTAATGTCAGCCACAAAACACTGATCCCCAAAACATCGAGTAGCTATGCAAGTCAGATGGTAAGCTTTTTAAAAAGTCAGAACCATGGCCCCATCACAAATTTACAGAATCTGGATATTCAGGTGTTCAGATGGTCTAAACAGAAACTTTCTCAAGGTTGTGTCCTTGAAATCTCACCCACAGCTCTGGCTATGGGAATAGTGAATGGAAGGTACATTCCAGGGACAGGGTTGGGCATAAGGAGCCTCCAACTGTCCTGGTCCAGTTCACAGGTCACCATCCTCTTGATGACCTCCTCCAGCACTACAGGTGTTGCAACCATCTGGACTGAGTATGTGCCAAATCCAGTTAAGACCTTTATATAAACTTTAAGATTCTGGTAGAGAGAGGCAGAGGCTTACCTGGTAGCTAAGCTGGTAAACAATTCGTCTGCAATGCAGGAGACCCTGGTCTGATTCCTGGAAGATCCCCTGGAAGAGGGTATGGCAACCCACTTCAGTATTCTTGCCTGGAGAATCCTATGGACAGAGGATCCTGGTGAGCTACAGTCCATGGGGGTTGCAAAGAGCTAGACACAACAGAGCAGCTAAGCACAGCACAGGGAGATGCAGAGACACATTTATCTTGCAGCCACCCAAGACAAGCCTCATAGGTAAGCTCTCTTGTTCATCAAACCTGCCATCTAGCAATCTGGACCTGCCTGTCTCTTTCTTTGGTCTCTCTTTGCACACCATGTTTGTGAGTCACATCCTGAACTGACAAATAGATTTACAGGTCTGGAATTAATGGAGGCCTAATTAGAATACATTGTTACATCAAAGAACAAAAGATTGTGTTGCAGGGTTAAGAACACTACAGTGGACCCTTGAACAAGATATGAACTTCATAGGTCCACTTATATGCAGATTTTTTTCAATAAATATATTGGAAATTTGGGGGGAAATTTTGCAACAATTTGAAAGAACTCTTAAACCAACTGCACAGCATAGAATACCAAAAAAAAAAAAAAAGATATGTCATGAATGCATAAAATGTATGTATATAGTATTTTATCATTTACTACCATAAAATATGGCCTTCCCCAGGAGCTCAGCAGTAAAGAATCTGCTTGTAATGTAGGAGACACAGAGATGCAGGTTTGATCCCTGGGTTGGGAAAATCCCCTGGAGGAGAAAATGGCAAACCACTCCAGTAATCTTGCCCAGAAAATCACATAGATTGAGAAGCCTGGTGGGCAACAGTCCATGGGGTTGCAGAGGAGTAAGACATGACTGACTAAACAACAACATCACCATCAATTATATAAAGATCTATAATTAATAATCAAAATTTACCAAAACTTGTCCAAACAAACACAAACTGTACGTGTGCCATCAATTATACCAGGCTATCAATCATTTTACATTATCTTTTCGTTTTTGAGGTCTAGTGTTATTAATATCTATTGTAATATATAAGATAATATTGATGTAGGTACTGATAGGCAATTTCTCTTGTAAACAGAAAATGTAAACTTATACTGTCAATAAATGGTATAACACTTTAAATGCATTTTCTCTTCTTAATGGTTTCCTTACCAACATTTTCTCTAGCTTATGTTATTATAAAAAAACAGTATATAATATATAATATATAAAGTATGTATTAATCAACATTTTATATTATTTTTAAGGCTTCCAGTCAGCAGTAGGCTCTTAGTTAAGTTTTGGATGAGTCAAAAATTAAACAGCGTTTTTCCAACTGCATGGGGAGTTGGTGACCCTAACCCCCATGCTGTTCAAACCTCAACTGTACTTGATTTCAGTTGGTCCTTGGAGATCAAATACTCTTTCTCCAGAATTAAAAAAAAAAAATTGAAATGGAGCAGATTAATCTTAGAGTTCTTCACAAATGACTTTCTGTTAAAATGCGCTGAAGATATCAATACCACATCATTTTATCTGTAACAGTTTCCCCTTTACATATAAATTACGGGACTCAGATAAACTTGTACTCCAATCTCAAGTTTCCCTTGTAACTAGCTCTGTGTCCTGATTTCCCTGTGTTAGTCTCAGTTTTTTCAACTATTAGATGTCCTTTTTTTTTTCAACTTCTTTCACAATCACAGCGATTAGATTTTAATCACAATTACAATGATTAAAAAATATACAGAATCAGGCACTATTTTGTAAAACCATCTCTTCTTACACTCTCTCCACATGGCCTCCTGATGCATATGCCACAGCAAGACTATAAATAATTATTTTTCTTACTTTATATAAACTGAATTATAATGCACTGTAAGAAAGCACAGACTGTAAACAAGGGGTGAAAACAGTCTCCATCCAGCCTTGTGGTTTTGGAGAGCATACAAGAAAGAGCCTTTACACCCGAAAGGAGGATACTGTTGGGAAGGGGTGATAAGAAGGAAAAAGTTCTAGAATGAGGATGTATGTGATTACCTTGATTCTTACACTAAAATATTCAAAGTACTTAGAACTCTCTGTGTTAAGAATATGCATCCCACCCACTCACAACCACAAAAAGAACTTAGAGGCATTCGGCCTGTACTGGCTTGTACTCCACCATTCTGTTTGAACTCTTGTGGAAACATCAACCTTTCACGTAGGAGGAGCAAGTAGGATTTGTTAAAATGAGAAAGCAAGAGAGTCTGCAGGAACGTCTTAAGTGCTTTTAAATAAAATATTTGAATCACAGCAAAAGACACTTTAAAAAAAAAAATTGGGGCTTTCCATTTTCCCATTGATTGCATGCTTATTCATAAGTATGCAGGAATTATAAAATTTTCTTCAAGCTCTTGTTTAATGCTTTATCAGTGCCAGCTCTGAACCTACTGCTATCGGAATATATGCCTACGTAAAGAAAATGGAATAATTACTGAATGTCAAGAAGCTGCTGAGCCAGAGAGAGGAGTTAAGAAAAAGTTGCCTTGGTAACTGAAAAGAATTTTTGTAGTGTACTATTATTTTCTCCATTTGAAATGGGAAACAGCCACAGATGGAAAAAGTGAAAGTAGAGGAACTGTAAAAACAAAAGTAGGAAAGGATTTATTCATCTTAGCACAATGACTACAATCAGATTGAATCATTCTTCCTTTGCATAAACATTCTAGAGCTGTAAGAATGGCTCACCAAAACCAGTCCTAAGGAAAAAGGAAAAAGATTAACTTCTTTAAAATAATGAACTTGTTACGAGTTTTCCATAACACTCGAACTCAGGTTATTATAGTGAATTCAGTCAGGCAGTTTCTAGTAGTTTGAAAAATCGTATGTTTTCTACAATGTTGAAACCAACTGTAGGAATCTATGCAGGACTTCACTACTAAATTTCATACAAACAACATTTTTAAATTAACAATAGTGCTATCAACAGGGTAGCTGAAAGTCCTGAGTTCTTGGACAGACTTAGAGAATGTCAACCTACTTTCCAGACTCAGGAAGCAGGGAAATTTAGCCCAAGAAAAAAAGGAAACTGGCAGGAGACAGGTATAACTGACCCCCTGAGAGCTGACTTTTGATTAATGAATTATTCCCATTCATACAGAAGCAACAGCAACAGTGGAGCAGGGGTCCATAAGTACACCTGTCAGAACTGCCAGTTTCCTTCCTGAAAGGTGACTGCAAGCAAACCACTGATATTCCCAACCGAGGGAGCCTCCAGAGGTTCTTAGATTTATCAGAGGCCAAACCATCCTACAGAAGGAAAAATCAACATCATTCTTAAACTATGATTTTAATAATTATTTTATTTTACCTTGCTGTAGGAAATACTGTAAATGTTTCATAAATCCCATTTTGATTAAAGCATTTTGAGCACCAGAGCCAACTACGATGACTTCAAAGTTTGTTCTCTTATAACCACATCAGCCTCTGTCTCCTCGAGTCTTACCAGGAAGGGACCAGCTGTGGCTTTATCAATCCTGTGTAGCTGGCTTAGTCTCACAGTCGTGTCCGACTCTGCGACCCCATGGATGGTAGCCCGCCAGGCTCCTCTGTCTATGGGGATTCTCCAGGCAAGAATACTGGAGTGGGTTGCCATGCCCTCCTCCAGGGATTCTTCCCAACCCAGGGATCGAACTCGTCTCCCACATTGGAGGTGGATTCTTTACTGCCTGAACCACCAGGGAAGCCTGGCTTTATCCCTTAAGGGTTATATTTCTACAGCTCCTTTAATCTGAAGGTCTGAGAGCCCTACAAGAAAAATATCCTCATACAATTTCTACAGAAAAGGAAAAGAACAGTGGCAAATCACTTAATATATCAAACAGTGGGTATAAATCACTCAGTACCTCATCCCCTTTTTGCTGATGTAAAGTCCATTTCCATGGAAACAGGGATTAGAAATAGCAACCTATGAGAAACATTGGGTTTATTGGAGCACATGGAAGTTTTAGTTTGGTTTTCAGCCAAATCTTGGAAAAGCAAATCCTTGACTAATACCTACATGCTATTTTCATCACTTTGAGAAGCAATGTTTGAATTACGGATTAAGGGGAAATCATTTTTTTTCCCACTTAAAGACAATCAAAAAACACAAACTAATTTGGGTATTGGGAAGCATTATAAGGTTTGAAAGGCTCTCCTTGATCATCCTCCCCACAATTTTCTCTCTCCTCTGTCTAATGTAGACATATAACAACAAAATAATTACAATAATCTGTCTGGATTTGCAAATTTAGTTGTAGGTTGGACTCAGGGTTTTTAATTGATACCTATCCCCAAGTGTGAAATCTCCAACCTATTTTTATTCATGGACAAAAAAAGGTTAGTTATAGGTAGATATCTCAGTTCAGTTCAGTCACTCAGTTGTGTCTGACTCTTTGTGACCCCATCAATCGCAGCATGCCAGGCCTCCCTGTTCATTACCATCTCCCAGAGTTCACTCAGACTCACGTCCATCGAGNGTGTGGTGACGATACACAGTCTTGACGACGTAGTCCTTTCCCGATTTGGAACCAGTCCGCTCGTTGGTCCATGTCGGGTTCTAATTGTTGCTTCCTGACCTGCATACAGGTTTCTCAGGAGGCAGGTCAGGTGGTCTGGAATTCCCCTCTCTTTAAGAATTTTCCACAGTTTGTTGTGATCCACAGTCAAAGGCTTTAGTGTAGTCTGTGAAGCAGAAGGAGGTGTTTGTCTGTGATCCACCGGATGTTAGCAGTTTGATCTCCGGTTCCTCTTGCTTGTCTGTACATCTTGTAAATCCAGCTTGTACATCTGACAGTTCTCTGTTCAAGTACTAATGAAGACTAGCTTGAAGGATTTTGAGCATTACCTTGCTAGCATGTGAAATGAGCTCAACTGTGTGGCAGTTTGAACATTCTTTGGCTTTTCTTTGGCATTGGAATGAAAACGGACCTTTTCCAGCCTTGGCTAGAGCTGTTGAAATTTCGGGTCCTGCTTCTTTGCAGACCGACAGGCGGATACAGCGTGGAGCTGGAGCATCTGCCATGGGTGCGGGGGTTGGCGGGCGAGGAGTTGACCTGCGCCCAGGAGAGGGGGTTGTTTGCGTCAGCCCTCAAGGTGTCTGGTGGTGATTCTGAGCTCTGGCTGGTTGACCCGGCCTTTGTAGGATGACCTCAGGGCTATTTATTCCAAAAGGTGAGGCTATGAAGTGGCTTGTGGGGATGTATTCCTGAGAGACATAGTGATGCACTGTTCATCTAAAGTTTTAGAAAACTTTCAGTTTAACATTTATGTCCAGTTTGTATTTCATTGTCTGAACTGAGAGAGTTACTGCATTTTACTTCCTAAATACAGATGGTTCTAAAGTTTGAGATAAACATGGGAGCTCAGTGTTGTCTTTTAGTGCAGATAATAGCCTTTTCCCTTGCAAAGCTTTTGCTTCGAATGTGGAAAGAGTGACACCTTGTGGTAACTGGGGTGATAGCTAGAAAAATGTTAGAGGTTTCCAGGGGCAGAATTTTCCATATCAATGCCAAAATAAAAATTACATAAATAGGGTACGGATTTTAATTATAAAATGATTGAAAATCCTTAATAAAATCTTTTTAGCCATGTAGTTTCTCTCCCCAATTTTTAAAAAATGTTTTATTTTGTATTTTGGTATTGCCAATTATGGAAACATTAACAGGCTTTATTTTCTTGGGCTCCACAATCACTGCAGATGGTGATTGCAGCTATGAAATTAAAATACCCTTGCTCCTTGGGAGAAAAGGTATGACCAACCTAGACAGCATATTAAAAAGCAGAGACATTACTTTGCTGACAGAGGTCTGTCTGGTCAAGGCTATGATTTTTCCAATAGTCATGTATGGATGTGAGAGTTGGACCATAAAGAAAACTGAGCGCTGAAGAAGTGATGCTTTTGAACTGCGGTGTTGGAGAAGACTCTTGAGAATCCCTTGGACTGCAAGGAGATCTAACCAGTGAATCCTAAAGGAAATCAACCCAATAGTCACTGGAAGGACTGATGCGGAAACTAAAGCTCGAATACTTTGGCCACCTGATTTGAAGAACGTACTCATTGGAAAACAGCCTGATGCTGGGAAGGATTGAAGGCAGGAGGAGAAGCGGACGACAGAGGATGAGATGGCTGGATGGCATCACTACTCAATGGACATGAGTTTGAGCAAGCTCCGGGAGTTGGTGAGGGACAGGAAGTCTGGCGTGCTGCATTCCATGGGGTTGCAAAGAGTGGGACATGACTAAACAACTGAACTGAACTGATAGCTGATTAATGGGCTTCCCTGATGGCACAGCGGGTGAAGAATCCGCCTTCAATGCAGGAGACACAGGTTCGATCCCTGAGTCAGGAAGATCCAGTGGAATAGGGAATGGCAACCTGCTTCGGTATTCTCGCCTGGGAAATCCCACGGACGAAGAGCCTGGTGGGCTGCAGTCCACGGCGTCACAGGGAGGCGGACGTGACTGAGTGTGAGCACAGAGATGACAGCTGATCAGCAGTGTTGTGAGGGTCCCAGGCGGACAGCAGGGGCTCAGCCACCCGCGCACATACATCCCACCCCAGCCGTGCGGACCCCCGCGCCGCACGGAGCAGAGCTCCCTGCGCCTCCCAGGAGGCTCCTGTTGGTCATCCATTTAAGATACAGCAATGTGTACATGTCCAGCTGTTTGAAGTAAAGAGCTGAAACATGCAGAAGTGCCTGGGGAGTTGTGTGGCAGTCAGCACCTCCTGCCTGGGTGCGGCAGTTGGTAGCGTTGGGTAGCATTTGCCTTCTGAGTATGTGTTTAGCTGAACCAGTTGGCAGTAAGCTGTGGACAGTGACGTCTGGAGTATTTCAGTATGTTCTCCTTGTAACGACAATGCAGTATCACAGTTAGCAAGTTCAGTCGCTCAGTCATGTCCAACTCTTTGCGACCCCATGAATTGCAGCACGCCAGGCCTCCCTGTTCATCACCATCTCTTGGAGTTCACTCAGACTCATGTCCATCGAGTCCGTGATGCCATCCAGCCATCTCATCCTCGCTCGTCCCCTTCTCCTCCTGCCCCCAATCCCTCCCAGCATCAGAGTCTTTTCCAATGAGTCAACTCTTCACATGAGGTGGCCAAAGTACTAGAGTTTCAGCTTTAGCATCATTTCTTCCA
>SJYV01024370.1:2173373-2240471 GCA_006410875.1 Neotragus pygmaeus | reverse complement strand
TTCAGCATCATTCCTTCCAAAGAAATCCCAGGGTTGATCTCCTTCAGAATGGACTGGTTGGATCTCCTTGCAGTCCAAGGGACTCTCAAGAATCTTCTCCAACACCACAGTTCAAAAGCATCAATTCTTCAGCGCTCAGCCCTCTTCACAGTCCAACTCTCACATCCATACATGACCACAGGAAAAACCATAGCCTTGACTAGACGGACCTTAGTTGGCAAAGTAATGTCTCTGCTTTTGAATATACTGTCTAGGTTGGTCATAACTTTTCTTCCAAGGAATAAGCGTCTTCTAATTTCATGGCTGCAGTCACCATCTACAGTATCTAACAATACTTTATTCTATAAATTAGATGCCTCCCTGTGTTTGATTATTAAACTGCTTCTGTAAATACAAAATTGAATTCTAAGATTCAGCCTAGGAGACAGCATGATATCCTCAAGTAAGAAAATAATCTGTGGTCAGGAAGAAAAGAGGGTGACTGAAATTAGACTCCATGAAGGTTGGCATCTCTCCCTACCCTATCTCTCCCATCTTTATCTGCTTATCCTGCAAGGGCTTCCTCAAAACTCCCCTCTTCTATGAAGTCAGTCCTCCAGATTCACAATATACATTATTCACAGATTCTGGTATTTGCAATTTCACCTACAGTACTGATTGAAATTTATTTGTAACCCTGAAATCAATACTTGTCGTGCTTTCGGTCATCTATGATATATACAGGGCAGCATGTTTCTAGCTGTGTTCAAACAAAGCAACACTCTACATGTAGTTTCAGTTGCTCTATCATAAACCTGTCCCTTTTGTTGTTATTCAGTCATTAAGTCTCATCTGACTCTCTGAGACCTTAAGGACGCACGCCAGGCATCCCTGCTCTTCACTGTCTTCCAGAGTTTGCTCAAACTCATGTCTGTTGAGTCAGTGATGCCATCCAACCATCTCATCTTCTGTCACCCTCTTCTCTTCCCGCCCTCAATCTTTCCCATCAGGGACTTTTCCAATGAGTCGGCTCTTCACATCAGGTGACCAAAGAATCGGAGCTTCAACTTCAGCATCAGTGCTTCCAGTGAATATTCTGGACGGATTTCCTTCAGGATGGACTGGTTGGATCTCCTTGCACTCCAGGGGACTCTAAAGAGTCTTCTCCAACACCACAATCCGAAAGCATCAGTTCTTTGGTGCTCAGCCTTCTTTATGGTCCAACTCTGACATTTGCACATAATTACTGGAAAAAACATAGCTTTGACTATACGGATCTTTGCCAGCAAAATGATCTCTCTGCTTTTTAACATGCTGTCTAGGTTTGTCATAGCTTTTCTTCCAAGGAGCAACATCTTTTAATTTCATGGCTACAGTTACTGTCTGCAGTGATTTTGGAGCCCAACGATATAAAATCTGCCACTGTTTCCATTTTTCTCCCATCTATTTGCCACGAAATGATGAGACCAGATGCTATGATCTTAGTTCACTGAATGTTGAATTTTAAGCCAGCTTTTTCACTCTTCTTTCACCCTCATCAAGAGGCTCTTTAGTTCCTCTGCACTTTCTGCCATTAAAAGGGTATCATCTGCATAGTTGAGGTAATTGATATTTCTCCCAGTAATCTTGATTCCAGCTTGTGAGTCATCCAGCCCAGCATTTCACATGACGTACTCTGCATATGAGTTAAATAAGCAAGGCGACAAAATACAGCCTTGACATACTCCTTTCCCAATTTTGTCCCTTTTGTCATGTACTTAATACCATGTTTTTTGTCTTTTTGTAGTTTTCGTTGACAATTTTGCCATTTAAAATGACACCCAATCACAGTACTGAAAAGCTGTCTAGTATTCCTAAGCATAAGAAAGCTGTGATTGCTTACGGAGAAAACATGTGTCACATTATCTTACCTCAGATACAAGCTGTGAGGCCAATGTTCATGAATCAACAGTATATTAGATGAGGTGGAAACTGTGCCCCACAGAATTAACAGAAGCTGATAACTAATGGAAATTTGTGAGCTACAGGACACCAGATAAGGAAACAGCTTGTTAAAACTCCTTTACTTGTAAATTGCCTTCACTGATTAAGCTCACTTCTTTTTCCTTTTCTTTCAACTTTCCCTCTCTTTTACTGCACATTTTCACAGCTTCAGGAAGCCCAGTTGTTTTACAGGAACTTGGAGTCAGCCCTCCTGAATGCAAATGGTTTGGAGCTGGTTAGGACTATAGCCTCTCAAACTGGGCCTACGAGGGTATCCAATGACTTGCTTTTTGACATCAGAAGGCCAGAAAACTCCATTCTTCAATTGTGCTTTGAGCCTCCAATTTAAAATATGCAGAAATATGCAATTCAGTTGTGCTTGTGCAAAACATTGATTACCTCATCTTTTTCCTACCTCAACATTCAGAAAACAAAGATCATGGCACCACTTCATGGGAAATAGATGGGGAAACAGTGGAAACAGTGTCAGGCTTTATTTTTTGGGTCTCCAAAATCACTGCAGATGGTGACTGCAGCCACAAAATTAGAAGACGCTTACTCCTTGGAAGAAAAGTNACTGTGTTTTTGATTTGCATTTCTCTGATAATGAGTGATGTTGAGCATCTTTTCATGTGTTTGTTAGCCATCTGTATGTCTTTGGAGCAATGTCTGTTCTTTGGCCCATTTTTTTGATTGGGTCATTTATTTTTCTGGAATTGAGTTGCATAAGTTGCTTATATATATTTTTAGATTAGTTGTTTGTCAGTTGCTTCATTTGCTATTATTTTCTTCCATTTTGAAAGCTGTCTTTTCACCTTGCTTATAGATTCCTTTGTTGTGCAGAAGCTTTTAATTTTAATTAGGTCCCATTTGTTTATTTTTTGCTTTTATTTCCAGTATTCTGGGAGGTGGGTCATAGAGGATCCTGCTGTGATTTACGTCGAAGAGTGTTTTGCCTATGTTCTCTTCTAGGAGTTTTATAGTTTCTGGTCTTATGTTTAGATCTTTAATCCATTTTGAGTTTACTTTTGTGTATGGTGTTAGAAAGTGTTCTAGTTTCATTCTTTTACAAGTGGTTGATCAGTTTTCCCAGCACCACTTGTTAAAAAGTTTATCTTTTCTCCATTGTATATTCTTGCCTCCTTTGTCAAAGATCAGGTGTCCATAGGTTTGTGGATTTATCTCTGGGCTTTCTATTTTGTTCCATTGATCTATATTTCTGTCTTTGTGCCAGGACCATACTGTCTTGATGACTGTGGCTTTGTAATAGAGCCTGAAGTCAGGCAGATTGATTCCTTCAGTTCCATTCTTTCTCAAGATTGCTTTGGCTATTTGAGGTATTTTTTATTTCCATACAAATTGTGAAATTATTTGTTCTAGCTCTGAGAAAAATACCGTTGGTAGCTTGATAGGGATTGCATTGAATCTATAGATTGCTTGGGTAGTATACTCATTTTCACTATATTGATTCTTCCAATCCATGAACATGGTATATTTCTCCATCTAAATCATAGATAAATAGACAGACAGATAGATCAATCTACTTAACCTTTCATGATCTTGAAACTACTGCAGTCTCTCTCCTTTTCACAACTACAAGTCCATAAGTAATGTTCACTAGATCTTTAAGCCACTCCCTTCTAGATTAAACTGTAACATGCTTCTGAAAATAGGAAGTCTCACTAACTTTTGCACAGGTCTCTGTTTCCAACCCCAGTGGCTATTCTGACTTTCTCATCTTACTTAGCTTCTCAAAAGCCCTCAAACCTGAGCAGTTCATTTCAGTTCAGTTGCTCAGTTGTGTCCAACTCTTTGCGACCCCATAGACTGCAGCACACCAAGTCTCCCTGTCCATCACCAACTCCTGGAGTTTACCCAAACTCATGTCCATTGAATTGGTGGAGCCATCCAGCCATCTCATCCTCTGTCATCCCTTTCTCCTCTTCCTTCAATCTTTCCCAGCATCAGAGTCTTTTCAAATGAGTCAACTCTTCACATCAGGTGGCCAAAGTATTGGAATTTCAGCTTCAACATCATTGCTTCCAATGATACTCAGGACTGATCTCTTTAGGATGGACTAGATGGATTTCCTTCCAGTTCAAGGGACTTGAGTCTTCTCAAGACTCTTGAGAAGACAATCTTCTCCAACACCACAGTTCAAAAGCATCAAGTCCTTGGTGCTCAGCTTTCTCTATAGTCCAACTCTCATATCCATAAATGACTACTGGAAAAAGCATTGCCTTGACTAGATGGACATTTGTTGGCAAAGTAATGTCCCTGCTTTTTATTATGCTGTCTATGTTGGTCATAACTTTCCTTCCAGGGGGTAGTCATCTTTTAATTTCATGGCTGCAGTCACCATCTACAGTGATTTTGGAGCCCCTCAAAATAAAGTCTGCCACTGTTTCCCCATCTATTTGCCATGAAGTGATGGGACCAGATGTCATGATCTTAGTTTTCTGAATGTTGAGCTTTAAGTCAACTTTTTCACTCTCCTCTTTCACTTTCATGAAGCTCTTCATTTTCATGAACAAGCTTTTTAGTTCTTCACTTTCTGCCATAAAGGTTGTGTCAACCTGTTCACAAATCCCTATATTTTGAAGATTTCTCTTCTTGGATTTATGATGTAGACTATTCCTGGCCTTCATAACTATTTTACTTCTATTGATAGATGACATTCTGCAGGTTTCGGTCTAGCCTGTTATTCTTCATCTAATCCTTTTATTTACAGTTCTCTATGAACAAATCACAAACTGAAGTTTAATTTAGATCAGTTCAGCTCCACAAAATATTCCATTATCATCAAATTGTTCTATATCTGTACTGGCCAAAATAGTAGC
The DNA here is from genome assembly GCA_006410875.1 of Neotragus pygmaeus. Classification (NCBI taxonomy): domain Eukaryota; kingdom Metazoa; phylum Chordata; class Mammalia; order Artiodactyla; family Bovidae; genus Neotragus; species Neotragus pygmaeus. Next base: position 2,235,669 of record SJYV01024370.1, on the reverse strand, counting down.
AAGTAGATACGTGTGGTTATTGAGCACTTGAAATGGGGTGAAACTGAATTTTTTCATTTTATTTAAATAGCTAATGGCTAATGATTGGACCATATTCGGCATTATTTCTTGGAATCACTTAAAACCACCTGTTACTAATGAAGCAAGATTGAATTAATCTTCTTTCTATCCAAATCTACATTTCTTCCATACTCTGCCATTTATCTGGTTATATAAATGGAAAATCCAGGAGTCATCATAGACACTAACATCTTGGATTTCCCATAGATATTCCCTTCTAAATGTCTCTCAAATCAATCCAAAAGGTGGACTGATTTGAGAGACATTTATCACCCAGTCATCAACCAGCCCAAAGCACCGTTTTTCCTTGCTGCGTTGCAGCAGCAATATCTTTTGTGCTGTGCTATGCTTAGTTGCTCCATCATGTCTGATGCTTTGCGATCCCACAGACTGTAGCCTGCCAGGATCCTCTGTCTATAGGGATTGTGCAGGCAAGAATAATGAAGTGGGTTGCCATGCCCCCTTCCAGGGATCTTCCCAACCCAGGCATTGAACCCAGGTCTCCTGCCTTGCAGGCAGATTCTTTACCAACTGAGCCACCAGGGAAGCCCAAGAATACTGGAATGGGTAGCTTATCCCTTCTCAAGGGCATCTTCCTGATCCAGGAATCGAACTGGGGTCTTCTGCATTGCAGGTGGATTCTTTACCAGCCGAGCTACCATAGAAGCCCAGCAATCTCTTTTACTCTTCTCTAAATCCTTCTCTAGACAGCCACTATAATCTGGATGAAATACAAACCTTCTTGTACTAATTTGATTTGCCCTCATCCCTACCTATGCAATTTGAAATTTCTGAACTTATATTTACTGTAAGGTGAAGACAGAACACTATTAAAACAGCCTGTAGACCCCTACATTTCCTGGCTATCTCTATTCCATTGACATCTTTACTAATCATATTTTCCCTTTCTCAATGTCCAGACAATACTAAATATACAATGATTTTCAATATTTGTATACCCTTCAAGCTGTACTTATAAAAGGCAGAGGAACAAGAGATCAAATTGGCAACATCCACTGGATCACATAAAAAGTAAGAGAATTCCAGAAAAATATTTACTTCTGCTTCATTGACTATGCTAAAGCCTTTGACTGTGTGGATCACAATAAACTGTGGAAAATTCTTGGAGATGGAAATACCAAAGCACCTTATGTGCCTCCTGAAAAATCTGTATTCAGGTCAAGAAGTAGCAGTTAGAACCTGATATGGAACAATGGACTGGTTTCAAATTGAGAAAGGAGTACATCAAGGGTGTATTTTGTCCCCCTACCTATTTATCTTATTTGCAAAATATGTCAAGCAAAATGCTGGGCTGGATGAATTCCAAGCTGAAATCAAGATTGCAGAATATCAATAACCTCAGATATGCAGATTACACCACCTTTATGGCAGAAAGTGAAGAGGAACTAAAGAGCATCTTGATGAAAGTGAAAGAGGAGAGTGAAAAAGCTGGTTTAAAACTCAACATTCAGAAAGTGAAGATCATGTCATCTGGTCCATCACTTAATGGCAAATAGTTGAGGAAACATTAGAAACAGTGACAGTCATTGGTTTCTTGGGCTCCAAAGTCACTGCAGATGGTGACTTCAAGCATGAAATTTAAAGACACTTGCTCCTTGGAAGAAAAGTTATGACTAATATAGATAGCATATTAAAAACCAGAGACATTACTATGCTGATAAATGTCTGTCTAGTCAAAACTATGGTTTTCCCAGTAGTCATGTAGGGATGAGAGATGGACCATAAACAAAGTTGAGTGCCAAAGAATCGATGCTTTTGAACTGTGGTATTGGAGTAGACTCTTGAGAGTCTCTTGGACTTTAAGGAGAGCAGGCTAGCCAATCCTAAGGGAAATCAGTCCTGAATATTCACTGGAAGGACTGAATCTGAAATTCCAATACTTTGGCCACCTGATGCAAAGAGCTGACTTGTTGGAAAAGACCCTTATGCTGGGGAAGACTGAAGGCAGGAGAAGAAGGGGACAACAGAGAATGAGATGGTTGGATGGCATCATTGGCTCGATGAGTTTGAGCAAGTTCTGGGAGTTGGTGATGGACAGGGAAGCCTGGCATGCTGCAGTTCATGGGGTCGCAAAGAGTCAGATACGAATGAGCAACTGAACTGAACTGAACTTGCTTCCAAACTTTTTTTAAAAAGCCTGATGATTGTCATTAGTACGAATTCTGATAATGAATTGAGAGGGGTTTCAGTAACCTAGTCTTTAACTTTACAAGTTTGTGTAGAACTCTTTTTGTGTAGTAGTTTAGATAAAGACACTGGATTCTGAAGTTAAGATATTGGGAGAATCAAGTGAAATAGATGAAGATGGTCAAAAGGTACAAAATTCTAGTTATCCTGTGGATATAGTACACAGAATCCTGACTACAGCTAACAATACTATGTTATATATTTGAAAGATGCTAATAGAGTAGATCTTAAATTTATCATGGAAAAATTATAATTATGTAGCAATGAACATTAACTATAATTAGTGTAGTAATCATTTTGCAATATAAACACTTACCAAATGATTACCTTATACACATAGAATTAATACAATATTAGTCATTAATTATATCTCAATTGAATAAAAAAGAAAAGAAATATTTCCAAAGCAATCAACTAGTTATTCTATAACAAGAATCCTGTGGTCTTGCCTGGTAGTTGGCTCTTTCATATATTATACCTAAGAGGAGAAAATTTTTGAAAGTATTAATACTCTATTATCTTGTTACAAAATGCTATTAGTAAAGTGTTTCTGTTACTAAAGCTTTATATTTTATGAAATTATTTCTAATACAAAGTTATAATAAGTATGGTATAATATGCATTTTATTTATGATAAAATATGTGTGTATATTTCCATAGTAACATATATATGTTTGAAATAAGCAAAAAAGAGAAAAATCTACCCATTAATGATCATTAAGTGATATAACAATTTTATTCAAAATTTGATTCAAATATTAAAAGAAAAGAAGGATCAAAGGTATATCATCTATCTTGTTTTTAGAATCTTAAAATAGAGCTTGCAAATTCAAAGCAATAAAATTTTGTATCTTTTAATCCATTAGTTTTACATACATGACAATATTCATAATGTTTCAATTAACTTTTTCTTTCACATACATGAAAATATTTTAATGTTTCAATTAACTTTTTCTTTCAGTGTAAAAGTTGAGCATCTTTTCTTACAGTTTGGAAAAAGTCTGGCATATACCTTAAAATGTATGTTCTCTAATGAAGATAATGGACAATTTTAAAGAACTGATTTTCAAAGAACATTACGTGAAATGGTGTATCTATTTTGACATAAGCACCATGGGTTAACAATTTATATAAATCCTTATTTATCTGTAAAAGGCATAAAACTGTACAACATAACTCATTATTGGCAGAATTCTTGGAAGATGAGATAAAATGAAGTAAATGAGATAAAATGAGGTAAATGAGATAAAATGAAGAAAATGAGATAAATATCTTGAGATTAGAAATTTATTTATAAAAAAAAAGCCTTCTATTTTGTTTTGTTAAAAAAAAAATGTGGCACTGTTCCTTGAAGCTTACTTATCTAACAGTTACAGTTTTCTGCACCTCTCATTGGGTTCAATGAGAGGATTAAACAAAAAGTGGGAAAATAACAAAACATGCTAGAAGAAGCTATGAAGTGGATTTTAAAACTTGTATAACACACTTCATCCTTCAACATATTTTAGTTTCTCTTTATATCATAAACTTTTTGAAAGCAATGTCCTATGTAAAACTTGACCAATTACCCCCTGCCTATCATGAAGTCTAAATGGTAACATATCAAACTAAAAAAAAATATGAATGTTTCAGGGAAAAATATACAATTAGACATGATGTGTCCTCCTTTTATAGGATTATCTATGCTTATCCATGGAAAAAAATTTAAGTTTTAACCCAACTATTTCCTAAAAAGTTACTGAGAAGAATTCAATTGATTAAGCTAGATTAACATTACTGAACATGTTTCTTATGAATCAGTGCAAGAATCTGCTTGTTTGGTGCTCAGGAAACTACTCATTCTTTTAGTACTGGAGAGAGATCCAGTGCAAATGTTGTTCATGGAATATTCATTTGGAATAGCCTTATCATCTAGATGATGCTTCCTAAGCACAAAAGTGTTAAATAACTTGCCTAAAGATCAATGTCCTCCAGGTGTGACTCCAGGAGTCTATCAGAGTGTGTGCACATGTGCTAAGTCACTTTAGTCATGTCCAACTCTTTGTCCAACCCCATGGACTGTAGCCCACCAGGCTTCTCTGTCCATAGGATTCTCAAGGCAAGAATACTGGAGTGGGTTGCCATGCCCTCCTCCATTGGGATCTTTCCAACCCAAGAATAGAGCTGGCATATCTTATGTCTCCTGAATTGTTAGGCAAGTTGTTCATCACTGGCACCACCTGGGAAGCCTGGTCTACTGGAGTACATATTGTCAAAAGTATGGATGAACAGTTGTAGGGCTCTTTAAGGTAATATAGTGTTACTTCCCTTCCCTGGTAGCTCAGAAGGTAAAGCGTCTGCCTACAATGTGGAGACCTGGTTCGATCCCTGGGTTGGGAAGATCCCCTGGAGAAGGAAATGGCAACCCACTCCTGTACTCTTGCCTGGAAAATCCCATGGATGGAGGAGCCTGGTAGGCTATAGTCCAAGGGGTCGCAAAAAGTTGGACACGACTGAGTGACATGACTTCACTTCTTCACTTCAGAGAGTTACTTGACCATCAGTATCCATCAAGATAAAATTAATCTTTCATATACTTAACTCCCAGATATCAAAATAATAGCTCAGGGTGAACCTCTGTTTGAGTAGAAAGGACTGATGATGTCATCATAAAATAAGTGTCTCTGTATATTTGGTAACTAGCATGGTGCCAGATATATCCTTGGTGCTTATTATTTGTTGAGTTAGATTTAATGTATCTCACAGCTTCTGAAATGTAGATGTCTATTTTAATGTAGTTATAAATAATGTTTTAAAATTAAATCTACATTTATTAACGTTACATTAATAAGAATTTAAACAATTAGCATATTCAATGGGTATTCTTATAAAACAGGGCAGATTTGCTTAAGAAAGCTAAGATTCCTTAAATCTCTATAATTGTATATTTCAGAAGTTAAAATTACATTCCACTTAAACACTTCAAAGAACACAATAAGCAACAATGCTTTGCAAAGTACACATATTTAAATAAATCAAATTGTAAGAAATAAAACAAGATCATGGATAGTATTAGGAATCAATTGGAAAGACGGATATAAACAATGTAGTCATTGTGTTTCATGTAATCCTGGCATTGAGGATGTATAATATTTCCCCCCAACCCCCCATCTTGGTTGAAATGGACAAAATAAGATGGGGGATTTCCCCAAGGTCAGTATGTGAGAAAAATAAAGTATGTGAGAGAGGATTATACTGGATTTATCTGTAAAGAGTAGAAAATATATGTTCTATTNGGCTGTGTGTGTGTGTGTGTGTGTGTCCGAGCTGGGGCTGTGTGTGTGTGTGTCTGAGCTGGGGCTCTGCGTGTGTGTGTGTGTCTGAGCTGGGGCTCTGTGTGTGTGTGTGTGTGTGTGTGTGTGTGCTGAGCGAGGCCTCTGTGTACAGAAAGAAGCTGACGAGTGGGTGGCGCTACACTGCATCCCTGAAGTGGCTCCAGGGGTGAAGGTGTGGTTGGCAGAGTGGGGACAATCACTTCTTCATATAATTTTAAAAAATTGATGAGACTACATATGATTTTTACCTTTTGCGTTTTTGAATAAAAAATAGAAAAACTTGTCACAGCTGTTCCCTGGGCGGCTGACTGTGTTTGCAGTTTGGACCCAGGTTTTCTGCCTCCTGTTGAATGGTTACAGGATGCAACGTATGGGGTCAGGATTTTACTTTCTCAATCCACTTCCAGCATCCTCTTTGTATTTGAATTTTTACAGTTCCTTCTGTTCACCTCCTCGATCCTCATTTTCAGAAGAGTTGCAATCTACACTTTAATTATATTTCCTTTGAAAATATTTAGTTGAAGGCAGTTTCATGATCATCATAGAGTTTAATACTTTTCTCATATGCTTTTTCAAATTTCTGAATTTCTTACCAATATTTAGTACTCTTATAATGGAAACATGCTCCTGGTATAATCTTACAATCCCTTCTCTGTGGTGTAACTTTGGTTGATTTACAGCTTGTGATTTCACATTCTGTCTTGGAGCGGCGGGCGATCTTCTCTGCTTTCTGGAAGTCTTCCTCATTCCAGCGAGAGACGTTAGGCTTTGAGTTGCAGATGGTGTTTCCTGACAGTCCTTCTATGATCGTGTTGGATTTAGGGTCTTGACCTGTCCAAACTCCAGGCTTCCCTGATAGCTCAGTTGGTAAAGAATCTGCCTGCAATGCAGGAGACCTGAATTTGATTCCTGGGTGGGGAAGATCTGCTGGAGAGGGAATAGGCTACCCACTCCAGCATTCTTGCCTGGAGAATTCCATGGACTATACAGTCCATGGGGTCTCAAAGAGTTGAACACGACTGAGCGACTTTCACTTTCCTGTTCAAACTCCAGTCCTGCTTTTTCAGAGGGACTCCCGACCCATTCCTCTCAATTGTTGTGTGAGGGAATCCTTAGATCACATTTTTGAAAACGGAAGTATAGTTAATTTACGATATTGTGTTAGTTTCAGGTGTATGGCAGAGTGATACAGGTAAACCCATCTGTATATTTTTTCCGATTCTTTTCCTTCATAGGTTATTCCACGACACCGAGCAGCGGTCCCTGAGCTCCACAGTATTGCCGCTTATCTGCTCTATGCGTGGAGTGGGTGTATGTTCCTCCCGAACTCCTAATGTCTCTCTCCTCTGTGAGCCCGCTTTGGGAACCATAAGTTTGCTTCTATGTCTATGGGTCTGTTTTGTAAATAAGTTCATTTGTATTGTGTTTTTAGAGTCCACATATAAGAGAGCACTTCACCTTTTAAGGTTGAACAGAAATTGTCTTTGGGGTTCGTAGAGCTTCCCTGATGCCTCAGACAGTAAAGAATATACCTGCAATGCAGGAGACCTGGGTTCGATCCCTGGGTTGAGAAGATTCCCTGGAGAAGAGAATGGCTACCCACTCTAGTATTCTGGCTTGGAGAATCCCATGGACAGGGAAGCCTGGCAGGCTGCAGTCCGTAGGGTCTCAAAGAGTCGGACTCGACTGAGCGACTCACTCTTACTTTGGGGTTCATAAGTTAGTAAGTGCCTTGGGTGAAACAGCTTGAACAGAAGGAAGTAAAAGAGATGGCGCTTTCGTCCTGGGACCTGGAGCGAGTAAGTGAATTTGCATGGGCTCCATGCCGTAGTTGTGAGCGGGGGCTAATGGCCTGGACGCTCTGATTCCTTGTAGCGCTCACACTTGGTGGGCTGATTGTGCTGGGCTAGTGACCCGTGCTTCAGGGCCCCAGGAGGTACACCGGTGGTGGTATGCCTCCAGGATGTCCGCCTCGTCCTGTGAGCCTAAGGAAGACATGCAACACCCTGCTTCTCCCTTCACACCAGTGGAGGGAACGGTCTCTCTCTAAGGTTGCCTGGTCTTAAACTAGACAGGCAACGGGAAGTGACTCCAAGTGGAATTGGAATTGAAATAACCTCAATGTCGACCATCATGTGAAAGCTGTCCCGAGGGGAATGTAAAGAGAGAGGGAACTTGGGCCAGAAAGATCCAAGTAAAAGTAAGAACTAAAGTAAGACGTCTGGCACATCGTCAAGGACGGGGTAGATGACCTCATCACGGCGGTGAGACCAACGTCTCTTGGACGCTGACGTGTGAAGTTTAAATGAGCAGACGCTGTGCTCTTTGATGGGAAAACACGTTTTTAGTTATCCGTTATCCCAGGGAACCAACGCGTACCCTTCCACGGTGTGTTAAGTCTGGGGGAGATTCAGGTCCTTTGGGAGGTTACTGGGGGAGGATCACGTCTTCCCAGGTGGCCATCCACCTCGGTCCCGATGGCAGAACCGAAGTCCCTGAGGACTGTGGCTCTGCCCCGAGCTGCACATCGTGACGATTGGGGTGAGGTCCACGCACCCCCGGCTGTATCTGGGAGGAGGAGGACCTGGGGTGACTCATCCCTGCCGGGACACTTCAGCCGAGCTGTGAATACGAGCATTTATTCCAAAAAAGTCCACCCAGGGCCTCAGGACCTGTGAGACAGTCGCCCTTTCTTGATCCTCCTGAGTTCTGGCTCCTGTGTGTTATCTTAGGAGGCGAGCTGGTTATTAATAGGCATTTGTAACTATTTTAAACACTGTGTGAAGAGCCTGAAAGAACCCCATGGTATTTAACACAATTCAGTTGTGAATACTTTTACAAATAAATTTCTCTTATTTTTTATAAGTCCCAAATTTAATCTATCAGGTTAGTTTGAAGCTGAGTAGAAATGCCATTTCCTTATTCAGCAACCATGTAAAAACAGTCATGTCTTCATCCTGCTCCTTGATTTACAGCTTTAAAAATGTTTTCAACAGAAAATGGGAGTCTGGGGAGCATTTGGGAGAGAGGGCGTGATGAGGGCAGAATCACTAGGCTTCCAAGGGGTCAAGGACTGCTCTCTCCAGCGGGGGTCCCTCTGCCGATAATTGGGAAAGTCTCTGAAAGCAGTCAGTGCTAAAGAAAATCAACCCTGAATATTCACTGGAAGGACTGATTCTGAAACTGAAGCTCCAATCCTTTGGCCACCTGATGTGAAAAACTGACGCACTGGAAAAGACNAGAAATGCCATTTCCTTATTCAGCAACCATGTAAAAACAGTCATGTCTTCATCCTGCTCCTTGATTTACAGCTTTAAAAATGTTTTCAACAGAAAATGGGAGTCTGGGGAGCATTTGGGAGAGAGGGCGTGATGAGGGCAGAATCACTAGGCTTCCAAGGGGTCAAGGACTGCTCTCTCCAGCGGGGGTCCCTCTGCCGATAATTGGGAAAGTCTCTGAAAGCAGTCAGTGCTAAAGAAAATCAACCCTGAATATTCACTGGAAGGACTGATTCTGAAACTGAAGCTCCAATCCTTTGGCCACCTGATGTGAAAAACTGACGCACTGGAAAAGACCCTGATGCTGGGAAAGATTGAAGGCAGGAGGAGAAGGGGACGGCAGAGGATGAGACGGTTGGATGGCATAACCCACTCTATGGACATGAGTTTGAGCAAACTCTGGGAGATGGTGCTGGACAGGGAAGCCTGACATGCTACCGTCCATGGGGTCACAGAGAGTCGGACACGACTGAGGGACTGAACGCCAACCTGGACAGAGTCCTCTTTAGTCTTGCACAGAGAGGGACATCTCCCTGTTGTCTTAACATCGCCAGAGTCTGCTCTCAACCCGGAGGTGGGTTCAGGGTCAAATCAAGCATTAGGAACAGAGACTTGTAGGCAGTGGGGGCGGGGGCGCTGGTTTGGCTCCCTGGCTCTTGGCAGTGCTCATACCTGAGATTCTTTCACTATGAGCTGGCACTTTTTGCACCATGGAAATGTAGCGGTACATTTCCCCCGGGTTGTTTCAGGTAAGACATCTGTCTCGTTAAGTCTCCCACCCTGCTCGCCTCCCCCAGTCAGTAAGCATTCTTCATACCTTCCTCCAAGGTTTGGGCCTGCAAGCTTGCAGCAGCCACTGCCGTCAGGGCCACACTTGCCCGGCGTGTGAATCAGGCCTTCTTTGCAGCCTCCTGGACGGTCTCTTCCCAGCTCGTGAAAGCCTGAATGCACGCCGCCTGGAAGGGAGCCCGCTGGAGGGACCCTTCTTCCTAGGAAGGCAAGGTGGATGGGGGTGGTGGGTCATTAGTTGTATTCCAGTGTCAGATTTGCTCTGGAAATCTTTAATCATAATGAATGATTTTTCAATACGTTTGGCGTTCAGATTTTTCTGGGCCTGGGGGAGAGGTTTAAAAGGAAAATAACCACCCAGAGAAAACAGGGTTTTCAGTCTGCTGGCCTTGAACCATGGTTGGAGCTGAAATACAGAAGTGCAGACCTGACCCCGCACGAAGTAAGATGGAAAAATCCATTGTCGGGACCATGGTTATCTTTATTTTTTTCATATTTTATTTTATTAATATATATTTGTTTACTTTACACTGTGATTATCTTTAAATAGATTGATGCTGTTCCAGCGTTTTCTCGACAGTATGGGGGTGGGGGTGGGGGGATTCGTGGCATCTCAGAGGCCTGATTGATGAGAAGCCCAATGGATACCTGGACAGGACCCCAGACACCGCGTTTTGCATCCTCTTCCAGGCATGTGTNGTTTCCGGGGGGGGGGGGGGGGGGGGGGGGGGGGATTCGTGGCATCTCAGAGGCCTGATTGATGAGAAGCCCAATGGATACCTGGACAGGACCCCAGACACCGCGTTTTGCATCCTCTTCCAGGCATGTGTAGCTCCGGCAGGTTTTTTTTCGTTCTCTTTTGTGGTTTACAGATGTTTGCCTGCGTGGGCAGGTAATGCTGGGGTTTCTGCCTTGGGGGTTAGGGATCTGTGAGGGGAGTCCAAGGGGAAGGGTTTTCCTCTCCGGGGGGCAGGGGTGGCTGGACGCATGTTGTGGCCCCCCGCCCCCGCCCCACGTCATGACCGACCAGGACAGCTCTGCAGAGGCCAAAGCAGATGGACTGTGTCTCCACGTGGCTCTAAGTGGACGGTGGGGACGCAGCCAGACAAGGCCCCTGTCCCCCGGGGAGTGAGCCAGCGGCTCTCCTGCTCTGAGATGGATTGCCGGAGCCTCAGCATCCTCCTAGCAGACGGTCTTCCCGTTTGTGGGGCCGGTGCTGGGTTCCGCTTTCGTACTTAAAGGCTTCTATCAGGAAAGAGGAAGTGGAATAGCGGGAGGCTTTCTTGTGAGGAGGATATCTGTTTACTGATAAGATGGTTGTTAACTGTTTAGATGGCATCCATTTATTGCATGATGCAAACCTTTTTAAACAAAGCATCACCTTAGTGTTTTAACTTTGACTTTTTAAAAATTAGTAAGGGTACTGGGAACATATATTTATGTTGCCTTTGTATTCGTTATCGAATTTCAATAAAGGGCAGCAGCTGGTGAATATGCAGAGGGCCGGCTTTAACCGATGGGTGGAAAAGGCGTTAATGCTGGCTGGGGGAATCTACAGATAAAGAACCTCTGAATCCCAGAAGAGTGAACGTTAAGAGGGGGAACGGCTGAGACGGACTGTGAGTTTGTTCCCCAGATCTTGACATCTTAGGATGAATGGGCGCTCTGAGGTCAAAGTCAGGCTCAGAAGATGCTGGCCTTCCCTGGTGGCTCCATGGCAGAGAATCCTGTCAGTGCAGGAGAAACGGGGTCTGTCCCTGGTCGGGGAAGATCCCACTCGCCCTGGAGCACCGAAGCCCGTGTGCCACCGCCAGAGAGCCTGTGCTCTAGAGCCTGGGACCTGCAGCTCCACGGTAGCCCCTGCTTGTTGCAACTGGAGAGAAACCTGTGCAGCAGGGAGGGTCCAGCCCAGCCAAAAACAAGCAAATAGAAGATAGAGTTCACACTGAAATGTACTGGGGCGGCAGAAAGGCAGGAAAAGCTTAACTGTGTGTGCCAGTGACTTCTCTTAGGAGCCGAGATATACCTGACCTTTAGGGTTCATGGAAAGGAAAGGCCGGAGCTTCCCACAGTACTAGGTGTCTGTCCCATTATTCCACAGGGAGCATCACACAGATGGTCATGAAATCGATGAGGGATGAATATTCTCTCTCTTCCGATTCAGGCTACATGTTATCTGTGTTACTTAGAAAAGACTTTATATAGCAATAATAGTGCCGTATTACAGAACATTGGAAAAGTCTCAAAAAAAAAAAAAAAAAAAAAAGTACGAGCCAGGAAGCCAGAGCCCTCGTACAGACCCTGTTCGTTTGGTGCATACTTCAGATTCTAGACAGTTTTGTGTTGGATAGTTTTGTACACAGCTTTGCTGGCAGATGCATGGTGAGTCTGTAGCATCCTGCCGAGGACCTGTGCTGGGTGGTGTTAGCCCGAGGTACTCCCCGCCGTGGTGACTCCCCTTCACGAGGTCTGAGCAGAGCCTTGCCCACTGCCAGGGCCCTCAAAAGACCAGCTCACACGCATCCAGAGTGGGAGGGTTGAAAGGCCCCTTCCCCATAGCAGGAGGTCTGTCTAGGAGCTTTTGGGGGTGCATGCTCTGGTTAAGAACTTTCGTTTGAGAACCTTATTTTTTTTTTCCACTGTGTTGTTCTGGGCAGATGCTATGATGCCATCACTTTGACGCTGGGAGTGACATGGAGGAGGGTTCTGAGAACACTCCCTTAGCTGATGGAGCTGTTCACGAGGAAGAGGATGGCTTTCTTCGCTGGAAGTGTGTCTGTATGCCTCTCTGGTTCACTCAGAACCTAGACTCTGCAGGCATCATGGGACTAGGAAACTCTGATTGGTGGTACAGTTGCCTCCAAACTGGCAGGCAGCAGCTGTTCCCCCTAGTTTTGAAAAATTAGAATCTTCTGGAGGACGTGGCAATATAGCCTTATAGAAAGATTATGGGCTGAGTACTGCTTTTGCCACTCATCAGCAGTGGTAGAAGGTGTAATTATCCCTAATTTACAGATGAGGAAATTGAGGCTTAGGGGGATTAAGTAATTGGCCTGAGGTCACGTAGTTAAAAGAGCTGGGACTCACTTAGGCCTGTCTGGACTCTGACTGCACTTTCAAGTCTGCTGCACGCCCTCGGCTTCTCTCTCCATCCCTGCCTCACTCTTTCTCGCTCTCCTTTTGATTCTTTCTGTCTTCCTTCCCTCTCTTCTCTTTTCCTTTCTCGCCCTCCGTCCCTTGGTCTCTGCCTGCCTTTCTCTTTTCCAGTGGTCTGTGGCCGAGTGTAGGGGACGGGACAGAACGCCCTTTACCTGTGTAGGGATGAAATTGTGGTCCAGACGTAGACCGCAGAGCCCAACAGCCTTACCAGGTTTGCATCAAGGCCTGGCCGCGTCCTGGCTGTGAGCCTGGCCAAGCTACTGAACGTCTCTGTGCCTCAGTTTCTCCACCTGTGAGCCCGAGACAGTAGCACGGCCTCTCTGTTGTTAACGTAATAAATGAATTATCCCCTAGAAAGCACTTGGGACAGTGTCTGGGATATGGCAGACGTTCACTGCCGGTGAGCCGTTACTGTTTTGTCATGATTTTGCCGCTCTCTCTCCAGGCTGGAGAAGAGGGGGATACCCTGTGGCTGGAGGCACACTCACCCCAGGTGCCTCCATGCCCGGGGTCTCCGCAGACGATGTTGCTGAAGGTTCGCAACAACTAAAGCAAAACTGGGTGACCAGCCAGTCTTAAAGTAATAGTCTAAGCAGTGTACCAGGGTGTATATCCTATAGTCTAAGCAGTGTACCAGGGTGTATGTCCTATAGTCTAAGCAGTGTACCAGGGTGTATGTCCTATAGTCTAAGCAGTGTACCAGGGTGTATGTCCTATAGTCTAAGCAGTGTACCAGGGTGTATATCCTATATTCTCACTGTGCAAAAAAAGTAAAGGAGAATTTAAGATGATAGCCGAGGTGATGAAAAACACTCTCAAGCTAATTTCTAGGTTCTGGGAAGATTAAGTTTAAATACTTTTGGAAGCAGTACAGAGATATAAGTTTTGGGGAGGGGGGAGTTGATATGACTAACTGCTCCTGAGGAGACTTCAGTTTTGTTGGAAACACACTGACTGGCGGACGGCTTTGTGGGAGTGCTGGAGTTGGGGATAAGAGTTCATGTTTTGGGTCCACGTGTGGAGGACATCATCCTATCGGATGATGACCTAGTTGGGGCAAAGAAGGAGATACTTAGAGTGTTACAGATGGGAAATAGTGGAAAACATGGGCACAATGGGTCAGGGTTACTGAGTTCTGTTTTTCAGTAGGAATTTAAGAAATAACCATTGCACCCTCCTCTTCTGAGAGATGCCTTGATAGACCTGCCTGGAATATATATGTCCCTTAAAGGGTACACTGGACATTAAAATGCCAAAATCATCCTACAGAAAATGTAAACGACAAGGTCATGCAAGTTGGAAAAACCTTTGCCTTTTCAGTGAGAGCTGAACCAGTGATCCCATCACTTAGATGAGCAGTAAAATCATGTATGAAGGTAGTTATTCAGAGCTTCAACAAAGGTAGCTGGCCCATAGATACTGATTTTGACTGTCACATTTCACGGACCTGTTCAACACAAGGTGTACAGAGGGGAAGATGAACGCAGTGTGTGACGTTTTAGCCTCAAAATCCCCCCGAAGGAGCTGAAGCTTGCCATAATAAATGCCTCGACTGCTGAAAATCTGGCGGCACAGAGGATTTGCTTGGATTTTGGAATTCCTCTTGACTTTTCCTGGTAGTTCCGATCTTCTGAAATATATCTTAATAAACTATGGTTGGGGCTTCCTTGGTGGGTCCGTGGTAAAAGATCTGCCTGCTAGTGTAGGAGACACAGGTTCCCTCCCTGATCTGAGAAGATCCCACGTGTGGGAACAGCAAAGCCGCAACTATTGACCCTGTGCTCTGCAGCCCGAGTACCCTAGAACCCCAGCTCTGCAACAAGACGGGGCCTGGCCAGGAGAAGCCCCTGCACCTCGTGTAGAGAGTAGCCCCCACCTGCGGCAACTGGAGAAAAGCCTGAGCAATAAATAGCAAAGACCCAGCATAGCCAACCCCCCCACCAAAAAAGAAAGTGTGCTTGGTTGAATAGTAATTAGCTATATTTTCTCTATCATCGTTCTGCCTGAATAAGATTTCAGGGTCGAGTGGAACAAACAAATCCGCCAAGAACCACCAACAAAGCTGGTGTCTAGGTCTTCTGTGTATCAGAACCAGGTCGGATACTCAGCAATGCACAGAAGATTCAGACAGGGAGGCCAAGTGGGCCCTCCGCTAATTTTGCCATGGACTTTCACGTTAGCCTCACAGACCCTATTGTCTGCCCCCACGATCCCTTTTGTCTAAATCTCCCGGCTTCCTCTTTGATTACTCTGCCCACTACATTGGCCTTCTCCCAAAACATCCCAAGCGTGTACTCACCTTTGTACCTTCTGCTTTCTGTCCCCTCAGTCTAGAATACTCTTTCTGTGATACATTTCTTTTGCCCTACCCCTTAGGATGCTCACTCAACCAGTCTGGTGTTAAACGGACCTTTATTTTCTCTCCTTACACTCAAAGTGTTGTTCTACTGGCTTCTGACTTGCACTGTAGCTCTTGAGAAATCTGTTAATTGTTGTTTCTTAGTTCCTTAGTCAGTTAATTGCTGTTCCAGTACCGTTGGATTGCACATCTGAGGGGTCAACCAACCTTGGTTTGGAAAAAAAAAAAAAATTCCAGCAAGTTCCAAAAAGCAAAACTTGAATTTACGTCCTGCCAGCAACTACTTAATATAGCATTTACAGTGCATTTACGATTATTTACATAACATTGGCATTGTATTTAGCATTGTAAGTTATCTAGGAATGATGTAAAATACATGGGAGGGTGTGCAATACAGTGCCATTTGACAGAAGGAACTTGAACATACATACAGTACATACAATGTGGCTACGTATGAAGGGACTGCATACAATACAATGCCTGTTTACAATAGGTGTGAATACAGTGCCATTTTGCAGAAGGGACTTGAACATCTGGGGATTCGGGTGTTTGCAGGGTGCTCCTGGAACCAGTCCCTCTTAGACGTCAAGGGATGGCTGTAATCTCTCTTTCATTCTGGCTGTTTTTAAGATCTCTTGGTCTCTGGTGTTCTCTTGTGTCGCTGTGATATGTCAGGAGGTCTTTCGATGACTCTGTATGGAATTTGTTAGGTCTTCTGAATCTTTGGATTGATGTATTTCATCAATTCTAGGAAATGTCCAGCCATTCTCTTCATTTGCTGCCTCTGATTCGGTCTCTTTTTTTCTTATGGGAATCTAATTAGATTCGTTAGACGCCTTCAACATTGTCACGTCTCTTAATACCTTCTTCAGTTTTCCATCTGTGTCTTTCTCTGCTTCATTCTCAATAATGTCTTCAGTTTTGTCTTCGAGATGTGTCTTCATTGGTGTCTAGTCTCCTAATAAACATACTTGTTGCATTTTAAATATCACTTATCTTACATGGTTGGGTTTCCAAAAGTTCTATTTATTTAAAACACCTGCTTATTTTTATGAGTTTTCTGTTTCCTATGTATCTTATCAGGTGTTAATTTTATTTCTTTAAACACGATTGCATTGTATTTTGTGTTTGATGATTCTGATATTTGAGACTCTTTGCTGATCTTCTGTGCATGAGTGTGTGCACACGTGTGTGTGTGTGTGTGTGTGTGTGTGGTTTCTGCTGATGCTTCCTCCTGTATATTTGTGGCTTTTAAGTGCGTCACAGTTTTTTGAAAATTTATCAGTGGAGGCTCTTTCCGGCCTAAACTGAAGGTGGATTCTTCCACAGAATCTGTTAGCCACTGCCTGATTTCTCGGGGGTCTCACCAAGCTGGGACCTCCCTAAAGCACAGTTTTGTCTCGAGATTCACCAGGTCACCAGGCACTGTGAACTTGGACTGCAGGTCCTGTGTGAGGGCCAGGTCTGGATGACAGATGTTTAGGGGAGATTGTTTTCCCCATGAAGTCAGATTGAGAAGTCAGATTTGCTTGCAGTTCCTTGGAGGCAGCCCTACTGCTTGTTATGTGGTGACACTGTACAAATTAGTTGTGGGGGGGGGAGCTCCTTTTCCAAGATACTCTATCGCTATCATACAGAAAATTTTCAGAGTGATGTTAAAATCAGAGATGTCTGTGGGGTGAGGTGCTCAGACCCCTGGAGGTGTGTGATACACAGGTCTCCTCACCTCAGATTAAAACATGTCCCCCACCCCATCCTGCCCATCTGTTACCAAACAAAAGTTCTTGACCCCAACTCACAGAAAGGCACATCGAACATTGGATTTTGGAGCAGAGAATGGTTTTTCGCGAGGCCATGCAATGAGACGGGTGGCTCCTGCTCCCCCAAACCCCTTAACAAAACGTTTTTAAAGGCAAGGGGAGAGAGGGACATGGTTGGCTGTTGCAGACTTCTTGGTGTTGAAATCCTTTGTTCTTGCAGCTGTCCAGGTAGCTCAGGTTACAATTTCCTGTAAACCTCCAACCATACAAATGTCATTCTCTGTTCTGCTACAGTTTACCTCTCTATGAATGCAGAAGTGTTATACCTTTAAAGGTCAGAGCCTTGAGAATGGGCTTCCTGTGAATTTCAGACTATAGGTAACATCATTACCTTGAAGCAAAGACATAGAATACAAAGGTTAAAGTAAATGGAACAGACCTTCTATGGAGTCAGATTTGTTCTTGCCTATTACACAGTCCGTCCTGGCTCCAGGGCTCCATCCTCTGTGAAGACGTCCCTGGTTTCCCACACTATCTCCAAAGGCATCTCCTCTTTGGAATTATCTTAGTACGGTGTGCATTTATCACAGATTCACTCTTATCTCCACACCAGACCGAGAGCTCCATGTTTTATTCACATTTTTCTGTTCCATAGCACTCAGTGGAAGGCCTTAAGCAATAGTTGGAATATTTTGTTCAATAATTAAAGGAAAGGATTTAATTGAGTAACAGGATGTTGCTGCTGCTGCTACTGCTAAGTTGCTTCAGTCGTGTCCAACTCTGTGCGACCCCATAGATGGCAGCCCACCAGGCTCCCCCGTCCCTGGGATTCTCCAGGCAAGAACACTCGAGTGGGTTGCCATTTCCTTCTCCAATGCATGAAAGTGAAAAGTGAAAGTGAAGTTGCTCAGTCGTGTCTGACTCCTAGCGACCTCATGGACTGTAGCCTACCAGGCTCCTCCATCCATGGGATTTTCCAGGCAAGAGTACTGGAGTAGGGTGCCATCGCTTTCTCCGAAGTAACAGGATGAGCACCTACTAAACACAGGATTACAAAAGGCTTGCAATTTGAATGGTGCTTAAAGATTCTTTAACTCTCCCACGTGAAGTTCAGAAAGGTTGTTAAAGTGGGTGGGGGCCTTCTCTGGGCGGTGGCATACCCCATCCCAGAGAGCCTGGGTTTTTTGCACGGTCTCATTGTCTGGAGCTTGGAGTGGTTTGGCAGGACTCTATCCATGGTGGAGTCACAGATGTCTGTTAGAGTGGAAAATCTTTATATCATTCTAAGGAAATGATTTCTGTCCCTCTTTCAAAGAGAGATTAGGCCTGAATGTTCTACGAAAAGTACTGCCACAAAGTTTATTTGCTTATTACTCAATATTTTTGACTTGATTTTTAAAGGGAATGAACACATATTGCAGTTTTTCTTCCTTTCCAATTCTTTTCTAATATCAGGTGATTTTAGATTTTTTTTTTTTTCAGTAAAACTGGAGAAATGTTTTTTTCAAGTCTTGAGTTTGCTTTATCTGATCCTTCTGGAAAATTTACTTTGTACGGAGAACTTCTGACACACTGCCTGATCTAAACTTTGAAGACCATACAGGAAGCTGAAGCGAAACGACTCGTCCTGCTCGCTCACCAGTCAAGGATGGGACTGTTACGATTTGCTTCGCCTGAGCTCACAGCTCTGCTTTCTTTCCTCGACTCCATACACTCACAGCTTCAGCTTTATCCTAGGATTTGGTCTGATTTTAAATGTTAGCCGTTAAACGTGTTTAAATGCCTCGTCTTCCCATTTGAAATTCAAAGCTAGTTGTGATAGTCTCAGGATGTGACCTCACTGGAAAGTGACTGGGCGTTTCCAGTTCCTGTTGTTTACTTTGTGTTAATATTTGGGGAAACAGCAGGAAAGTATTCTTGACAGTGACTAATGCGCGTGTCTTAGTGTCAGGTCCGGACACACTCACACGTTGTCTGGGGTGTGTTCTCGGTCATCGCTGGACCGGGCTATGGAGGTGCAGTGGGCCCAGCCAGGGGCCTGCAGGGCTCTGATCGGCGGGAGCCGAGGGGACACAGTGTGGACCACCGGGATGGCTTCCTCGACGGGAGGAGGAGTTCCATCACGGGCTGGGGTGGGGGACGTGAGGCCCGCAGGCAGTCCAGAACTGCAGCTGCTCTTGTGCTCTCAATGATAGTAACTGGAAAGGTGAGTGGATGGTTGGATGGAGCCGTCTGACGCCCTGGAGAAATGTATAGGTGAAAATTCCGACTTGGTCCTTAAGGCTCATGAAGTGAAGTGAAGTCGCTCAGTCGTGTCCGACTCTTTGCGACCCCATGGACTGTAGCCCACCAGGCTCCTCCGTCCGTGGGATTCTCCAGGCAAGAATACTGGAGTGGGTTGCCATTTCCTTCTCCAGGGGATCTTCCCGACCCAGGGATCGAACCTAGGTCTCCCACATAAGGCTCATGGAGGGGATTAAAGCCGTGGAGTGGGATCAGGACCGAGGACAGGACCTTGACGCACGGGGTGGGCCAAGATGCAGGCGCCTCTAGGTGGTAGCAGGAGCAGGCGCCCTCGGGGCGGGGTGCAGGCCCTCTCAGGCTGGAAGGGACCGTTGCCGTTCCAGGGTGTCCTGGCAGTGCTGAGGGAGATCAGGTCACGATGAAATTGAGCGGGGCTCACTGGATTTGTGTGGCAAGGTGGGAGGACTGAGAGAATGAACACCAACAGGAGATGGCCGTCTGTTGACAACAGGGCTGGCGGAGCCGTGGGGAGGATGGTATTGTGGTTGGGGGCGTGAGGCGGATGCAGGGGGACAGCCTTCTGCCCAGGGGGACAGCGGACCTCGTGGGGGCAGCTCTGAAGGGAGGGGGTTGGGTTCACTTGCATCAGTCCATCCTTCACCGCCGTGGCTCTCCCGCTTGCCTGACATACATTGTTACAAATGCCGCAGGCGGCTCAAAGCAGAAAGCTGGCGAATGGAAACATCGGAGGGAAGAGAAGCCAGTGAAGGGCCCGTGGGCAGGAGAGGCCCCCGGCTGGTCGCCAGCCAGGTGGGGCGGGGGTTTGATGAGGGGCTGACCGGCAGCAGTTCCCAGTGCTCTAGTCAGGTCGGGAAAGTTAATGGCTCAGGAGTGTTCGTGATTTTGGCAAAGCCTATGACAGAAACGTAGCGGGGTCAAAGTCCAGTTGGCACAGGAATGCTGGGTGGAAGCGCTGGGAAGTGGGCAGAACTGGTGCAGGGTCCTGAAGCTGCCAGATTGGACCTAGAGGGGAATGTGGTCTCAAGGGTGGTCCTGGGCGGGGCAGGATAGACACGTGCTGTCCTAAGCTAATGGAAGGAGGAAATAGAGCGAGTGGTGCCGCCCTGGAGGGGAGAAGAGGTAAGGAATGAGGGCCTGGAGGAGGAAGCAGGCGGGCCGGAAGAGACACCTTGCCCGGGGATCGGGAGGGACGGAGGTAATGCGAGGGACCTAGATGTTTCCAGATGGACCCCGATGGCTGTCATCGATGGCTGTTGAGTCCCAGGGTCACTTGTAAGTTGCGTCAGCTCCCACCTCCTTGGTCTTTACCCCAAGCTTCCTAACATTAGGGAGGTTGTTACCACCGCCTACCTTGTAATTCAGGAGTGTTGCCAAATCCAGCCTGCCTGCTGCCTGTTCCGTAAAATAAAATATTATTGACACGCAGCCACGTTCATGCAATTACGCATCATCTCAGGCTGCTTTTGCCCAACAGCAAAGCCTAAAATAGTCTCTGTCTGGCCCTTTTCGGAGGAGTGTGTAGACCTCTGGACAGGTGGGGAACCGAGGTGACGCGAGGATGCTGACTTCAGAGGGTCCCTCTCCCTGCAGCGCTGGGAGCACTTCCCTCTGCGTTCCCTGGCCATTCTCCAGACGCCGCCTGCCCTGAGAATTACCCGCTGACTCCTCTCTCAGGAACTTTAACTGTTAGGATCGGAGATTAGATCAGATGTGCATGAAACCCGGCCACACCTGCAGCGATACCTGTCTGGGTGCTCCCGAAGGAGCCCTGGTAACGCCTGCCTGCCCTGCTCCCTCCGGGACTGGGATGCGCCACTTTATTCTGCTTCCCTTGGATTGCTCTTCCTCACCCTTTCTAAGAAGCCAAGACCTACTTCCTCTCCAGAATCATCACCAGGAGCCCGCGGGTCGTCCTCACCCCAGTGGTTTTGATTCTCTGCTTTGAGTCTTCCCAGCAGTCACGTTTTCCCTCTGTATGCCACCCTGGTCAGTTGTCAGGAGAAAGGACACCTCCGTCCAAATCTGGGTCTCTGCTGGATTTTGAAGTGCTTCTGAAGGTGAGACAGGCTGGGGCCTGGGACCCTTGGCTGCAGCGCTTGCACCTGGACAAAAATGCAGAGAAACTATACGGGACTCAAAGTCACTGCGTGCACGTGGTGTTGGGGCAAATTGTAGACTCAAGACCAAAAGCCCGGATGCCAGTTCTGAGGAGCTGGGAACAAAGGCAGGGGTTTGGGGGCAAAAGCAAAGTCCTGCACATGCCCACTGCCCTCAACAGCACCCAAGGGGGTGGCCGACCGCCCAAGCCATGCCTCTGGCTGACCTCCAGGCCTGCTCCTACCCTCACCCCATAGGAGAAACCAGCTTGTCCCCGCCTGGGGGATGAGCCAGCAAGGGAGCCTGTTACTTGCTTTTCCCTACCCACTGCTGCAGCCGGGGCCCCAGTAAAGCCTTGTGTGAATTTCTTGTCTGGCCTTTTATCAATTTCTGTTGATTGGGCAGGGCCAAGAATCCTGGTCGAAAACAAGGGGAGATTTTAATAGCTGCAGTTTAGTTCTCCAGTTGAAAATTTATCAGGGTGTAGTTGTATCTCCTTAGCCCTATTGTCTAGAATCTTGTTCCACGAAGTGTGGCCAGCCCACCTCAGTACAGGTGGCCCTTGGGACTGCCTTAAAAAGGTGGAGCCTCAGGTTGCCCCCAGACTTACCGAATCCAAATCTGCATTTTAACGAGGTCCCCTGGGATGTGTACACACATTAAAGTTTGAGAAGCACTGCTCTGGCCTGTTGACCTTGTGTTTCAGATGAACACACAAAACACAGAGCCCTACCTCATCGATGTTTTATACCTTTTATATCTTTGTGAGGATGCGGTTTTATATTTTATGATGAATGTTTCCCCATCAGAAAAATTTTGCCATTTTTCTCAGTTATTGTTGGAGATAGATCATAATTAAGAGACTGTGCTTCTGAGGATGCTTTTACTCTTTCTGCATTTAATTTCTCTCCTTATGTAGAGATAAAGTCTAAAATTCCTCCTCCTGCCTTTGAGGATACTTTGTAAGTAAGTGAACAGCCTCACCCTCAACCACAGGCTTAATGCTGTTTTGTTTTATTTTCAAATCTTTATTGAATTTGTTACGATTGCATCTGCTTCATGTCTTTTAAAAAATTAATTTATTGCAATTGGAGGATAATTGCTTTGCAGTGTTGTAGTGGTTTTTGCCCTACATCGACACAAGTCACCCACGGGTACATGTGTCCCCCTGCCCTGAACCCCCCTCTAACCTGCCTCCCCATCCCGTCCCTCTGGGTTGTCCCAGAGCACCGGCTTTGAGTGCCCTGCTTCATGCATCGAACTTGCGCTGGTCATCTAGTCATATGGTAACATACATGTTTCAATGCTGTTCTCTCATATTATCCCACCCTTGCCTTCTCCCACATAGTCAAAAAGTCTGTTCTTTACCTCTGTGTTTCTGTTGCTGCCTTGCATGTGGGGTCGTTGTTGCTGTCTTTCTGAATTCCCTATATATGCATTAATATACTGTGTTGGTGTCTCTCTTTCTGGCTTACTTCAATCTGTATAATAGGCTCCAGTTTCATCCACCTCATTAGAACTGTCGCAAATGAGTTCTTTTTTTATAGCTGAGTAATATTCCATTGTGTATATGTACCACAACTTCCTTATCCGTTTGTCTGCCAATGGACATCTAGGTTGCTTCCATGTCCTGGCTGTTGTAAACAGTGCTGCAATGAACATTGGGGTACACGAGTCTCTTTGGATTCTGGTTTCCTCGGTGTGTATGCCCAGCAGTGGGATTGCTGGGTCATAAAGCAGTTCTATTTCCAGTTTGTTAAGGAATCTCCATTCTCCATAGTGGCTGTACTAGTTTGCATTCCCACCAACAGTGTAAGAGGGTTCCCTTTTCTCCACACCCTCTCCAGCATTTATTGTTTGTAGGCCTTTTGATGGCGGCTGTCCTGACTGGTGTGAAATGGTACCTCATTATGGTTTTGATTTGCATTTCTCTGATAATGAGTGATGCTGAGTATCTTTTCATGTGCTTATTGTCCATCTGTGTGTCTTCTTTGGAGAAATGTCTGTTTAGTTCTTTGGCCCACTTTTTGGTTGGGTTGTTTGTTTTTCTGGTATTGAGCTGCATGAGCTGCTTGTATATTTTGGAAATTAATTCTTTGTCAGTTGCTTCATTGCTATTATTTTCTCCCATTCTGAAGGCTGCCTTTTCACCTTGCTTATAGTTTCCTTTGTTGTGCAAAAGCTTTTAAGTTCAATTAGGTCCCATTTGTTTATTTTTGCTTTTATTTGCATGTTCCATGTCTTGATTCTTTGGCAGCATGCATGTGGGATCTTTCTTAGTTCCCCGAGCAGGGATCGAACACGCACCCCCTGCTCTGGAAGGTGAAGTCCCAACCACTGGACTGCCAGAGAAGTCCCTTAATGCTGTGTGTGTGAGTGTGTGTGTATGTGAGTGTGTGTATGTGTGAGTGTGTGTATGTGTGAGTGAGTGTGTGTGTGTGTGAGTGTGTGTGTGTGAGTGTGTGAGTGTGAGTGTGTGTGTGAGCATATTTTATCATTCCCCCTTGATGATCTTGGAAATCGCTTGTATGCACAACTGTGAATTCTGTACTAGGTGAAGTTTTATTTGTCATGTTTGCGTCCTTAAAAAAAGAAACTAATTAAATATAGGGAAAGTCAATAGATGAATAAAACTACATTTCTTTAAAAGTACATAATTCATTCATAGCACTAATTGATATTGTCCTTTTCACCGATTAATCCAAGCAGGTAGAGTAAAAGATTATAGCATTTATTGATTTTTGGACAAGTCACGCACATGCACAGAATTCAGACCATCTCATTCCCGTCTTCATCTTCTAGCTGGGCAACTCTTTGTATAAGTTTCTTGGGGACACTCTAAGAGGTAGCAGAAGTATTAGGAGGTTCAGTGTGGTTTGGCCCAGAGGGTGAGCTCTGATGCCAGGCAGAGCCTGAAACTCAGTCACTTGCTTTGTGACTTTGGGCAACCTCACTGTACCTCAGTTTTTCTCATCTGCATAATGGGTATATGAATGAGGTCTCAGAATTACTGAGAACAACTAATGAGATAATTCGTGTAAAGTGTTAAGAACAATTCTTGGCATGTAGAATACATGCAACAAGTAGTAACGATTAATATTAAATGTGAACATTTCTTTTTGTCCTTATCCTGTACATAAATAGTAGCATATGGTGCGCACTTCCACACCTTTTTTTTTAACCTAACAATATGGATATTGGTTCATTTTCTTATGTATAGATCTGCCTTATTCTTTTTAGTGGGTCCACAGTATTCTCTTCTGCGGATATAATTTTATGTATCTAGTCCCCTACGGGTGAACATGTAGATTGTTACAATATTATAAAGAGTCTTGATATTATGGTGGTATTATAAAGAGCCTTAGTGAAGAGTCATGTGTACATGTACTAGTGTGTCTGTAGGATAAATTTCTAGAAGTGGAATCTAGAAATGGTTCAAGTACAGGTTTTTGTTTTGCTGGATACTGACAAACTGTCCTCCACAGAACGATGTACCCCTACCAGCAAAATATTCTCATATATACTTGTTTTGACAATCAGCGTTTAATGTTTAAAAATACGATTTTCTATTAGAGAAATGCAAATCAAGCCTACAATGAGGTTCCCTTCACACCAGTCAGGATGGCCATCGTCAAAAAGTCCACAAACAGTAACTGCTGTAGAGGGTGTGGAGAAAAGGGAAGCTTCCTATACTGCTGGTGGGCGTGTGAATTGGTGCAGCCACTATGGAAGACGGTAACTGTGCTCAGTCGTGTCTGACTCTGTGCGACCCTGTGGACTGCAGCCCGCCAGGCTCCTCCATCCATGGGGATTCTCCAGGCAAGAACACTGCAGTGGGTTGCCATGACCTCCTCCAGGGGCTCTTCCCGACCCAGGGGTCGAATGCAGGTCTTCCGCATTGCAGGCAGACTGTTTACCAGCTGAGCCGCCAGGGAAGCGGAAAACAGCATGGTGTTCCTTAAAAAGGCAGAAAGGAGGCACGCGTGCTTGCTGTGGTTCGCCAGGTGCACTGTGGGGAACGCACGGGCCCACAGGAGGTTTGTGCTGACTTAGGGGCCCATGGACAGCTGGGGGTCCCCGGTGCTCTGCGGTGATGGGCTTCATCCGCTCTGTATGCTTGCCTGCTGCTGGGAGTCGAGGAGGCCGTGCAGGTGTTCCCTGAAGCGCTGGACCACAGGTTCTTCCTCAGCGTGGCGGTCGTCCCTTCTCAGCAACTCGACAAGATCTCTCCGCTGGAGGAGCGTGTCTCCCCCAGCCCTTGGGAATGTAGCCCGATGCAAGAGGTGCTGCTGAACTCGGCAGTCGGTACCGTCGTGTGGCTCTTACCACATGCTTGTCTTTTTATCAGTTGCTGGCTGGCACCAGCGTCCTGCGAGGCAGGTGAAACACTGATGCTTAGAGAGGTCAGCTGACGTGTAGACTGGGAAGGGGGCAGGAGTGGGATTCGTGTCCGGGTCTTTTTCATAGTGAAGATCATCCTTCCTTGTCCACTGTGCCAACACTGAGGCCAGGGGCTGTCACATTCGTCTGACACAATAGTTTTTTCTAAATAAGGGCTCATTATCACTCCTGCTTCAACTACCCGTAAGGTAATTACAGTCAATTTTAATGTTGCTAATGATTTTCAGTATCTCCTCTAATTATCTTTATTACTTCTCAGAAGACGACTGAGGCCTTCGTGCGTTGACAAGTCCTCAGGTTTGCCCTTAACTTCCCAGCGATCAGCAGTACCACCCAGGGTCTCCCGTCAGCTTCCGGTGATGAATAGAGGGCTCTCTTTCTGTCTCTCCCTGTCCTGGCGGCCCAGCAAGTTCATCACCCACTTCTCTTAGGATCCGCAAGCACACCAGGCAGCGTTCTTGCTGTACACATATCTTCCCGTCCAGGATTTTCCCGTCTTCCCATGGAGTGAGATTGATATTTCTGTCTTCATCAGTTCCTCCCACGCTGCCCATTTTCTCCTTCCTTTGTGTCCACCATCTCTTTTGAAGTGTTCTATAGGCTAATGGAGATTTGTTGACTTCTCCTCCTTCATTTATTTCTTGTTATTCTTTTAGTTGTAAGGCTTACTGTATTCTGTGCCTTCGCTGGGCAATATTATTGATGCTGTTTTCCCGTCCCTTTGCCCTAGTTCTGTTCTAGGCTGTTCAGGGTCTGGGTCGGGTTGTGCTGGAGCAGGGCCAGGCCAGCACTGGGGGAGCCCGCAGGGGCCGTCTCGATTCAGAGCATCACTCAGCTCTGCCCATCATTCTCTTCCTAGCCGCCCCAGCCCCCTGCCAGGGCCCAGCAAGGCTTTTCCCCGGGGCCACAAGCCAGCTAGGGAAGAGAAAGCAGTGCCTCCAGCATCGGGCAAGAGGGCGTGGTCTCTGCGGCCTCTGGTCTTTCCTGGGTGGGTCGTGGGCTCCACGCCTGGCTGGGCACCCTGGGCTTTGATACAGGTGTCTGGTACCCACTACCTCGAACCTCACACTAAGGCTGTTGTAAGGGTCGTTACTCTGTGTTTTTGCCAGTCGAGCACGCTGATGCTCCGAGAGGTTGAGATCTCGCCTGGGAGCACACGCCTGCCTGTGGGCGCTCTGGGTTCCAGCCCTGTCTGTGGGCCCCCACAGTCCTCTTGCTTCCACCGCAGCACATCTTTTCTGTGCAAAGGCATGTGATGCCCGAGTGCTCTCTGCGTTTTCTGTCGTCTTCACTGACTTAGTGCCTTCATGTCCTAAGTAGAGGGCGTCTCAGTGGGTGTCTTAATACTACTTCGTCATGCTCCCTGGAGTTATTTATTTTTCCCTGTTTGACTCCCTGGGCTTTGCTGGTGGCTCAGTGGTAAAGAATCCGCTTGCCAGTGCAGGAGGCGCAAGTTCATTCGCTGGGTCAGGAAGACCCACCTGGAGGTGGAAATGGCACCCACTCCAGGATTCCTGTCTGGGAAATCCCGTGGACAAAGCAGCCTGGTGGGCTACTCCATGGGGTCGCAAGAGAGTCGGACACAGCTTAGTGATGAAATAACAACATTTGACTCATTAATAATCCCAGCACATCATTTCCCTTCTTCACTGTGTTAGTCCCCGGTGACCCCCATTTCCCAGGCTCCTGCACAGGGAGAGCAGGCCTTAAAGTGATATCACATGGGGCCTTGACCATCTGATAATGTCAATGACCTTCAGATCAAGGTCGTTGATTATTTTCCTTTTAATGAGTTAAACTTTGATGCCCAGAGGATTTTTACATGGATTATTTTCCTTTTAGCGGCCCTGTTTTTTTTTTTTTTTTTTTACTTTTAGACCTGTGTCTTGCTTAACAGAGCATTCTGTAGGTGTTTACACAGGAATTTTATTATAGGTAATATCGGGCTGACTGCAGACTGGGATAAGACCTTTGAAAAGTTTAGGGTATCTCTCAGTCTCATAAAATTCTTACAGTGGGTTTAATCTGCAGTGAACATTTGAGATGAGGTACTTTTTAGTTCTGTAATTCTGGTTTCTGATAAGTTTTGATTTGGTAAAGATCAGTATTTTCTTACTCATTGTCTTTAGTTAAGGGGTCTAGGGATATCATTAAAGTATATTTTCCCTGGGTAGGAAGTGAATATATATTAATTATGGAAAATGTAGGAAATGCAGAGATATATAAAGAATAAAATATTAGCCACCTATAATCTCACTTTCTCTCACTTTCTTTTGACCATTTTGGAATTTCACCCCCCTCCCCCAGTCTGTGTGTGTGTGTGTGTGTGTGTGTGTGTGTTGTACAGGGGAGTGTCTTTGTGGTGTGTGTGGAGGTGGTGTGACTGTGTGTGTGTGTGTGTGTATTTTATCAGATCTAAGATCACATCACATGCAGTTTTGTATTCACCTTTCTCATTTAACATAGATTCTCTGTCATTAAAACTCTTCATGCTGCTGCTGCTGCTAAGTCACTTCAGTCATGTCCACCTCTGTGCGACCCCCATAGACGGCAGCCCACCAGGCTCTCCCGTCCCTGGGATTCTCCAGGCAAGAACACTGGAGTGGGTTGCCATTTCCTTCTCCAATGCATGAAAGTGAAAACTGAAAGTGAAGTCGCTCAGTCGTGTCCGACTCTTCACGATTCCATGGACTGCAGCCCACCAGGCTCCTCTGTCTGTGGGATTTTCCAGGCAGGAGTACTGGAGTGGGGTGCACAATTTTAATGGCAACTTAATATTTCATAGTATGTTTATGTCATCACTTACTAGCCATCCCCCAGTGGCAGGCATTGAAATTGTTTCCTGTTTTATGAAAAATGCTCCCAATAATGCACCTGCTTTGTCCTTGTCTGGATTTATGATTGTTTCATTTAGACTGATTTTTTTTGAAGTGAATTTAATAGATCAAAGAGTATGATCACTTAATTTTTTCCTCTTTTTTATTTTTTAAATTATGAATATATGATAACACACTTATAGGAGACTTGGAAAATGCAGAACAAAGTTACATGTAATTCCACTAAACATTACAATTAATTTTTAAGTAGAAATAAATTAAGATTTTTAGTTGGAGTTTTAGTATCACTCTCTCAAAAATTAATAGAGTGAATAGACACAGAAGTAGAAGGATACAATAGGCCCGAAAAGCACTGTGAACCAATTCAATATAATTAAGGTTTATACAATTTTCACACACCAGTAGGATATAAATTTTATTAAAGTTCCATAGACTATAAACTGGGAGACACTAGAAGGTATCCAGGAACATAAGACCGGGAGCAAAAATTTCATAGTCTAAAGGTATTGAAATCATACACAGAGTCTGTTCTCTTATCACTGTGGAATTATGTTAAAAATCAATATCAAAAGATATTTGAAAATAGCCTGCAAATTTTCAAGTGTAATGTGACACTTACCCAGAGAGATCTTTGACTTAGCCACTGAAGGCCTCAATAAAGTTGGAAGACTGAAAAACCAGAGGGTGACTGCAGAGAAGAAAGATTTCTCATTTAAATGAGACATCAATATCAAACTGAGAAATTAGTATCAGATACTTTAACAGTTCCATGTGTGTGGGATCACTTTAAAGGTATGTGATACATAAGTTGAAAGATACATAATGCTGGCCAAATTATTTCCCAGTTAGCATGTGTAAGCTATTATATATGGAATGGATAAACAAGATCCTACTGTATAGCCCAAGGAACTATATTTAGTACCTTGTGATAGAGCGTGATGGAAAGAATGTAAAAATGAATGCATGTATATATGTGTATAACTGAATCATTCTGCTGTTCAGCAGAGATTAACACTACATTGCAAATCAACTACCCTTCAATAAAAAAAATCAAACACTAAAACAAAGTTTTCCAAAGTCAGCAGTGGGAGGAGGGACTAGGACTCATACCCGCTTCAGGCATCATGTGCCGACCTGGCTGATGGGAGAGACTAAAAATCATGCTGTTTATTTGCCTTTCTTTGATTGCCAGTGCAGTTAAACATTTTTATCTGTATATTAACTTTCAGTTCAGTTCAGTTGCTCAGTCGTGTCCGACTCTTTGTGACTGCATGGACTGCAGCACGCCAGGCCTCCCTGTCCATCACCAACTCCCAGAGTCCACCCAAACCCATGTCCANTCCTTTTCCTATTTGGAACCAGTCTGTTGTTCCATGTCCAGTTCTAACTGTTGCTTCCCGACCTGCATACAGATTTCTCGAGGCGGGTCAGGTGGTCTGGTATTCCCATCTCTTTCAGAATTTTCCACAGTTTATTGTGATCCACACAGTCAAAGGCTTTGGCATAGATGTGTTTAGGTGTGTTTAATTTGGTAATTTTTATTTATAATGTTAATTCATTCTTAAATGTATAATCTTAAGAATATATCATTACTATGTAAAAATAAATTTACTCATTTTAATTTTTAAGAAGTCAATTTTATCTTTTATGGATATGTGACTTCTGTCACAGTTTTAAAAAGTCTTTCCCTACAGAAAGGAAATAATATGCTTGGGTATTTTTTTTAATAACTCCTCTCATGGAATTTTTAAACTTTGTGAGTTACTTGGAATGGATTGCGGAGTCTGTCTTTCTAACCTGATTTCCTCCTATAGGTAATCAGTGGACCCAGCAGTTCTTTTGTTGCATCAGCCGTTGAATCCACCACAGTTTTGTCATCACTTCGTCATGCATTCCTGTTTTGTGTATCTTAGAGTGTATTCCTATGATATTTTTGTTTTACTAATCTGCTTCTGATTTAGCCTAAAATTGTATTTAAAAATTATTTATTTGAAATATAGTTGATTTTCAGTATTGTGTTAATTTCTGCTGTACAGCAAAGTGAGTCAGTTATTGATATGTGGACATTTTTCCCTGTTCTTTTCCATCATGAGTTATCCCAGGATATGGAGTATAGTGCCCTGTGCTGTGGTGGGACTTTGTCTCTTCATTCTCTGTATGACAGTTTTCATCTGGTAACCCCAGCCTCCCGCTCCGTCCTTCCCTTACTCACCCTCCTGATAGGCAAGTGCAGGTCTGTTCTATCTGCGTGTCTGTTTCTGTTTGGTAGATAAGTTCATTTGTGCCGTAGTTTAGATTCTTCATGGAAGTGATATCTTATGGTATTTGTTTTTGTCTGACTTGACGTGGTGTGATCACAATAGTTCCATCCATGTTGCTGCAAATGGCATTATTTCATTCATTTTTATGACTGAGTGATAGTCCCTTGTATATGTGTACATACCAAGATCCTCCTGGTGGCTCAGACGGGAAAGCGTCTACCTGCAATGCGGGATACCCCGGTTCGATTCCTGGGTCAGCAACATCTCCTGGAGAAGGAAATAGCAATCCACTCCAGCACTCTTGCCTGGAGAATCCCATGGATGGAGGAGCCTGATAGGGTACAGTCCATGGGGTCACAAAGAGTCGGACACGACTGAGCGACTTCACTTCACTCACCACATCTTTACCCATTCATCTGTTGATGGACATTTAGGTTGCTTCCATGTCCTGGGTACTGTGATTAATGCAGCTATGAACGTATAGGTGTATGTACCTTTTTGAATTATAGTTTTGTCGAGATATACACCCAGGAGTGGGATTGCACGATCATATGGCAACTCTATTTTTGGTCTAAAATTATACTTTTAATTATTGTAGATCTATAGTATGNCAGCTATGAACGTATAGGTGTATGTACCTTTTTGAATTATAGTTTTGTCGAGATATACACCCAGGAGTGGGATTGCACGATCATATGGCAACTCTATTTTTGGTCTAAAATTATACTTTTAATTATTGTAGATCTATAGTATGTTTTGAAGAAGGCAATGGCACCCCACTCCAGTACTCTTGCCTGGAAAATCCCATGGATGGAGGAGCCTGGTAGGCTGCAATCCATAGGGTCGCTAAGAGTCGGGCACGACTGAGTGACTTCACTTTCACTTTTTACTTTCATGCATTGGAGAAGGAAATGGCAGCCCACTCCAGTGTTCTTGCCTGGAGAATCCCAGAGACAGTAGGCCCCCGTCTATGGGGTCACATAGAGTCGGACACGACTGAAGCGACTTAGCAGCAGTAGCAGCATAGTATGTTTTATTATTTGAGAGGCTGTATTTCTCCTTCTTACAGTTATTTTCAGAACTTACATATTTTAACCTTTTAACTTTAAAAATATAAGTCAAAGAATCACTCTGCCAAAATCTTTATTCTCTATCTCCCTTGACCTCTCTACTCCCACCCTCAAGCAAAAACAGACAAAATGAAAACCAGAAGGAGACACAGACAGCTCTGGGATGTGTAACTGCAATTGTGTGGAACCAGGAAAATGCTTTTAGGTAGAATTGAGCTCGTTTAGTGCCTATCTGGAAAGGCGCTTTTCTTTTGAACAAAAGCTTCTTAGTTTTCTGTGTTTTGCTTAATCTACAATTTTGTCCTATCAGAGGTAGTTATCCTGCATCTCTGTTTAAGCACCAAAGATGGTCTGAGGCTGTGATTACAGTCTGATAATGGCCAACGGTGGCCAAAGGCTGCCCACCCACGGCTCTCAAACTGGCATGTTTTTTACACTTTTAAAAGCTTGTAAAAATCAAGCAAAGAAGGGTATATATGACAGAGACCCTTTGTGGCCTGCAAAGCCCAACGTGTTTACTGTTTAGCGCTTTACAGATGAAGTTTGGTGAAGGCATCTGCAGCAGAGCACTGGCGCACAGACAACCCTGTGGGAGGTTTTTGATTGCTGGTTTCAGGCCTTTAAGGTGATCTTATGTAAGGAGAGGGGTGAAGGACTACAGGTTTGGTTTTGTTCTTCCTTTGTTCTCTCCGTACATTTCAAAATGTTTTCCTATACTTTGTCTTCTATTTTTGAACTTTTAATTTTATATTGGAGTGTAATTGATTAGCAATGTTGTAGTAGTACCAGGTGGACAGCTGGGAGACGCAGCCATTCACATCCATGCGTCTGTTCTCCCACCAACTCCCTTCCCGTCCAGTCCGCCACATATGCATACCCAGTTCTGTTCAGTAAAACCAACTGTGCTGTATGGTAGGACCTTGTTGGTTATCCGTTTTATTTTATTTTATTTATTTTATTTTTTTATTTTTCTTTTTTTACTTTTTATTATTTTTTTAAAATTTATTTATTTATTTGTTTATTTGGTTATCCATTTAAAATACAACAGCGTGTACTTGTCATTCCCAAACGCCCCAGCTATCCCTTCCCCCAATCCTTCCCTTCTGGCAACTGTAAGTTCTTTCTCTTAAGTTTGTTAGCGTCTGTTTCTGTTTTGTAAATCTGTTCATTGGTAGTACCTCTTTTTAGATTCTACATGTAAGGGGTCCAGGCTTCCCTGATGGCCCCATTGCAAAGAATCCGCCTGCTAATGCAGGGGGCATGAATTCGATCCCTGGGTCGGGAAGATCCCCTGGAGAAGGAACTTGCAACCCGCTCCAGTCTCCTTGCCTGGGAAATCCTATGGACAGAGGAGTCTGGTGGGCTGCAGTCCACGGAGTCGCAAAGAATCGGGCATGACTTAGCGACTAAACTACAACATATAAGGGATGTCATGCAATATTTCTCCTTCTCTGTCTGACTTACTTCACTCAGGATGACAATCTCCAGGTCCATCCATGTTGCTGCGAGTGGCATCACTTCGCTCTTGTCGATGACTGAGCGCTATTCCATTGTATGCATGTCCCACATCCTCTTTGTCCCTTTTCCTGTCGGTGGACATTTAGGTTGCTTCCATTTGTTGTCTTTGCTATGGTAAACGGTGCTGCAGTGAACACAGGGTGTTTTCATACGCTTTACACTTTAAAAAGTGCCCTGGGACTTCCCTGGTGGTCCAGTGGTTAGGACTCCAGTGCTGAGGACTTGGGTTCAATCCTTGGTTAGGGAACTAAGATTCCACGTGCCATGTGATGTGGGAAAAAAATGAAAAGAAAACTTTTTTTTTAAAAAGTGCCTTGAGTGTTGCGAATTCTTTTTTAAAGTACT
The DNA here is from genome assembly GCA_006410875.1 of Neotragus pygmaeus. Taxonomy (NCBI): domain Eukaryota; kingdom Metazoa; phylum Chordata; class Mammalia; order Artiodactyla; family Bovidae; genus Neotragus; species Neotragus pygmaeus. The sequence goes on along the minus strand of SJYV01024370.1, from coordinate 2,201,948 downwards.
TCTTTTGGAAGGCTCACATCTGCTCATAAGAACATCCAATTTTTATACCCTGTGTCCCGAAGCAGGGCTATTGAGGTCAGCCACTGCCCACGCAGGAGTGTCTGCGGGGCTCCAGGCAGACTCCCAAGTCTGCCCCATGCTCCAAACCCCAGCAGCAGTGCTGTTTCATAGACCTTTTCTTAACTAGAGTAGGGCCTTTCATTAACCTGATGTGATCTGGTTTATTTATCCAATTAACATCTGTTTACAACTGACCCTCCATCTCCATGGGCTCAGCATCTGAGGGTTCAATCACTGCAGACTGTAAATATTTGAGACAGGAACATCCAAGGAATTTCCAGAAAGCGAAACTTGAATTTGCTGTGTGCCAGTAACTATTTACATAGTATTTACATCAAACTTACAGCTATTTACATAGTATTTACATTGTATTAGATATGAGAAGTAGAATTGGAATATCTGGACATATTTTAAAGCAAAGGAGAATGTACATAGGTTATAAGCAAATACTGAAGCAGTTTACATAAAGGACTTGAGCAAACCTGGATCCCAGAACTGATCCCCTGCAGATACTGAAGGATGACATCACTGGAGACAGCTCAGACTGCCCCAGGCATGGACTGGTGTGTGTAGCCACCCTGGGCACGGGACTGGTTCAGGTGGGTGTGTAGCCCTGCGGAGGCTGTGGGAGTCCTGAAGGAGCCTGAAGACTTTACAGGGTCTTGAGGATGAGAGATGGTTGGCAGGAGATAGACGGGGTCTGCAGGTCACTGTCAGTGGGAACACGGGTAGATTCCATGTCCCAAGAGACCTGGAACCCCGAGGAAAGAAAGGCAAGACAGCAAAATAATACCAGTTCTGCCTGGTGTTCCAGAAGTTTCCATCGTTGCTGAAGAAAGGCTGGAGAGGACCAGTGAGACCAGGTTTCGTGTCTGAGCAGCCTGAGCCTCACAGCTGGGACCAAGTGTAGGGCTTGTCTCCTGTGTCTTGGAAAATGTGATCATTCAGGCATTGAGTCCAGCCTTTTGGATAATCCGAAAGGAAAAACAACCAAAATTTAAGTCTTAAGCTCCTAAGCATACTTTTTGAAATATAGAAGGTGTTTGCTAGATGTTTCATAATCATTTTTCCCCCTCTCAATGTAGCGTTGTTCAAGAGGAGTATAAGGCCCTGCTGAATTTGGTTAATAGAATTCACAGCAGGCAAGTCAGGCATAGACCAGATTTCCTGGAAAAATTTCTAAAGCAAGGTTGTTGGGAATTTAAATTAGATTTGAGTGTGGCTGATCACTCCTGGAAAATGCGGTCATGCCTCACTAAATTAGAATTAAAAAATTCTACTGGGATCTGCCTGCAGTTAACAGTGTTGTTTGCTGATGCTGGGGGGGACCGATTTTGAGTTTTGATCCTAAGTATATGCATTTTCCAGATGTAATCATTTTTCCCAAGTTAATGAAAACATGACTGTATCTGGAGCTCAGAGCTCTTACTTTGAGAACACGTCCACCACCAATTGGGTGTTCAGTCAGGAATGCTCAACTCTGTCCCTGGTATAATTTTCAAGTTAATTGCTTGTAGTCTCACTTTACTAAAATGTTTCCTATCTTTTCTAATAATGCATTAACTGATTCATCAGGACTTTAAATCTTTAGGAAATACTCTTTGCCAGAAGCTTATGATAAAAATTTCATTTTACTATCACAAGTCTCAAAATAATGCTCTTTTGTATATGAATGAAGCTGTTGTTTTTATCATGCAGTGCTACATGACTTTAAGTTGTGTGTAGTGAACATAACTGATTTTGTTTTAATTGTAATTTGTTAACTTCTGTACATATCATTAAAATAAATTTGAAGTTGGAAAAACACACCCTAAACTCCAAGGAGTCTTCGGAGGAGTTCCCTTTCAAGAAAAGTATAGTTTTAAGAATCGAGGAGAAAAAAAAAAAAGATTAAAATATTGGGAGATTTATCAGGATCTATCCATTCAGCTCACATATTTCATAAAATGACCTACATATCTGGCAGGTGCTGTTGGGTGTGATGTGAGATGGCAAGGTGATAAATTGTTCACTACAGCACCCTTGATGGAAGTCAGAGCTCTGTCCTTGTAGACCAGGTGCGGTGATGTTCGGTGCCCTCATCAGCAGGAAGGGGAGCTCAGCGAGTCTCACGTTGGGGAGGGGACGAGCCTTTGGAAGTGTCCTCGGTGGTCTCTGATCCCTCAGGTCCTTGCCGGGGCAGTCCTTGCCAGGGCTCCTCTGCAGGTCCCTAGGACATCTACTTGAAGAGTTGTGCATAATATAATCCAAGAGTTGTACATGTACATAATCATGAAGAGTTGTACCTAAACTCCCTCAGAAAGGGGTTTCTAGACAGTCTTTAAAGATGTGCGTATTTCCTGGGGGTATGCTCAACTCCCAGCAGAGTGCCTGGCACGTGTACTCTGCAAACGTTTGTAGAGAGAATGAGTGGACTATCGAATAGGTGTCTTGAGACTGAATCTTGGGTCTCCCTTTTCACCCGTGCAGGTCTATAGATGGGGGCCGCCATTCATTCACTGGTGACCGTGCAAGGCGTTATGTTAAGAACTTCCTCTGCCATTTCATTTGATCGTCACAAGAAGGGGCCTGAGGAAGGCTTGAGCTGCTATCTGTTAGGCAGTACGGTGTCAGGTGACTGGTCTCAGCCCAAGGCTGGGTACAGAGAGGGGACACGGCACGGTGTGTGTGTGGACTCCTCACTGTCCACACCTGGACGCCACGCGCCTGCCTCTGCTCACACTTCATTTGTCGGAGCTGGTCACGTGGCGCCATCCAGGTGCAGGGGGTGGAGAAGTGTGCCTTCTGTGTGCTGGGAAGAGGGGGAAAGCTGGAGACTGGTGTATCTTGACAGCGGCTCCCGGAGGACTATTGCACAGATGGTAAAACGGAGTGCGGAGAGGAGGGGTTACTGGTGCACGGTCACATCCCTGGAATGTGGCGGAACAAGGCCTGCGAGTTAGAACTTTTGTCTCCAAAGCCCATACTCTTTAACCACCAATGCAATGCCGCCTTTCTTAGGGAGATTGATTTTCTTCTTCAGTAAACTTGACCTTAATGAGGGGCTGAATAATAAGTACTGGACTGGGGGCTGGGTGCCTGGTTTCTGGGACTGATTCTCTCACCGATCCTCTTTGCTACTTGTCCGGGTGACTTCCTCCCATGGGAATAACAGTTGCTATGGCGATGGCAAAATGCTGCACGTGTGCATCTGGAGAGGTGTAAGGATGTGATGCTGTTGTTGCTGATACTGCCGTGCGCAGTGCTCTTGTGTGGACTTTGCACATGTAACAGCGTCAGGATTCCTCCAAGGAAACAAGGAAACTTTTTCAACAATCTTGGTACATTTGGTTGTTTCCATTGTATGAAAATATCTTATATCTTACAAAGTAAATTTAAATGTTTCAGGGATTTCATTAGACTGAAATGATGCCAAGTTGCAACTAAAGTTATAAACTCACAGCTTTTATTCCCTCCTTCTCCTGTTTTTTTTATTGTATCAATTTTTGAAAAACTGTTCTTTTTAAAGAATTGTTTCATTGAAGTATAATTGTTTTACAGTGTTGTGTGAATTTCTGCTGTACAGCAAAATGACTGGGTTATTGTTGTTCAGTCGCTCAGTCGTGTCTGACTCTTTGAGACCCCAGGGACTGCAGCACGCCAGGCTTCCCTGTCCTTCACCATCTTGCAGAGTTTGCTCAAACTCCTGTGCATTGAGTCGGTGATGCCACCCAACCATCTCATCCTCTGTCGCCTCCTTCTCAGTTATACGTGTATATATGGGGGTTTATTTGCTGAGTCGTGTCTGACTCTTGCCACCCTGCCAGGTTCCTCTGTCCATGGAATTCTCCAGGCAAGAATACTTGAAGTGGGTTGCTGTTTCCTTCTCCAGGGGATCTTCTCAACCCAGGAATAGAACCCAGGTCTCCTGCATTACAGGCAGATTCTTTACTGACTCATCTGTGAGTGGAATATACATGTATGTGTATATATCACACACACATATATATTCTTTTTCATATTCTTTTCCATTATGGTTTATCCCAGGATACTGAATATAGTTCCCTCTGCTGTACAGTAGGACCTTATTGATTCAAAAACTATTCTTTTAAAAGTGAATGTTCCAAAAAACACTTGTAGATAATACAAATGGATATGTCCCTATAAATCCAGGAAGCTGTAATACTTTGCCATCTGTCGATGGTGAATGGAGGGGGTCAGAGCGATTGTGTTGTCTATGGCCTAATTAGGAAAAGCAGCCCTATTCCTTTGTGGGTGTGGAGGAAAGGAAAACTTTGTGTGTGTGTGTCAAGTGTTAAGTCACTGACTGGCTTCCTGTTGCCCACAGTTGGTGCGATTGTGGTTTTCAGCGCTTGCTTGCATCTTTGGGAACTCCCGAGCTCATTGTTTCATATACATCTCTCCCCTTGACCCCACACACCCGATCCCAGCTCATACTGGAACGCGGAGCCCCCAGGGACCCCAGTTGTAGGTCACCTCCCCTTGGATGGGACATCATAGATTTTTACCGTCCTCTGACTTCTTCCTGGCAGTGGCTAAAACTGCAGTGAATAATCAGATTAGAAAAGAAAAAGCTTTCTGTAGAAATTTGGGAGCAGAATTCCCATTAATTAAAAAAAAAAATACTCGGCATATTTTTCTCAGAGCCCTTCATATAGACATGTTTGGCCTTCATTGTTTAAATATAACCCTGCTCACCCAAGGGCAAGTTATTTGTGCTCCCTCCTCTCCCGTTTGGACATAAAGCCTGTGATTGTGGATTGTTCTGGTTGGACCATTTGAAAATGAGATTTCAGTTTAGTAGAATATTTCCATTACAGGGTAATGGGCCTTTTTAATTTTGTACTTTTATAAGGGCTAGGAAAACATTTACATTTGCTCCCGGTTTTCCCTTTGCAGAGTCCTGAATAGACAAGGCAGATTCATTAGAGAATACACATCATGAAGTGTTGCATCTCTTTATTGGTGAGTCATGAAAGTTCAGGAAAAGAGCACAAAAGTAGGCATTTATAGTATGAAATAAGCCTTTGTCAAATTATGTATGTGGTGGTTTTAGCTGACCTTGGAAGTTATGTAACACTCTGTATGTGCTTTTATACCCCAACGTGGTCTATAAGAGTGATGCTGATGCATCGGCTTTACAAAATCCCTTCATGGCCGCCCAGCTCAGCTCCTTCCCTGCATCTCTCAGCCGGGGAGAGAGATCACTGTGCCCACTCCCCCATCCCTGTTCTTTTCTGTCCACTTACATAATCACTTCTTGCAGAGATCTCCTCAGACTGTTTAAATTCCAGGTGAATCAGTCTTTTGTGCATTTAGATTTCATTCAATCATAATATATTCTTCTTCTTCCTTTTTTTCTATTATTGCCTTTCAGTTCCTCCAGTTTCTTTTACTTCACTTTGGGATAACTTTTTTTTGTTTTTTTGCCATGTAGCATGTGGGATCTTAGTTCCCTAAACAGGGATCAGGTATTAAACCCACTGGACTGGCAGGAAAGTCCCTAGGAATAGCATTATTGATACTTTGGAGGGTCATCAGTAATCAGAGCGGTGAGCCCTGGGAGAGTGCAGGTCTTACAGGGCGGGGAGGAGGGCCGGTGTGGGGTCAGGTTGAGCTCAGAGACACGCGGGCACCCTTGGCCGGGGCTGCTGCTCCGGGCGAGTCGCGCCGCTTGCCCCCTGCAGGTCTTCCCTGCCTTTCGTTCCTGTTCCGCGGTCTCGGTCGACAGCGTTGGGGCAGAGCCTGGCCCAGGTGGACCGCCCTTAGGAACCGACACTGCAGCTGAGGCTTGAAGGGTGGGGTGGGCCCAGCGATGCTGAGAGGAGGGGAGGGAATTTCAGGCACACAGAACGGTTTAGCACGTTAGACACGAGAAACTGGAGAGAACTCTTACTCAGCGCCTGCTCTCAAAGTACCGACAGTTTAGGCTGGTTGTCACGCCGGTAAGCTTGATTCACTGCCACTTCCTGCCTTTGTGAAACTGATTCTTCCTGTAACCCCCAACCTCCGGCTGCTGTTAAAACTAGGTGTGTCTTCAACTTGCGCTTGGGCTCCAGATTACCTTGAAGGACCTGTGGAACTGATGCCTTGGGCCAGCCTCAGCTAATGTCTGCAAAGAGACACCAATCTGGTATGTTTGTTAACAAATAACCACCCAAAAAAAAGAAAAGAAAAAAAAAAGGTCAGGTTGAAGCTGAATCTGGCTTCTGTACCCCTATACTAAATTAAATTTAAGACAGAGATTTTAGGTGAAGTAGAAAAGACCCGGATGCTGGGAAAGATTGAAGGTGGGAGGAGAAGGGGACAACAGAGGATGAGATGGTCGGATGGCATCACCGACTAAATGGACATGAGTTTGAGCAAGCTCCGGGAGTTGGTGATGGACAGGGAGGCCTGTAATGCTGCAGTCCATGGGGTCACAAAGAGTCGGATACGACTGAGCAACTGAACTGAACTGAACCGAGGAAAAGAATAGCTTTATTGCTATGCCGGGCAAAGAGGGGACACAGTGGGCTCATGTCCTCAAAGCTATGTGTCCCAGTGTGGAGGGGCTAATGAGAAGTTTCATAGCAGTGGTTCAAAGAGGGCGTGGTCAGCTCGTGGGCGTTCTTCTGATGGGTTGGTGGAGAGGTAAGTGGGAGTCAACATCATCAGCCTTCTGCTTCTAACTGGTCTGGAGTCTGTGTGCTGGTGGGCTGTACCCTACTCTCACCCGGAGGGGCTTTCCATATCTGCAAAACAGCTCAAAGATACTCTTGTGTGTATTGATGGGGAACCAAGACCCTGTCCCAAGGCTGCGCTATTGTTTCTCTTGACTGTGGTTTCTCCCTGGTTTTGTGCTTGAATCTGACCAGTTGGAGCTCAGGGAAGGTCATGGAGGCTGAATGAAGGTTATTTCATATAGTCAAAGAAATGAGGGGCACAGAAAAGCTTTGTGCCTGGGACCCCGCAGGGCCCTACTCAGGATCAGTGTTAATGCAGACTGGATGCCCATCCAATGAGCCTATTTCTTAGGGTGTGGCTTTCTGTCAGATGCAAATGATATTCAGACGTCAGCCCTGCAACAGAAGTTGACAAGCTGATTCCTAGTTATTTGCTCTCCATTTTATTATCTTTTTAAAACTTTAGCCTCAGTTTTACAATTCAGCTCAACCCTGAAGGGAAACTGCTTACTATATGTGCCGCGTTAGACTTAATTTGCATGGAATATTATTAACGGAGTCTGTAGGCTTATTTCCCCATGTATGCATGTGACCACATAACCATTCTGCTAACATTAAGTTTTAAATGTTTTCATTTAAAATATCAGCCTTTGAGGGGAATATCCAAGACCTAGCTGAAGAGAAAATTAGGCTATGACATTATCATACAGAAAAGAGAGCATTATCATAAAATGGAAAGAGAAATAGTAAAATAAAAATCTTGCCAACTGCATATGGTAAATAAAAAAGAATGATTGTGGCTATTACTAAATATTAAAATCATCAACTCTAACTTGCAAGAATTAAGATTTTTCATGGAAAAGAATAAGATGATTTGGTTGCATATGAACTCAGGAAGAGAGCCTTTAGGGCAGAACCATTTCCTTAAGACATTTTAATGAAAACAGATGATGAAATGTAAGTCATTGCTTTCTTTAATGAATGATACATCTGAAACCATTGTCTCAAGGACTCCGATTTGCCTATGAAAGTATCCATATCCAAGTGGTATAAAATGATGCATTAAGTAGTCAAGGTAAAAAAAAACTTCTTAAAACCTCTGAGAGGAAGTACTCTAGTGCTATTCTTGTCGAGTAGAGAATTCCAGAAGGATGTTAGAGCTCTGTCTCAGGTTGAGGGAAGCACTCTTGGCTATGGGTATCTGGTACCAGTGAGCCTCAATTATTGTGAACACTGATTTTTCCAGACAGGTTATGTTGTGCAGGTGTATTCAAAATAGCAAACCAGTGTGTCTTTATGGACCCGTCAATACTTTCCAGATTCAAAACAGCATAGAACATAAAAAACGTCAGCTGTTCTCTATAAAGTGGCCCCAATACTATGCAAAAGTGGTGCTTGTTTCAGAGGTATTTTCTCTGGGGTTCTGGCATGTCTTATACATCCTTCCTGGGAATAATACCATGAAATTTGGGAAATTGTGTGAGAGGCCTTCTCAACTGGTTGAAAGTACAGGGGAGTGAAAAGACGAGGAAGAAAGTAGAGAGATGCTGGATGAGAGAGAGGGGCAGAGCTGCTCCCTTCTGCCCATCCTGTATTTATTTGTCTTTATTTGTTTGACTGCACTGAGCCTTCATTGTGGCATGCGGGTTCTTTAGTTGGGACATGCAGGATCTTCTTCCCTAACCAGGCATCGAAGCTGGGCCCCCTGCGCTGGGAGCGTGGAGTCTTAGCCGCTGGACCACCAGGGAAGTCCCCTTTCTGCCCATCCTTTAATGAAGCGACTCCAGTAAGCCAAGGACATGGGGCTGTCCTCAGAGGTGATGGGGGCTGTGGGGAAGCAGCTGTTCATCTGGTGCTCTGGACAAGGCTTCGGCTCCAAGGAGGCGGGCAGAGAGGCAGCCTGGTTCCTCGCAGGCCCTTGAGTCGTCATGTGCCATGCCTTTGTGCGGGCATCACTAAAGGAGACGAAGCTCAGTCAAGGTCTCAGGCGCAGGGAGAGGACGGGGGCCCCCTTCTCCTTCCCCTCCTCCCGTTCCACTTTGCCCTGAGAGCTGACCCCTGGGAACAGGACTGTGCCATGAAACATAGATTAAACAGGCCTTCTTTGTTACTGAAAGCAGAGGAGCTGAGCAGCGTAACTGACGCACAGTTATTTAGACGTTAGTCATTCTTAGCGCAGCTGATGCCTTTCCTGTTGGCTCAGCTGGTAAAGAATCTGCCTGCAGTGCAGCAGACAGGGGTTCGATCCCTGAGTCAGGAAGATGCCCTGGAGAAAGAAATGGCAACCCACTCCAGTGTTCTCGTCTGGGAAATCCCATGGACAGAGGAGCCTAGTGAGCTACAGTCCACAGGTCGCAAGAGTTGGACACAATTTAGCGACTGAACTACCCCATCACCACAGCAGCTGAGGACGTCCAGGGAGGGAGTTCCGACCCAGCTGATGCCTGACTACCGCTACAGAATTTGAGGTGTTTTCACCATTTCATTAACTTGTGTTCTCACTTGTGTATGACAGCAGTTTTAGTCAACTCAGGCTCCCATACAAAACACCACGGCCTGGGAGGCTTCAACAGCAAACGTTTATGTTCTCACGGTTCTGGTGGCTGGGGGTCCACGTGCCAGCACGTGGGTTTCCAGCAAGGACGCTCTTCCTGGCTTGTACTTCTGCCTTCCTGCTGTGTCTTCACATAGGTGGGTGAGGGAGAGACAGACAGACAGACACACACTCACACTCCAGGCTTTCTGGCGTCTCTTCCTACAAAGGCAATAATCCCATCGTTCGAACTCTACCCTCATGACCTCCTAACCCTAAGGAGGCCCTTCCAAAGTCCCCATCTCCAAATACCATTACGCTGGGGTTAGGGGGTCAGCATATGAATTTTGGGCACACACAATTCAACTTTTTAGTCAAAGCTACTTTGTACGTCTAAAAGAAATATACACTTTTAAGATTAATGAATATGACATGAGATAGCCTCCGTGTATTTTAATTTTAAGGTAAAATGAGTTTCCCAGTTTATTTTGGGTTTACTAAATATCAAAGAAACCAAAAACAGACTCACACATCCCCGGAGGGCCCCCCTCCATGAGTTCTGATCACAGACCTTCATCTGGGTGGTGTTACTGGAGGCCGTTTTCTTGCCAAAGTGTGGGACCAGGAGCAGGGCCCTTGCGGTCGGCCTGGACAGGATCTGACCCTTCGGGAGGGCTCAGTGTAACAAGACTTACCCAGAGGAGATTTGAATGCTGTGAAAGTTAATCCAGACAGCAGGGTTTGAACCATTTTCTGACTCCCGAACCCATTTTTAACAAGGTATGTGTGCTAGCTTCCTTTTTTAAAAAACTTTTTAACATGTTTATTATTTTAAAAATTTATTTAGCTGCACTGGGTCTTAGTTACGGCCTGTGGGATCTAGTTCCCTGATTAGAGATCGAACCTGGGGCCCTGTGCATCGGGAACACAGAGTCAGCCGCTGGACCACGAGGGAGTTCCCAGCTGTCTTTTTTCTGTTGATGGCTAATTTTATTTTTATTCCCCCCCCCAGCTTTATTGAGATGTAATTGACATACAACACTGTGAATGTTTAAGGTGTATAACATTTGATTTGATGTATTTATATATGGCAAAATGGTTGCTACCATAGTATTAGCAGCTATGTATTAGCAACAACTCCATCTTGTTACATAATTGCTATTTCTTTTTTGTGGTGAGACTATTAAATATCTATTCTCTTTGCAGGGTTCAAACATATGACCCAGTATTACCTGTAATCATCAAGCTGTGCCTTAGATGCCTAGAACTTCTTAATCTTATAATCTTAAGTATATCACATCTTATTTATCCATTCATCTGTTAATGGATACTTAGATTGTTTTCATATCTTAGGTATTATAAGTAATATTGCAAGGAATATGGGATTGCAGGTAGCTCTATAAGGTCTTGATTTTTTCCTCCTTTGGATACATACCTAGAAGTAGGGCTGCTGCATCATATGGTAATTCTGATTTTACTTTTTTGAGGAATTGCCAGAGTGGCTTTCATAATGGCTATACCAACTTGCATTCCCACCAAAGGTGCATGAGGGTTCCCTTTTCTCCGCATCCTCCCAAGATTTGTTATTTGTGTTCTATTTGATGATAGCCATTCTCCCTGGTGTGAGCTAATAACTCATTGTGGTTTCAATTTGCATTACCCCGATGATTAGTGAATTCCAGCACCTTTTCATGTAATTATTGGCCATTTGTATGTCTTCTTTGGAAAATAAATTCTTCCACTGACTTTTAAATTGGATTGTTTGTTTTTTGCTGTTGAGTTGTATGAGTTCTTTATATATTTTGGATATTAAGCCCTTATCAGATAAAAGAAAAGTGAAAGTGAAGTCGCTCAGTCATGTCCGACTCTTTGCGACCCCATGGACTGTAGCGTACCAGGCTCCTCCATCCATAGAATTTTCCAGGCAAGAGTACTGGAGTGGGTTCCATTTCCTTTTCCAGAGGATATTCCCAACCCAAGGATTGAACCCAGGTCTCCTGCATTGCAGGCAGATGCTTTACTGTCTGAGCCACCAGGGAAGCCTCTTATCAGATATATGATTTGCAAATATTTTCTCCCATACAGTAGGTTGCTTTATCATTTTGTTGATATGCAGAAGCTTTTTAGTTTGATATAGTCCTGCCTTTTTTTTTTTTTTTTTAATTTGGCTTCAGGGCATGTGGGATCTCAATTCCCCAACCAGGGATTGAACCCATGCATTGGGAGATCAAAGTCCTAACCACTGGACCACCGGGCAAGTCCCTATTCCCACTTACTTGTTTTTGCTTTTATTGCTTGCACTTTTGGCGACACGTCCAGGAAATCACTGCCAAGACCAATGCCAAGGGGCTTTTCCTTCTTTTTTTTCTTCTAGAAGTTTTATATCTTAACAGCTTGCATCTTGTGGTATAAGATTTGTATCTCATATCTTGTGGTTTTATATCTTAAGTCTCTAATCCATTCCAAGTTCATTTCTGGGAGTGGTGCACGTTCTTCCACTTGCTGTTATTCAGGTTTCCCAATACCATGTATTAAAGAGACCATATAGACATGGATTTATTTCTGGGCTCTCAGTTCTGCTCCACTGGTCTCTGTCTGTTTTCATGCCAGTACCATACTGTGTTGATTACTGCAGCTTTGTAGTACGGTTTGAAATCAGAAAGTGTGGTGCCTCCAACTTTGTTCTACTTTGCCATAATTGCTTTGAGCATTTGGAGGTCTTTTGTGCCTCTGTACAGATTTTAGGGTAGTTTTTATATTTCCATGAACAATATTATTGGAATTTTGATAGAAATTGCTTTGAATCTGTAGCTGGTTTTGGGTAATGGGAATATTTTAACAATATTAATTCTTCCTATCCATGAACATGGGCTATCTTTCCACTTGTTTGTATCTTTTTCAGTTGCTTTCATCAGAGTCTTACAGTTTTCAATGTACAAACCTTTCACCTCTTTGGATAAGTTTATTACTAAGTATTTTATTGTTTTTGATACTGTTGCCAATGGGCTTGTTTTCTTTATTTCTTTTTCAGGTGTTTTATTGTTAGTATATAAAATCACAACTGTTCCTATATTTTGATTTTGTAACCTGCAATTTTATTGATTTAGCTGATTACTTCTAGCAATATCTTCACGGAGTTAGGAGTTTTTAAATATAAAATCATGTTATCTGCAAACAAAGACACTTCTCCTTCTTGCTTTCATTTCTTTTTCTTGTGTGATTGCTCTGGCTGGGACTTCCAGTGCTGGGTTGAATAGGAGTGGCATCAATGGACACCCTCTTCTTGTTTCTGTTGTTACAGGGAAAGCTTTCACCATTGAGCGTAGTGCTGGCTGGAGGTTCATCATAGACGGCCTTTATGTATGTTCTTTCTGTATTCAGTTTGTTAGGAGTTTTACCTTGAAAGCATGTTGTATTTTTGTCAAATGCTTTTTCTCCACCTATTGAGATGAGTCTATAATTTTTATCTTTCATTCTGTTAATGTGGCGTATCACATTGGTTGTCTTGTGTATCCTGAACCATCCTTGCATCTCAGTAAATAAATCCCACCTGATCATGTTGTGTATTAGTTTTGGAAGAATGCCACAAAAAAATTACCACAAGCTGGGTGGCTTAAAACAACAGAAATGCATTGTCTCAAAAATCTGGAGGTTAGACATCTGAACTCTGTGCCTCTGAAAGCACGGGCGGGACCGAACTCCCTCTGAAGCCTGCAGGGGACAGCTCTTCCTTCCTTTTCCTGGCCCTGGCCATGGGTACTAATTCTCGGCCTCTCGTGGCTTGCGGCAGCAACTCTTGCTCTCTGTAATATCTGTCTCATCATCGTGTTCCCTCCCCGTGTCTTCACATCATCTTATGACTCCAGCCGTATTGGATTAGGGACCACTCTATCCCATTGACCAGTTGATTCCAATGAGATGGCCTCATTGCATCTGAAAAGACCCTGGTTCCAAACAAGTCACACTTTGAGGTTCTGGGCATATCTTTTGTTGTTGTCATCGTGTGTGTGTGCTTTACTTTGTTGTTGAGAGGGACACAATTCAACCTGTAACTGTATGCTAGAAAATTTTCCATCTTTGGTGTGCATGAGAGTACTATGTTTATAAAGCTGTGGGTGAAAAAGGAAAGCAGCGAATTACCAAAATCCTCCAGCTGGAGAAGGAAATGGCAAAACACTCCAGTATTCTTGCCTAGAGAATCCCAGGGATGGGGGAGCCTGGTGGCCTGCCGACTATGGGGTTGCACAGAGTCGGACACGACTGAAGCAACTTAGCAGCAGCAGCAGCAAACATCTGTACCTCTTGTCCTAGAGGCTTCCCAATGTGATTAGTGAGGGTGTGTGGTTAACTTGGCAAAAACACCTTCAATTCAGCCTGATAATATCCTCTGAGCCAAAAGTTCCTCTCTGGAAATTTAAGAATAAATTAGAGGAGAAGGGGGGTGACAGAAGCTGAGACGGTTGGATGGCATCACCGACTCAATGGACATGAGTTTGAGCAAGCTCCAGGAGTTGGTGATGGACAGGGAAGCCCGACGTGCTGCAGTCCATGGGGTCACAAAGAGTTGGACATGACTTAGTGACTTAACAACAACACGCCCCATAATTCCCCTTAAAAAAGCTTTCAGCAGAGTGCGCAGTCACTCCGGTTAGGTTGACAGCAAAATAATGGGGAGAATTTTCTTAGCATTACCAAAGTGTGGGTGTTTCAGCATTTTGCTTTGAAGGATCTTACACTCGAGGATGTTGCTTTATAAAATACGAGGATGCCTCGCCTCAATTCTCATAGGTAGCCAGTGGTCAAACACAGAAGTATTTGAATGTATCCTCCAAATGTATCCTCAAGAATGCAAAGAAAAGGTATTCCAAATGTTAGGTTTATTCCTGGCAAATTCTTTTTTGATGCTTCTCTTAAATGGTTTGCCATTTGGTTTGGGAACGTGTTCAGGCATCTTTGCCACCTCATTATGGACTGTTTCCAAGGCTTTTGAGGAGCTGNATTTCAGAGAGATAACTAAATGCGGGAGCAGTAGGTTCGATCCCTGGGTCGGGAAGATCCCCTGGAGGAGGCTATGGCAACCCACTCCAGTGTTCTTGCCTGGAGAATCCCAGGGACAGAGGAGGCTGGCGGGCTACAGTCTGTGGGGTCGCAAAGAGTCAGACAGGACTAAGCGACTAAGCACAAGGACCTCCTGCTATATAGCACAGGGCCCTATCTTCCATATTTTGCAATAACCTGTAGTAGAAAAGAATCTGAAAAAGAACAGATATATATGTATGCTTCTACACCTGTATCTCTTTGCTGTACAACACAAACTGTCACAACTTTGTAAATCAACTGTATTTCAATTTAAAAAAAAAAAGGTTGAGTTTGTCAGTCTTAGAATAACCAGAATCCGTGGTACATGCTTTAGTTGGCAGTCATGCAGAAAGCGACGCTTTTGTGGAGCTTGCTCTTTTTGTTTAAGTGACTGCATTTAATCTGCAAGCATTGAATAGATGGCACTTCTGATCTTACTGCCCTTGGAGCAATATGTGCCTTTATCCGTCAAAACTGCCCACACGACCGTTTTTCACGGGTGGGTCTGTTTCATGCCTGCAGTGAAGTCGGTGAAGAATTTCTGCGTAGAGCTCAATCTTACCTAAATTTAGTAGTTTATCGCGGCTTCTTCAGGTCACTCAGAATCTGTAACAGGTTCCTGGTCTGTGAGCGATTCCATAAAAGCAGCATTCTGGCTGGTGTGAAATAAATCTAACAGCAAAAAATGGTTTGCAGAAGAAGGAGGACGGGCAATCTGCAAAGCAATCTTCTGCAGAGGGTGTGAGAGCAACGCCATTGTTAGGGNCTTTTTTTTTTTTTTTTTAATTTGGCTTCAGGGCATGTGGGATCTCAATTCCCCAACCAGGGATTGAACCCATGCATTGGGAGATCAAAGTCCTAACCACTGGACCACCGGGCAAGTCCCTATTCCCACTTACTTGTTTTTGCTTTTATTGCTTGCACTTTTGGCGACACGTCCAGGAAATCACTGCCAAGACCAATGCCAAGGGGCTTTTCCTTCTTTTTTTTCTTCTAGAAGTTTTATATCTTAACAGCTTGCATCTTGTGGTATAAGATTTGTATCTCATATCTTGTGGTTTTATATCTTAAGTCTCTAATCCATTCCAAGTTCATTTCTGGGAGTGGTGCACGTTCTTCCACTTGCTGTTATTCAGGTTTCCCAATACCATGTATTAAAGAGACCATATAGACATGGATTTATTTCTGGGCTCTCAGTTCTGCTCCACTGGTCTCTGTCTGTTTTCATGCCAGTACCATACTGTGTTGATTACTGCAGCTTTGTAGTACGGTTTGAAATCAGAAAGTGTGGTGCCTCCAACTTTGTTCTACTTTGCCATAATTGCTTTGAGCATTTGGAGGTCTTTTGTGCCTCTGTACAGATTTTAGGGTAGTTTTTATATTTCCATGAACAATATTATTGGAATTTTGATAGAAATTGCTTTGAATCTGTAGCTGGTTTTGGGTAATGGGAATATTTTAACAATATTAATTCTTCCTATCCATGAACATGGGCTATCTTTCCACTTGCTTGTATCTTTTTCAGTTGCTTTCATCAGAGTCTTACAGTTTTCAATGTACAAACCTTTCACCTCTTTGGATAAGTTTATTACTAAGTATTTTATTGTTTTTGATACTGTTGCCAATGGGCTTGTTTTCTTTATTTCTTTTTCAGGTGTTTTATTGTTAGTATATAAAATCACAACTGTTCCTATATTTTGATTTTGTAACCTGCAATTTTATTGATTTAGCTGATTACTTCTAGCAATATCTTCACGGAGTTAGGAGTTTTTAAATATAAAATCATGTTATCTGCAAACAAAGACACTTCTCCTTCTTGCTTTCATTTCTTTTTCTTGTGTGATTGCTCTGGCTGGGACTTCCAGTGCTGGGTTGAATAGGAGTGGCATCAATGGACACCCTCTTCTTGTTTCTGTTGTTACAGGGAAAGCTTTCACCATTGAGCGTAGTGCTGGCTGGAGGTTCATCATAGACGGCCTTTATGTATGTTCTTTCTGTATTCAGTTTGTTAGGAGTTTTACCTTGAAAGCATGTTGTATTTTTGTCAAATGCTTTTTCTCCACCTATTGAGATGAGTCTATAATTTTTATCTTTCATTCTGTTAATGTGGCGTATCACATTGGTTGTCTTGTGTATCCTGAACCATCCTTGCATCTCAGTAAATAAATCCCACCTGATCATGTTGTGTATTAGTTTTGGAAGAATGCCACAAAAAAATTACCACAAGCTGGGTGGCTTAAAACAACAGAAATGCATTGTCTCAAAAATCTGGAGGTTAGACATCTGAACTCTGTGCCTCTGAAAGCACGGGCGGGACCGAACTCCCTCTGAAGCCTGCAGGGGACAGCTCTTCCTTCCTTTTCCTGGCCCTGGCCATGGGTACTAATTCTCGGCCTCTCGTGGCTTGCGGCAGCAACTCTTGCTCTCTGTAATATCTGTCTCATCATCGTGTTCCCTCCCCGTGTCTTCACATCATCTTATGACTCCAGCCGTATTGGATTAGGGACCACTCTATCCCATTGACCAGTTGATTCCAATGAGATGGCCTCATTGCATCTGAAAAGACCCTGGTTCCAAACAAGTCACACTTTGAGGTTCTGGGCATATCTTTTGTTGTTGTCATCGTGTGTGTGTGCTTTACTTTGTTGTTGAGAGGGACACAATTCAACCTGTAACTGTATGCTAGAAAATTTTCCATCTTTGGTGTGCATGAGAGTACTATGTTTATAAAGCTGTGGGTGAAAAAGGAAAGCAGCGAATTACCAAAATCCTCCAGCTGGAGAAGGAAATGGCAAAACACTCCAGTATTCTTGCCTAGAGAATCCCAGGGATGGGGGAGCCTGGTGGCCTGCCGACTATGGGGTTGCACAGAGTCGGACACGACTGAAGCAACTTAGCAGCAGCAGCAGCAAACATCTGTACCTCTTGTCCTAGAGGCTTCCCAATGTGATTAGTGAGGGTGTGTGGTTAACTTGGCAAAAACACCTTCAATTCAGCCTGATAATATCCTCTGAGCCAAAAGTTCCTCTCTGGAAATTTAAGAATAAATTAGAGGAGAAGGGGGGTGACAGAAGCTGAGACGGTTGGATGGCATCACCGACTCAATGGACATGAGTTTGAGCAAGCTCCAGGAGTTGGTGATGGACAGGGAAGCCCGACGTGCTGCAGTCCATGGGGTCACAAAGAGTTGGACATGACTTAGTGACTTAACAACAACACGCCCCATAATTCCCCTTAAAAAAGCTTTCAGCAGAGTGCGCAGTCACTCCGGTTAGGTTGACAGCAAAATAATGGGGAGAATTTTCTTAGCATTACCAAAGTGTGGGTGTTTCAGCATTTTGCTTTGAAGGATCTTACACTCGAGGATGTTGCTTTATAAAATACGAGGATGCCTCGCCTCAATTCTCATAGGTAGCCAGTGGTCAAACACAGAAGTATTTGAATGTATCCTCCAAATGTATCCTCAAGAATGCAAAGAAAAGGTATTCCAAATGTTAGGTTTATTCCTGGCAAATTCTTTTTTGATGCTTCTCTTAAATGGTTTGCCATTTGGTTTGGGAACGTGTTCAGGCATCTTTGCCACCTCATTATGGACTGTTTCCAAGGCTTTTGAGGAGCTGACATAAACAGCAGATCCAGAGCTGAGGATAAAGCACTTGTTTCATATGGGTTATATCATGCCTGCTAAGAACGGGAATATTAAATGGGCTGTTAAAACATTTACGATACCTTGCCAATAATTTTTCAAGGTAGATGTGTTATATGACTTTTGATTATGTTACGTTTCATATAGCAAGTTCACATCGATGCAGAAAAGAAAATGGAAACTAGTGACTTCTTTCAAAAATTATTTGCACTTTATTGCCTGAATCTTTGTTGAGTTAATGAACATCAAAACCATTGTACCAACATGCAGGTGTGAAGTGCTGCTTCGACATAAATATAGTAAGAGAATGTCTTTATGAAAATTCAAGCCATAGCAGGTGTAATAATAGACAGTGAAACCTTTCTTCCCATTATTCTGGTGCTCTGGTTTCCATAAAAAGTGCTAGAGAACATCTGGACAAGCTATAGAAGGAGAAAGCCCAGCCCTCCCTCCCCTCCCGGCTGTTCAAGTGTTAGTGCCTTAGAAATGGGACGAAGCGTGCAGTGTTTAAATCTGAGAACGTTGTCAAAGCAAATCCAGGAATGTCAGTGAAAATGCCTATACGTGGCCAGTGGTTGCTAGAAGACAGTTTTTTAAAAATCTCTCAACTTCAGGTGTCCAACTGCCTTTGAAAGTTCGTATTTTACCATATTAGTGATGATGGGACAAATTTTGATTTGTTTTCTTCAGGCTCAGTGTGTTTCAGGTTCCAAATCATATATCAGCCTTGCCTTCAGCAATAGGAATGAATTGTTTTAAAGATTAATTTTTCTCTCTCAGCAGAACCTTCTTTCGTGATTGGAATTCTGAGAATGACCATTCAGAGCTGATTCCTTGCAGTTTATTATGCAGTTTAGGGAGTTGAACAATGTACTTTTAAAATATATATATACTTGGGTTAAAGCGACACTAAGATATCACTCCGGAGGAGGCACTGGCACCCCACTCCAGTACTCTTGCCTGGCAAATCCCATGGATGGAGGAGTCTGGTAGGCTGCAGTCCATGGGATCACGCAGAGTCGGACACGACTGAGCGACTTCACTTTCCCTTTTCACTTTCATGCATTGGAGAAGGAAATGGCAACCCACTCCAGTGTTCTTGCCTGGAGAATCCCAGGGATGGGGGAGCCTGGTGGGCTGCCGTCTCTGGGGTCGCACAGAGTCGGACATGACTGAAGCGACTTAGCAGCAGCAGCAGCAGCAAGATATCGCTCCAGACGACTGGAATGGATGACTCTAAAACACTGGCAACGCCAAGTGCCGGCGAGGACGGTGGAACAGCAGGATCTCTCGTTCGTCGCTGGTGGGGGTGCAGAATGACACAGCCGCTTTGGAGGACAGTTTGTAGTTTCTACAAAGACGAGCATATTTTCACCACACGATCCAGCAATCATGCTCCTACGTATTCTTCTAATCAATTGAAAACTAGGTCCATATGGAACCTTGAACGCAAACATTTGCAGTACAGCACTTTTATTCATAGTGGCCCCAAATGGGAACAAACCCCAAATTCCTTCAGCAGTAAATGGATAAACAATGGTACATCCAGGAGAAGGAAATGGCAACCCACTCCAGTATTCTTGCCTAGAGAATCCTGTGGACAGAGGAGCCTGGTGGGCTGCTGTCTATGGGGTTGCACAGAGTCAGACATAACTGAAACGGCTTAGGAGCAGCAGCATGATACACCCATACCATGGAATGTGACTCAGTGATGAAACCGATGGACACGCTCATTCTTATCCGTGTCCCATAGCTTGGTGCTTAGTGTCACAGTGTGAACTTCAGTTAGTAATAATAGACCAACAGTAGTTTGTCAGTTATAACAAATGCATCACACTAGTACAAGTTGTAAACGTAAGTATGTGGGAGTTTGGGGGAATGATCTGTACTTTCCGATCTATTCTGCAAACCTACAACTATTCTTAAGAAAGTGAAAGAAAGAGTCAGTTGTGTCTGACTCTTTGCAACCCCGTGAACTGTAGCCCACCAGCCTCCTCTGTCCATGAAATTCTCCAGGCAAGAATACCATAGTGGGTAGCCATCCCTCCTCCAGGGGTGTCTTCTCGATCCAGGTATTGAACCTGGGTCTCTGCAGACAAATTCTCTACCATTTGAGCTACCAGGGAAGCCCTGGTCTTAAAAAAATCTTTCAAGTAATGAAAAGACATGGAGAAAACTTAAATGCACGTGGCTAAATGGAAGAAGCCAATCTGAGAAAGCTGCGTACTGTGTGACTCCAACTTTATGACATTCAGCAAAATGTAAAATTCTAGAGGCAGTAAAAGAGTGATGTGGGATGTCCCTGGTGGTGCGGTGAATTGCAGTCTACTCACCAGTGCAGGGGACACATGCAATCAGATTCCACTGGATTCGATCCCTGGTCCGGGAAGATCCCACAGCTGCGGAGCATCTGAGCCCATGTACCATGGCTACTGAGCCCCAGCTCTGGGGCCTGGGAGCTGCAGCCACTGAAGCCTGCACGCCCTGGAGCCCATGCTCACACCCAGGGAAGCCACTGCAAGGAGAAGCCCGAGCTCCACGTCTCGAGAAAGACCACGCAGAGTAACGAAGACCAGTGCAGACAAAAATGAACAAATAAAAAAGACCTGTGGTTGCTGGGAGCTGGGGAGGCGGAGGGGTGAACAGACTGAGCACACGGGCCTCAGGGCAGTGAGGCTGTTCTCGTGACCTTGTGATGGTGGGGACTTGTCTGCATTTGGCAGAAACGATAGGCTGTGTCACCAAGAGCGAACCGTAATGAAAAGTGTATTAACGCCTTACTGACCGGGAGATTTTTTGCAGTAACTGACCCCTGTGGCTAGTGATTTGTTTTGTAAGCGAAGATTGAAATATTTCTAGTCAATAACATTTGGGTGACAAAAGATGTATCAATAAGTCTCTGGTCAATAATGTATAATTGAGTATCTGTATCAGTTCATCAGTTGTAATGAATGTTCCGTAGGAATGAAAGATGTAAGTAATAGGGGAAACTCCCATGGGGTGGATGGGAGTTCATGGAGACTGTGCTTATTTAACTTATATGCAGAGTACATCATGAGAAACGCTGGACTGGAAGAAACACAAGCTGGAATCAAGATTGCTGGGAGAAATATCAATAACCTCGATATGCAGATGCAGATATGCAGATGCATATACAGATATGCAGACACCACCCTTATGGCAGAAAGTGACGAGGAACTAAAAAGCCTCTTGATGAAAGTGAAAGTGGACAGTGAAAAAGTTGGCTTAAAGCTCAACATTCAGAAAACGAAGATCATGGCATCTGGTCCCATCACTTCATGGGAAATAGATGGGGAAACAGTGGAA
This sequence comes from Neotragus pygmaeus, assembly GCA_006410875.1. NCBI lineage: Eukaryota > Metazoa > Chordata > Mammalia > Artiodactyla > Bovidae > Neotragus > Neotragus pygmaeus. The sequence goes on along the minus strand of SJYV01024370.1, from coordinate 2,180,638 downwards.
ACAGTGTCAGACTTTATTTTTTGGGCTCCAAAATCACTGCAGATGGTGATTACAGCCATGAAATTAAAAGACGTTTACTCCTTGGAAGAAAAGTTATGATCAACCTAGATAGTATATTCAAAAACAGAGACATTACTTTGCCGACCAAGGTCCGTCTAGTCAAGGCTATGGTTTTTCCTGTGGTCATGTATGGATGTGAGAGTTGGACNTCCCTTGGACTGCAAGGAGATGCAACCAGTCCATTCTGAAGGAGATCAGCCCTGGGATTTCTTTGGAAGGAATGATGCTAAAGCTGAAACTCCAGTACTCTGGCCACCTCATGGGAAGAGTTGACTCACTGGAAAAGAGTCTGATGCTGGGAGGGATTGGGGGCAGGAGGAGAAGGGGCCGACAGAGGATGAGATGGCTGGATGGCATCACGGACTCGATGGACGTGAGTCTGAATGAACTCCGGGAAATGATGATAGATAGGGAGGCCTGGCGTGCTGCAATTCATGGGGTCGCAAAGAGTCGGACACGACTGAGCGACTAAACTGAACTGAGCTGAACTGTACTTTCAGCTCAGTTTCTCTGTACTCTTAAAACTCCAGAAGTTTGCCTATTAATTAAAACAATTAGCCAAAGGTGAAAGGAAATCCAAATTTCAGTCTCCATAAATGAAATTCTGTGGGGCACACAGCCGGGGCACTCTCGTGGGGTAATTGCCGCTGCGTCACCGTCCACACGGCCAGATGGGAGGAGGCCTCCAGGGGCCTTTCTCTGTGCCGAGCGCTGGTTCTGCTTTCACATTTTCAGGGAGTTCCCTCCCCGCTGTCCTGGAGTCGCTTCCCAGCCACCTCCCCGAGCGGGCAGCCCCGGTTCTCATCTGTCAAATGAGGGTCATCGCTCTTCCCCTTTCTCTTAGATTTCTTCTAATTCGACTCGTCACATCCACAGGGAGGTCGTTGAGAGAGTGATAATCAGAAACGTGGGTTAACTTACAGGATGAATGAGGTCCCACCAAAACAGCAAGGTAGAGATTGGGGGAGGTGGAGCTGATGTCAAACCAGGTTAGCCGCACTGTGATGGGTGGAGGTTTTGCAACTGGAAAGGAGCATCATTGATTTAAAAAAAAAAAAAAAATAGCCAGCAGGCAGAGGACTGGTCAAGCCCTTACATCTCTGAACTTAGCAGAGTGTGTCGTGTAGTGGGAAGGCTGGGCTTGAAGGAAGAAGAGCGTGGGCTGGAACTTCCCCTGTCCACCCTGGCAGCCGAGGGACTTAGCTTGGAGCTCAGCCCGTCTGCAGCTCAGTTTCTTTGTCTGTAAAATGGGCAAGCTGATACTGTCAGATAACGCACTGCACGCCCTCCCTGGGGCCTGTGTACCCCTGGAGGGCGGGGAGGGGAGCTCGCCACACAGGTTTAATTTTGAGTCGAATGAACTGCCAGTTTCATTCTTTCTTTCGATTCCTCTGACTGGTACTCCTTTGACAAAGCTCTTTCCCTCTCCCTGGGTCCTCCTCGGGCTTTAGAAACACATGGATCAAAAGGGACCACGTGTCCTCCTAGGGACACGTACAGAGTGGGCGGGAATGATCACTCCCCGGCCTTTTCTGTGATGGGCATGGTTCTTTCTTTTTGTCCCTTTTCTTTTCTTCCATATTATTAACTCCTGTTCTGACATTGTCTTTGACTTGCTGTCTTTTTTTTTTTTTTTAAATACTACTTATTGGGTAAGACACTGGGGCTGGCATCCTGGGTTTACCAACTGCATCCGTGCCCAAATTGCTTCGCTTTTCTGAAACCCAGTTTCCTCCTCTGTGAAATGTGATGAACACAGTGTCTACTGTAAAGATTTAAGTATTCAATATGTGGATAAACATAAAGTTCTCAGAACAGTCCAGCTACCTGGAGGGTACTCAACAAACGATCAGCTGTTTTAATTTTTAAAGTATGCTTAGTTATTTGCCTGTGTTGGGTCTTAGTTGCAGCCCACGGGATCTTGGGTCTTCCTTGCAGCCTGGGGGAATCTTTCCTTGCCGCGTGCTAACACTTCGCTGTGATCTGACCGGGGATTGAACCCAGGTCCCTGCACTGGGATCGTGGAGTCTTAGCCTCTGAACCACCAGGGAAGTCCTGATGACGTCAGCTGTCTTTAAACTTTTTACTTTGAAATCATTTAGACTCACAAGAAGTTGAAGAAGCAGTGTAGAAAATTCTCCTGAACCCACTGCAGCTCCATCTAACGATGGTATCTTCCATAGTGACAATGCTTCACGAAACCCAGGAAACCGCCCTTGGTACAACGCTGTTAAGCACAGACCTTGTTTGGATTTCACTCTTTTTCGTGCTGTCTTTTGTGTGTTCGTGTGTGTGTGTGTGTGTGTACAGTTCTGTGACATTTCAGGACACACCTGCCTGCAACCACCACGCTAGTAGGATGCAGGATTGTCTTGTTTGCACAAAGGCTGCCCCGTCACGGTCACCCCTTCCTGGACACCGTGGACCTGTTCTCCATCACTTTTGGGGAATGTCGTGCAAGGGGAATCGCATCTTTGAAGATCGCTCTTCCACTCAGTGTAATGACCTTGAGGCCCATCCAGGTTGTTCAGGGGGCAGCAGTCCTTGCCTTTTCACTGCTGAGCCGTGGCCCCGAGTCCGTTTGTTCATTGACTGAAAGACATTTGGGTTGGCGTCAGCTCTTTGGCTATTACTGACAACGCTGCTGTGAAAACTTATGTCCACTTTGTGTGAGTGTTTTTCATTCCCTAAAATTGTGATTGCTGAGTCATGTGTGAAGGATATGTTTAACTTAAAAAAAAAAAAAAAAAAACCATCAAGCTATTTTCTCTGGTGCCGTCCCATTTTACATTTCTGCCAGCAATGTAGGCGACCTCCAGTTTCTCTGCACTGCTGTGTTTTATTTTTGCCATCCCAAGAGCCGTGAGGCAGTATCTCGCTGTTACTTTAATTTGCATTTCCCTAATGGCTAGTGGTGTTGGGCATCTCCTCATGAACTTATTTGTCATCTGTATATTCTCTTTAGTGATGGACTGGTTTCCGGCCTTTTGCTCCTTTTAAAACTTGGATTCCTTGTGTTCTTACTATTGAATTTAGAAAGTTCATATGGTCAGCGTACAAGTCCTTTGTTAGATATGTGGTTTGCAAATGTTTTCTACCTTTATGTGGCATCCCCTTGCGGGATGTTTTTTAGAGGGAAAGTTTTTAATTTATTGAATTTTTTCCTTTATCGATCACGCTTTTGTTATGTCTGCAATTTCTTTGCCTAACCCTGAATTGCAAAGACTTTTCTCCTCTGTTTGTTTCTAAAAGCTTTATATTTTTACGTTTTACGTTGACATCTAGGATCTATTTTGATTTAATTTTTGTTTAAGGTATGAGGTTTAGATTGAAATTCTTTCTTTTCCTTTGAGTATGGATAAACAATCATTCCGACACCATTTATTGAAGACACTATACTTTCTCCAGTCAGTTGCTTTTGTGTCTTTGTAAAAAAGATTCATTGGCCATACTGATGAGCTGTTTCTGGGTTCTTAAATCTGTTGTATTGATCTGTGTGTCTATGCCTCCGCCAATAAATATCCTGCTGTCGTGATTACAGTAAGTAAGTAAAGTCACTCAGTCGTGTCCGACTCTTTGTGACCCCGTGGACTGCAGCCCACCAGGATCCTCAGTCCATGGGATTCTCCAGGCAAGAATACTGGAGTGGGTTGCCATTTCCTTCTCCAGGGGATCTTCCTGACCCAGGGATCGAACCCAGGTCTCCCTCATTGGAGGCAGACGCTTTAACCTCTGAGCCACCAGGGAAGCCCGTCTTGATTACAGAGTGAGCCTCAAAACGGGGTGCTGTGACTCCCCTCTCCTTTTTCTTCTTTTCCCAGATTGCTTTCAGTTATCTTCGTTCTTTTGCCTTTCCCTGTACATTTCAGAAGAAGCTTGTCTTTGTTCAACAAAAAACGCTTTGCTGAGATCAGCTGTTATTTCAAATACTGTTATTACTTTTCTCATTCTGTATTTGTTTTATTGTCGCACTTGATCGTTCTCACAATTTCCTAGGACCAACGTGGGCTTTTTAGAGATCACTTAGCATGATTCCACTGATTCCTGGGGAGACAATGTCATCTGCCTTCAGAGTAGATTCAGCACTGGCGAGTGCTCCTAAGATCACTCGGGGTTAGCTGGTTGAGGGCCGGGGTTCGCAGCTTCTGAGTCTATCTGAAGAATTTTAGACTCTGGAAGGATTTTAGTGCTTTCATCTGAAGGACTTCCAATTTGTCCCAAGGCCTCTCCCTACCTAAACCTACCGAATCTCTTCTTTTTCCCTTATGTTGTTCTACTTTCTTCAAAGACATTATTTTAGAATTTGCTGTTGAGTGCTAAAGATAACACGATCAGTGGTATGGAGTCCCCTTGGAAACTTGTTAAAAGTGCAAGTTCCTGTAACCGGGGGTTTTTATTCAGTAAGTGTGATGTGCAGCTCAGGAACCCACAATTTTTGTTTGTTTGGGTGTTGTTCATGAACTTTTTGTTTTGTATTGCAGTATAGCTGATTAACAATGTTGTAATAATTTCAGATGAACACCGAAGGGACTCAGCCATACATATACATGGATCCATTCTCTCCCAGACTCCCCTCCCATCCACGTTGCCATATAACATTGAGCAGAGTTCCCTGTGCTGGTCAGTAGGTCCTTGCTGGTTATCCTTTTTGGATATGGCAGTGTGTGCATGTCCATCCCAAATTTCCTAACCGTCCCTTTTGCTGGCAACCATACATTTGTTCTCTGAATCAATGAGTCTTTCTGTTTTCTAAGTTCACTTGCATCCTTTCTTTTTAGATTCCACATAGAAGGGATGTCATGCGACATTTCTCCTCCTCTGTCTGACTTACTTCCCTGTCTGACTGTCTCTAGGTCCAGCCATGCTACTGCAGATGGCTTTATGTCATTCTTTCTAGTGAGTGAGTGAGATTGCACTGTATGTGTGTACCACGTCTTCCTCATCCTTTCCTCTGCTGACGGACCTCTAGGTCGCTTCCGTGTCTCGGCTATTATAAACAGTGCTGCCGTGAACGTGGGGATGCATGTGCCTTTTCAGATCATGTTTTTCTCCAGATAGATGCCCGGGGTGGCATCGCAGGGTCACTTGGCAACTCTGGTTTTAGTTTTTTTAGGAACCTCCATACTCTTCTCCATAGTGGCTGCACCAGCTGACATTCCCACCTACAGCTTTGGAGGGTTCCCTCTCTCCACACCCTCTCCAGCATTTATTGTTTGTGGATTTTTATTATTATTATTTTTTGGTGATAGCCTTTCTGGCTGGTGTGAGGGGAAGTCTCATTGTAGTTTTGATTTGCACTTCTCTGATAATTAGTGATGTTGAACATCTTTTCATGTCCCTATTGGCCGTCTGTGTGTCTTCTTTGGAGAAATGTGTACTTTAAGTCTTCTGCCCAGTGTTTGAGTGGGCTGTTTGTTTTGATGCTACTTAGCGTCATGAGCTGTTTGTAAATTTTGGAGACTAATCCCTTATTGGTCACATCATTGGCAAATATCTTCTCCTGATCGGTGGGTTGTCTTTTCATTTTGTTTATTGTTCAGGATCCCACGATTTGAAGAGGCACCTCAATGCCTCTGATGCAGGGAGGCTGTGGGCCACACTTGGATCCACCTAAGACTGAGGTCAATTGAGAAGTCACATGACCTTGGAGTCCCAGATGTGGGGTCAGCTTCTCACTCACCTGTTTATTAGCTCTGTGCTTTGGTTTCTTCGTCTATAAAATGGGAATAACACATCTGGTTCCAAAGTCTCCTTTCTGTTTAAACACGATGTGTGTGGAGTTGGTACCCACGTCAGTGAAGACCACTTCCTTCTTCCTCCTCCTTAATGAACTGGGAAGTTTGATGTGCATTTGAGGCAAGAACAGTGTTACCTGTTCAACAAACCCCTTCACTTTTCTCTTGATCACTGGTAGACCACCCTTGCCTGCCCCCTGGGATCTGGGTAGGCTCATGTGACTGGTTCTGGCCAATGGAACATGAGCCTGGCCAGGGTGTGTCACTTCTGGACTGAGAGGCCAAGTCTGACCTCCCTGTGTGTGTCTGTGTCCCTTCTGGCTGCTTGACACCCAGATGACACGGCAGCAAGAAGGTGGTGGCAGCCTAAGTCCCCGAGTCACTGTGGTGATGTGGAAGAGAACTAAACCTTTGTTGCTTTAAACCACTGAGATTTAAGGGGATGGGTGAGTGGTAATTACTCCAATTAATATACTGATGGATATTTAGAAGTGTAAAACAAAATTATCTTTTGAATATTATATTTATTATACTCCTATAAATGCTTCATTTTTATTGAGCTACAGGAAATAATGCTACATTATGAAGCATGCAGGCAATTTCATCGGAGGCTGTAACACAGGATATTCGTTTGTGATTATAGACTTTCTTTTCAAACTGGAATATGTGTGAGAGTTTTATGTATTGGTAAAGAAAGAAAGTTGCTCAGTCGTGTCCGACTTTGTGAACCCATGAACTGTAGCCTACCAGTCTCCTCCATCCATGGGATTTTTCCAAGCAAGAATACTGGAGTGGGTTGTCATTTCCTTTTCCAGGAGATCTTCCCAACCCAGGGATTGAACCTGGGTCTCCCGCATTGTAGGCAGATGCTTTACTGTCTGAGCCACCAGTGAAGTCCAAGTATATGTATTGGTGGCCTTATGTAATTCTCAAGCACCAGAAGGCAGCTCAGCTGTCCAGGTGAACGTCAAGATAATCGTCTCTTAAGGATAAGGGCCATCGGGAATTAGAATGGAAGAAGCAACAGTCTTGGAGGGTCTCCTCTGCCGAGCAGGTGGTCTGACAGTCTAGTGTGTGCGGGCATTCTTCTACTGGGAGAGAAGTGCTGGGCACTGGGAGGAAAGATGGTACCATTTCTCACTGTAAAACAGAAGGTTCTTGTATTCCATGGAGTGGCTGCCCAGGGTCTGTGTCCGAAGGGTTTAACCGTTTGTCTCCAGTGACCTCAGCATAGGAGGGAGGTGGGCCCCTTCTCAGGTGGAGGCTCGTGTGTGCTCCATTAATAAAAGTCACAGATCTCGGGACAGCATGTCAGGAGGGAAGCAGGCCTGTTCACCACTTTCAGATGCCTTCTTTTTAAAAATTATTTAATTGGAGGCTAATTGCTTTACAGAATTGTAGTGGCTTTTGCCATGCATTGACATGAATCAGCCATGGGTGTACATGTATCCCCCTGAACCCCCCTCCCAC
>SJYV01024370.1:2153233-2169789 GCA_006410875.1 Neotragus pygmaeus | reverse complement strand
ATGGTAGAGATTGTGTGATGCGTGCTCTTTGGGGGTCAGATACTGCCTTTGGCACTTTCTCCTTCTTTCAGCCTCCATGTGCAGCTCCTTAGGTAAGTTCCATCCTTACCCTCTTTTTAAAAGTGAGAAAACTGAGACCCAGGTAGGAACACTTGCGCGAGGTTTCAAGTGGCCAGCCTGGAATCCGAACCCCAGTGCCCCTGACGGCACCCGCTTGCTGCCCGGTGACGGCTCAGCGGTCTGCGCTGCTTCTCCTTTCTCTTTCAAGTGACCTCGCTGGCCTCCGCTTCCCTTCCTATGATCAGAACTTGGTGTTCCTTGACGTTTAGAGGCTGAGGACAGGGCCATTTTGTTTTGGTCATGCGTGAATGTGTCAATGATACACAACGTGGGTTTTGAAAAAGAAGAAAGCCACGGGTTCAGGGAGCCGCCTCGCTTCCCTCACCTGCATGAGAACCACCGCTTGTCCTGAGCGCCTGCCTGGATGTCCCCCCAGCCCCGACTCCTGGAGCTTTCTGGAAGGGTCCACACCTGGGGCCTCCTCCTCCCCAGCCCAGCTGCACCGTGGCCCTGCAGCGAGCATCTTAAACACAGATAGGACCACGTCCATCTCTCGACTGGGCTGTGTTAGTGGCTCCATGGCCTTCTGGACGTGGTTCCTTCCCTCAGGGAGACTCCCGGCCTCCCCACGCCCTCCCCGCCCGCTTCTGGGCTCCCTGGGAGCCTGCAGCCCCGGCCGCACTCACGGCGTCTCCCTCTCCGCTGCCTCTGCTCTCATCTTCCTTCCCACCTGCCTGTCGCAGCTCAGGCGTGGTTAGATGCTGCTGCAGCCCCTGCGATGCCCCCAGACTCCACAGCCTTCTGAACTCGGGGTGGTGGGCAGCTGAGGGTCTGTGAGCTCCCTGAGAGCAGGGGCGGCGGCCCCGTTATGGCACTGGGCCCTTGGGGTTAGTCGGTACGTTTCTGTGGGATGAGTCGGAAATGAAGGTTTGCCTGTTTCAACCACCAGCTCCCCACCCCATTAAACATTTCACTTCTTTTGAGGTGAAGAGTTCAACGTGGAAGAAAATGGGTGGTGGTAATAATTACATTATATAGAACCAGCGGGAAGGAAAAAACCAGAAAGTGTTATGGATGCAGCTATGCTCGGATGGAGTGCCCGTCAAGAACTGGGCAGGACGCTCCCCTCTCTGGACCCTGGTTCCCAGGAGGGGGGACATGGGGCACCACGATTGCTGGGGTTCTTCCAGTGCTGTGGCCCTTACGGTCGTACTTGATGATCGATGGATTGTAAGGTTGGGGTATATATTGTGCAGAGATAGAGAACTTCTTGAAAGATCTGGAATTCTGATTATTTCCTAATCATGATGGGAGGACAAGTCTCATTGTAAGCACATAGGAACGTGCTGACTTCTACTGAGTCCGTCTTGTAAAAGCTTGTCTATTCTTCCTTCATATTGTTGAATAAATGACATGGTAACATAAATCGGTACAATTTTATTTTAAGACACCCTCACATGTAAAATATGTACATCAAAATGAATGCAAAGTAATTCAGTGATGATATCCAGGGGGCTGTTCCCAGGAGACTGCCTTCGCTTAAAATACGTTTGGAACGTCTGTTCAGAATTACCCGTGAGAACTTGCACACTCCCGTTTCTAACGCTGGCAGATCTGTCTTTGAAGGACAGATTTGTGAACCAAGTAGGTGGTTGAACTGTGTTATGCCTTGTTTATTGTTTACCAGTTTGCTTACTTTATGTTCATTTGGAGAACCTAGAAGAAAGAAGAAAATCAACCCAGTCTATGTTCTAGTTAAAAACTAGTCAGTCCTTGGAAGAAAACCCTAAACATCATGGTTGTAGAGCCAGAAGGTGCTCAGAGTCACAGAGTTCTCATCCAGTACAAGAAGTCTTTTTTCTGACTCCCTTGCTAGTGCCCAGAGATGGGGTTTTTCTGTTTCAGGAAGTCAGGATGCCTGAATTCATTTAAGGAAGCACAGTCCTCTCAGGCCATCTTTTCCTTTATCTTGGACTTTGCTGTTGCTGCTAAGTCACGTCAGTCGTGTTTGACTCTGTGTGACCCCATAGACCGCAGCCACCACCAGGCTCCCCCGCCCATGGGATTTTCCAGGCGAGAGTGCTGCAGTGGGGTGCCATTGCCTTCTCCGATCTTGGACTTTAGGCCCTCTTTTTTTTTTTTTTAAATAGGTATGCGCTTAGTCTTGTCTGGCTCTTTGCAGCCTTTTGGACTATAGCTGCCCAAGCTCCCCTGTCCATGGGATCCTCCAGGCAAGAATAGTGGAGTGGGTTGCCATTTCCTCCTCCAGGGGATCTTCCCCACCCAGGGGTTGAATCCACTTCTCCTGCTTCCCATGCATTGGCAGGCGGATTCTTCACCACTGCACCACCTTGGAAGCCCTCAAAATCTGTAGAGCATGCAAGATGCAATAGAAAGAGGAAGAACTTAGAAAGAGCTTGTTTGATTGGGTCTCATGAACTGTGCTAACACACAGAGGTGGGTTTACCTATGGTAAACCTATGTGCCTTGCTTGTTAAAGCAAGGTCAGCCTCTCTGTCCAAGCTATTGTAGGATTATAGGGACCATTCATTCCTTCACTCAGTAATGGCAATATTTAGATGCCATTAGACCCTGGTGGTGTTAAAAAAGGAGACAGAGTCATGTGAGAGAATGATTCTGGGGGTGTGTGCATGTTGATGTGCTTGAGTAGACAAGAAAGCCCAAGATATGTGAGCTGAAATAATACCTGAGAGAGCAGTTGCTAATATTCAGTTCAGTTGACCAACATTCTGTTGAGCAAATATTTTGGAGTGAGATTGCTAAGTCAATGATACGTGAATATTTGGTTTTAGTTCAGTTCAGTTGAGTCACTCAGTCGTGTCTGACTCTTTGCGACCCCATGGCCTGCAGCACACCAGGCCTCCCTGTCCATTGCCAACTCCCGGATTTTACTCACACTCGTGTCCATCGAGTCAGTGATGCCATCCAACCATCTCATCCTCTGTCATCCCCTTCTCCTCCCGCCTTCAATCTTTCCCAGCATCAGGGTCTTTTCCAATGAGTCAGTTCTTCGCATCAGGTAGCCAAAGCATTGGAGTTTCAGCTTCAACATCNTGTCCATCGAGTCAGTGATGCCATCCAATCTTCTCATCCTCTGTCATCCCCTTCTCCTCCCGCCTTCAATCTTTCCCAGCATCAGGGTCTTTTCCAATGAGTCAGTTCTTCGCATCAGGTAGCCAAAGCATTGGAGTTTCAGCTTCAACATCAGTCCTTCCAGTGAACACCCAGGACTGATCTCCTTTAGGATGGATTGGTTGGATCTCCTTGCAGTCCAAGGGACTCTCAAGAGTCTTCAACACCACAGTGCAAAAGCTTCAATTCTTCAGCGCTCAGCCTTCTTTATAGTCCAACTCTCACATCCATACATGACTACTGGAAAAACAATAGCTTTGATTAGATGGACCTTTGTCAGCAACATTTTAGGCACTCAGAGAGTTTAGGTGTTTTATCTTTGCAAATGTCCCAATTTTGTCCCCATATATCTTTCACAAATAGCTAGACAAGATGATAAAAAAATCTTATCCAATTTTTGCACAAAGACCTAGTTTACCGAAAACCTTATTAAAATTCAAAGTAGAAAATACTGTGAAGAAGGAACTAACAGTTTTGAAGAACACACTATTATTTTTAATGCTGAAAACAATCCAATGAGGTCAATACTGTTGGTATGCCTATTTTAAAACTGAAGTTCAAAAAATTTAAATGAATTTCCTAAAGTCATGTAGCTAATATGTAGTGATACCAATGTTTGAACGTGCATATGTCTTAACTCCAAAGTCTTTTCTTATCAACATTATCACCAGAGATGAGATTACCATGAAAAAGTGATGTTTAAGCTTCTAGACCCCAAGATGTTTAAGCTTCTGGTCCCTTCAAGACCGGAGATTCTTGAGTGTAAAAAGTAATTCCCTGGTGGTCCAGTGGGACTTCAGTGTGGGGTGGGGATGTGGGTTCCATCCTTGATCGGGGAACTAGGGTCCTGCGTACTGCACAGTGCGGCCAGGGGCAAAAAAAGATAATAGTTGCCACTTCTTAAGGTTTTTCTGAGGGTTAAAATAGATAATACATATATAGTACTTGAGTTCTGGACACATTAAAAAAAAGTAGTTAATAAACTGTGGCAATAACTATTAAAGTAAAGATCTACCCTAATTCAGCATGAGTGTTATTTTGGTGTATTTTTTCTAATTTTAAAAATATCTCACATGTATATTTTATTGAGATCTCACTGCCTCTTTTACTTAGTACTGTATAATGAGTGTATTGCCATTCAAAATCTGATTTTTGGGGTTACATTTTATCCCATCATATGTATCCATGATGTATTCACCATTTTCCTGTTTTCTTGATAGCAGTTTCTGGATGTGTTTATTTGTCTGTACACTCAATGATAGAAATATTTACCAGTTTGATAAACTAAACTGCTTCTTGAAAGTGGAATTTTTACCGTTCAGTTCAGTCGCTCAGTCGTGGCCGACTCTTTGCAACCCCATGAATCGCAGCACGCCAGGCCTCCCTGTCCATCACCATCTCCCGGAGTTCACTCAGATTCACATCCATCGAGTCGGTGATGCCATCCAGCCATCCCGTCCTCTGTCGTCCCCTTCTTCTCCTGCCCTCAATCCCTCCCAGCATCAGAGTCTTTTTCCAATGAGTCAACTCTTCGCATGAGGTGGCCAAAGTACTGGAGTTTCAGCTTTAGCATCATTCCTTCCAAAGAAATCCCAGGGTTGATTTCCTTCAGAATGGAGTCCTTGCAGTCCAAGGGACTCTNGAGTCTTTTTCCAATGAGTCAACTCTTCGCATGAGGTGGCCAAAGTACTGGAGTTTCAGCTTTAGCATCATTCCTTCCAAAGAAATCCCAGGGTTGATTTCCTTCAGAATGGAGTCCTTGCAGTCCAAGGGACTCTCAAGAGTCTTCTCCAACACCACAGTTCAAAAGCATCAATTCTTTGGCGCTCAGCTTTCTTCACAGTCCAACTTTCACATCCATATATGACCTGTTAGTGAGGTTGAAAATTTTCACATGGTCTTTTTTTTATTAAATGTTCTTTTGCTCCAGTATCTGCTTTATGCTTGGTATAAATATTGCCATCTAACCCTTCTTTCCGTTTGTATTTTCTAGACACGCTTTGCTCTTCTTTTTATGTTTGATTTTGGGTCATTCGATATTAGGCCCATCTTATAAATAGCATATAATTGGATGATAAAAATCTTTTCCTTTTTTGGGGTCTATTTAACCCATTCACATTTATTGTCATATTTCATAGATATGGTCCTTTGCCAAATAATTTTTTTTAACATTTTATGCCTCTTTTTCTCTGTGCTTTTGTGATGTGGATTGTATTTTTGTTTTCTTTCTAGTGTTGTGAAAGGCACACATCCAGCTTTTATTCTGTTGTTGCCAATTTTATAGCTTCAAAAAATAAAATGGACTCAAATTAGCTCTGAAAGTTCTTGTGAAAGAGGGTGTTGGAATGACGTCATGAGCAATGGAGCATCATTGGAATAAGTGCCTACCCCTCCAAGAGACTGCTGTGACATGCAGTCTCATTTGACTTCAACTGTTGATACTCTTATGTAAGAAAAAAAAATTGTGTTTTACAGTAAGGTCAGCGTGCTGTGATCTGACCGTTTGGTTATTTGAAGTCTCATTTAAAATAAAGAAAAAAAAAAATCCAAAACTTCCGTCTAGGCCCTTCCTCTGCTGTGCACCCTGCTTCCTCGTCACCTCACCTTGCATCCTGTGTAAGGTGGGGCAAGCCGCCAGCCAGGCCTGCGTGGGCAGTGTGGCAGAAACAGCCTGTGTTATCAGATGCTGGAGAAGCCTCTTTCCTCCTGGCTTCAGTTTCCACATCTGCAAGTTTAAGAAGCTGGGACACATAATCTCTCAGGTCTCTTCTACGTTTCAGCCTTCTATGATTCAGCAGTTTGTTAAACAGCTGTTTGCATAGCTTCAGTACCAGGGCCTGTGTAGAATGAGAAGCGCAGTACCGATCTGGGTTTAAAAAGCAGAGACGAGATCTCAAGTTGGTAAAAGATTCTGTGTTTTGATCTGTGTGGAGGTTGCATCATGTATGAGTCTTCGATTTGCATTGGCTGTACCTTTAAGATGAAGACAACTTCATCACTTTACTTGCGTGTCTTATGCCTCGATAAACAGGATAAATAAACCAAAAAGAGAGAGAGAGAAGAAAAACAAGCAAGATGTTTAAACGTTGTGGTTATGAGGATGGTGTATGGAGAATTCACAGGAAGTAGGTAATGAAGTTGAATCCTGTCATCAATTACCAGCCTTTGAATCTTGCGTGCATTATTTACGTTTTTGAGTCAGTTTCTTTAGTGCAAATGAAATTTCTAGTGTCTGCATTATGCCGCAGTCAGGGGTACTAAGTGAGTTAAAGGGCACAGAAGGCTCCTGGCATGTAGTAGATGATCAATACCTATTTTCAAGAAGAGGCAGTAAGAGTTTTAAATAGACGTATGACAGATTCAAAGAGCTAAGAGCTAAGCATCCATCTTTTGGAATCACCCCAAAATAAATAAACCCCAGAAAGCCTAGTGTTAAAGAGACTCTGAAGGAAAAGCTAAACTCATATTTTTCTGGTGATGTTGCAAATTGGTAATACCTCTTGAAGAGAGCCCCTGGCAACTTATAATAAAAGTCATCCAGCTGATTATGGTCTTTAAGCTGGTAATCCCACTTTTCAAATTACAGCCTGAGAAAATAGCGCCAAAGGATAAACAAAATTTATTTATTTAAAAATGCTTGACTGAATTATAACAGTGGAAACAACTAGCTGAAAGATGGCTTAATGAAACCATTTCAGTGATACAGTGGAATATTTGTCCTTTTAGACCGACAGATACCAGGACCTAGTAGATAGAAGGAGAATTCAGGCAAAAAGTTAGAAAATGGCATGCATATCCAAACACAGCCACGTGAACCCTTGCCTGTGCAATGACAAAGGTTGGAAGTGAACTTTGTAAATCTCGAGTTTTGTGTGGGAAAGAGGGTATCCAAATTTTGTCGTTGATTAGTTTTTTTGGCTGCGCTGGGTCTTTGTTGCTGCCTGGGGGCCTTCTCTAGTTGCAGTGAACGGGCTTCTCACTGGGGGGGCTTCTCTTGTTGCAGAGCTCAGGTGCTCGGGCACGTGGGCTCAGTTCAGTTCAGTCGCTCAGTCGTGTCCGGCTCTTTGCATCCCCGTGGGCTGCAGCACGCCAGGCCTCCGTGTCCGTCACCAGCTCCCAGGCTTACTTACCCCTCCGCGTCCGTCACCAGCTCCCAGGCTTACCTACCCTGCCGTATGTAGAATCTTCTCACATAAGTGGTCAAACCCGTGTCCTCTGCATTGGCAACTGGATTCTTAACGACTGGACCACCAGGGAAGTCCAAAGCTGATCTAGATTTAAATTTCTGGTTTATTGTAGTATAGTGATTGCTAAATGGGTCCATAAAAATATAAACTATATGTTCTGAGATAGTACAGGACATCTACGAAGAGTGTATGAACCACAGAATAAAAACGTAGGGCAGAAAGACAGGTGGATTTAGAGAAAAACAGTCATTTTGCTTCCTCTAATTTTTAAGTGTGCCTCACCAATGCATCATGACAGTAGTTATCACACTTGAGAAGTGCTTTTCCCGGAAATAAATTTCAAGGCAGCTGAAACCCTCAATAGAGAGAAGAAAACTCAGGGAGAAGTTGTGTTTGGGGATATCTGGTTTCTTGTCAGTTGCATTCTTTTCTCAGCTGCTTTTCCTTCTTTTCTCTTGTGACAAAGGAGACGGTTTTATAGATGCTGAAATGGTTTACAATTGCCTTATTTAGTTGCTCTTATTTTTTATGTCTCCCCAGAGGGTCACAAAAATCCTTCATTTAAAAAGAGAAAATGATGTGTTTTTAGTGCAAGGAGAGAATAGCCACTTTAGAGAACCGAGGGGAATGGAGATAAATGCAGTCTGGCCCCGTGGCCACAACATGCCCAGTACTTTGGATCATCTTGGATGCTGGAAGCTTTTCAGGGAGAATGGAACGAGCTCTGGGCAATGGGATGCCTCCCTTTCACCACCTGAAAGCCCAAACCAACTTAAAAGAAAACTGTATCTTTTATTTTTTAATTGAAATATGGTCAGTGTACAATATGATGTTAGTTTCACAATCACATAATGGTTCGACACTTGCATCCGTTATGAAATGGTCACCATAGTGAGTGCAGGGACCATCTGTCCCCATATACAGTCATTACGGTGTTATGGGCCATCTTCCATATGTGGTGTGTTACATTGCTGTGACTTATTCATTATGTAACTAATATAACTGGTGTTTGTACCACTTAATTCCCTTCACCTATTTCATTCTGTCCCCCACTCCCCCCTCTCTCTGGCAACCACCCGTTTGTTCTGTGTATCTAAGAGTCTGCTTTCATTTTGTTTGTTTATTTTGTTTTTTAGATTCCACATATAAGTGAAATCATGTAGTATTTGTCTTTTTCTGACTTACTTTATTCAGCGTGATACTCCCTAGATCCATCCATGTTGTTGCACATGGCAAGATTTCATTTGTGTGTGTGTGGTTGAGTAGTATTTTGTATTGCATATACACCGCACCTTCTTGGGCTTCCTTGGTAGCTCAGCTGGTAAAGAATCTGCCTGCAATGCAGGAGACCCCGGTTCGATCCCTGGGTTGGGAACATCCCTTGGAGAAGGGAAAGGCTACCCGCTCCAGTATTCTGGCCTGGAGAATTCCGTGGACTGTTCCATGGGGTCACAAAGAGTCAGACACGACTGAGCGACTTTCACTTTCACATCTGCTTTATCCATTCATCTACTAATGGACATGTACATTGCTTCCATGTCTTGGCTATTGTAAACGATATTTCAGTGAACATCAAGGTGCATATATCCTTTGGAACTGCTGTTTTTGTTTTGAGTAAAAACCTACAGGTGAAGTTGCTGGATTATATGGCAGTTCTGTTTTTATTTTTCCAAGGAATCTCCATGCTGATTTCCACATTGGCTGTATCAACTACTTTCCCTCCAGCAGTGTACAAGGGTTCGCTTTTCTCCACATCTTGTTACTCCTGGTGTTTTTGATGGTGGCCGTTCTGACAGGCATGAGGCGTTCTCACTGTGGTTTTGGGCTGCGTTCCCTGATGACTGGTGATGCTGAGCACCCTTTCATGTGTCTTCTGGCCATCTGTGTGTCTTCTTAGAAAAACGGCTTTCATTTCTTCTGCTAATATCTCAGTTTGTTTGTTTCGATGTTGACTTGTATGAGAACTCTAATCAGATTTATCCTTTGCAGATAGCTTCTCCCCTTCGGTAGGCTGCCTTTTCATTTTATTGATTGCGTCCTTAACTGTGGAGGAGTTTTTTAGTTTGCTGTATTTCCGTTTGTTTATTTTTACTTTTTTTTTTGGCCTGAGAAGACATATCAAAAATATATTGCTAAGACTGATGTCAAAGATCATGTTGCTTATGTTTTCTCATAGGAGGTTGATGGTTTCATGTCCTGCATTTAAGTCGTTAATCATTTTGAATTTATTTTTGTACAATCTGCGAGAAATTAGTTCAGCTTGATTCTCTTGTATATCACTGTCCTGTTTTCCAATTACCATTCAGTGAAGAGGCTGTCTTTTCTTCATTGTGTATTCTTGACCCCTTTGTCATAGGCTAATTGGCCATATGGATATGGATATATGTCTGAACTCTTTTCTATTCTTCTGAACTATGTGTCTGTTTTTGTGTCAGTTCCATATCATTTTTATTACTCTAACTTTGTAGTGTAGTGTATTCTGAAGTCAGTTCTGTGAAAAATATTCTACTTCTTTAAAAAATGCTGTTGGAATATTTTATAGAAGTTGGGTTGCATCCGTAGATTGAGCAGTATGGTCTTGTTAACAATATTCCTTCAATCCACGAGGATACATGTCTTTCCATCTGTCTGGTCATCCTCGGTTTCTTTTGTCAGAGTCTTAGGGTTTTCTGAGTACGGGTGTTTCACTTCCTTGACTAGACTTATTCCTAGGTATCTTATTCTTTTTGTGCAATTGTGAATTGGATTATTTTCTCTGTTTCTCTTTCTGACAGTTTGTTGGTAGTTTGTTATAGAAATAACAATGGGTTTCTGTATATTGATTTTATAGCCTGCACTGGACTGAACTCGTTTATTAGTTCTAACAGCTATTTGGTGGCATCTGGGAAATGGCAACCCACTCCAGTGGTCTTGCCTGGAGAATCCCAGGGACGGGGGAGCCTGGTGGGCTACCGTCTGTGAGGCCACACGGAGTCGGACACGACTGAAGCCAATTAGCAGAGCAGCTAGGGTTTTCTGGATATAGTATTATGTCATCTGAAAATAGTGACTGTTACTTCTTTTCCAGTTTGGGCGCCTTTCTTTTTCTTTTCTGATTGCTGTGGCTAGGATTTCCAACACTATGTTGAGTAACAGTGTTGAGTGTCAGCATCCTTATCTTGTTCCTTATCTTACAGAAAATGCTTTCAGTTTTCCACCAATGCGCATGATGCTAGCTATGGGCTTACTGTATATGATCTTTGTCATGTTGAGTGATGCTTCCTCTATGCCACTTTGTTGAGAGTTTTTATTGTAAATGGATGTTGAATTTTGCCAAAAGTTGTTTCTTCATCTACAGAGATGATCATATAATTTTAATTCTTCAATTTGCTAATGTAGTGTATCACATTAATTGCTTTGCAGATATCGAGCCATCTTATATCCTCAGGTAAATTCCACTTCATCATGGTGTATGGTCCTTTTAATGTACTGTTGAATTTGACTTACTAATATTCTGATGAGCATTTTGGCATCTATGTTCACCAGTGATATTGGTCTGTAATTTTCTATTTTGTTGGGGTATCTTTGTCTGGTTTTGTTATCAGGGTGATGTGGGCCTGGTAGAATGAGTTTGAAAGCATTCCTTTCTGTTCAGGTTTTTGGAATAGTCTGAGAAGGACAGGTGTTTAGTAGAATTCATGTCTGGTCCTGAACTTTGGCTAATTGGGAGTTTTTTAAATTGCCAGTTTAATTTTCTTCCTAGCAGTTGATCTGCTCATATTTTCTATTTCTTCCTGGTTCAGTCTTGGGAGATTTTACATTTCTAGGAATTTGTCTATTTCTTCCAGGTTGTCCATTTTATTGGTGTCTAGTTGTTCGTAGCAGTCTCATGATTCTTTGTATATCTGTGGTGTTGGTTGTAACTTCTTTTTCATTTCTGTTTTTATAGATTTGGGCTGGCTCCCCTTTTTTTTGTTTTCTTGATGAATCTGGCTAAAGGCTCATCAATCTGTTCCTATTTTCAGAGAAGCAGCTCTTCCTTTCACTGATCTTTTCTATTGTTTTTCTTTTTTAGTCTCTATTTCGTTTATTCTGCTCTGATCTTTTTTTTCCTCTCTCTTTCCTTCTACTTTAGGTTTTGATTTTTCTTCTTTTTCTAGTTTCTCTAGGTGTACATTTAGTTTGTTTATTGAGATTTTTTTTTTTTATTGTTCCCTAAGGTAGGTTGTATCACTATAAACTTACCTTTCAGAGCTGCTTTTACTATGNTTGTTTCATCTTGTATTTTTTTGGCAGGGGGAGGTTAGTTTTGTTCATTCAGGAAATTAAACAAAATTCCCTTGGCCCCACATCCCTTTGTTTTCTATTTTATTTCTGAAAGGCCAGTTTTCTGCCTGGAAATAAATGTTTTATGATTTTGTCTTTATCTTCAAATTGCTGCCACTTGAAAGACTTGTAATAAGTTTGAATTTAAATTAAAGGCTTTTAAAAATCTTTTCTCCCTGTCCTTTTTGTTGATATACTGGCATACTCCAGCATTTCTTTAGCAGCCTATAAGGAAGGATACCCTGTAGGGAAGAAACCACCCCCACCTGCTCAGGTCCAGTGTGTCTGTTCAGCATTTGGACTTGGCATTTCCTCTGCAGCTTCATCATTGCAACCATCTACAACCACCAATGTCACCGAGCCCACCATGTTCTTACAGCCCAAGAAATCTACTTACCTCAGTCATTCTGAGGCCCGGCCTAGTTTATATTGGCCATTTTCATAGCTGGCATCCTCTAAAGTCAGTTCACAAAAGCTAATTAAGCTAATTCATCACAATTATCCCAGTCACAGTTACTAGTCCATGTTACATATCTCAGATCCCCAGGAAATCATGTCAGGCTCATAAGAAATGGGAGCTGTTATCAAACTTGGGCTTTTTCATCTCCTTTTACTTGGATTTTATAGGGGCAGGTGTCTCAGGAAACCTCTTGCCTCATGTCTNTTTCTTTCTCAAACTTGAATGATAGGCTTGCCAGATATGCATGCTACATCACTTCAGTCATGGCCAATTCTGTGTGACCCTGTGGACTGTAGCCCACCAAGCTCCACTGTCTATGGAGATTCTCCAGGCAAGAATACTGGAGTGGGTTGCCATGCCCTCCTCCAGGGGATCTTCCCCGCCCTGGGATCAAACCCATGTCGCCTGCATTAGCTGGCGGGTTCTTTACCACTAGCTCCACCTGGGAAGCCCCTTGCCAGGTATGCTATTCTCCTTTCTTCTTTTGTTTTGAATATATTGTGTCACTCCCTCTGACCTGAAAAATTTCTGCTGGAAAGTCAGATGATAGTCTTAGGGGAGTTCCCTTCCATATAACAAGTTGCTTTTCTCTTATTGCTTTTGGGATCCCCTCTTTATCTTTAATTCTTGTTAGTTTAATTACTGTATGTCTTTGTGTGGATCTCTTTGGGTTCATCTTGTTTGGGACCCTTCTTGGACTTACATGTCTAATTTCTTTTCCCAGGTTAGTGAATTTTTCAGCTATTATTTCTTCCAATAAATTCTCTGCCCCTCTCTCTCTCTTCTCCTTCTGGGACCCCTAAAATGTTAGCGTTAATATGCTTGAGTTGTCTCAGAGGTCTTTTAAACTGTCCTCACATTTATTTATGTAGATTAAAATAATTTTTTTCATTAAGTACAGTTGATTTACAATGTTGTGTTAGTTTGAGGTGTCTGGTACAATGATTCAGTTATAAATACACATATGTCTATTCTTTTATACAGGAAATGTGCTGGGGGGGCGGGGTGCAGTGCACGCCCCTCACCAGGGCAGCATGCTCTGGAGTGCCCCCGTGTTTGCTCTGGGGGCCCTTCTGCTGGGATGAGGCTGACTTCTCGGGATGTGGCTGGTGGGCAAGGCTGTCCTCGGTTGGCTTACAGGTTCTCCCACATGTGCCCCACTGGCCTTCAGAGCCAGACATTCTGGGGGGCTTGTCTTTCCATTGCAGGACCCTTGGCATGTGGAATGCAGTGTGAGGCTTGGACCCCTCGATTGTGGGGGAAAGCCTCTGCAATTGTGGTTATCCACCAGGTGTACAGATCTTGACTATACCGTGTCTCTGACCTCCGACCCATCTCCTCCAGGTTCTTTTGATATATATTCAGTTGTGGAAAATCTTTTCTGTTGCTCTTTAGTTCATGCTCATGGATAGTTGCTCTGTAAATAGCTGTAGTTTTGGTGTGTCTGCGGGAATAGATGAGCTCAGGATTTTCCTACCCTAGCGTCTCGGCCACACCTTCCAAATCAACATTGCAGAGTTTTCGAAGTGAAAAAGATTGTTAGCGTGTATAGGAGAACATGGTGAGCTCTGATTGGGGGACTCTTCTCCTTTCCCTTGGGCTTTCTATGAGGGTGTCCCTTGGGAACAGAATATCTTTGGGGAATAATGAAGGATTTTGTGAGGTGTGGGAGAACTCCAGGTATCTTAAGGGATGGAGGAAGCTTTGTATTGGAAATGTGTTTGTGTCATGGAAAATTTTTTACTCAAGTAACAAAATGCAAGGAGTATTACCCCAGAGAGAACTGGCAGAATCACTAAGCTGAAAGGAGTCTTCAGTTCAGTTCAGTCACTCAGTCATGTCTGACTCTTTGCGACCCCATGAATCGCAGCATGCCAGGCCTCCCTGTCCATCACCAACTCCCAGACTTCACTCAAACTCATGTCCATTGGGTTGGTGATGTCATCCAGCCATCTCATCCTCGGTCGTCCCCTTGTCCTCCTGCCCCCAATCCCTCCCAGCATCAGAGTCTTTTCCAATAAGTCAGCTCTTTGCATGAGGTGGCCAAAGTACTGGAGTTTTAGCTTTAGCATCATTCCTTCCAAAGAACACCCAGGGCTGATCTCCTTTAGAATGGACTGGTTGGAAGAAGTCTTAGGAATCAGTTAGTCCAAACCCTTGATCTTACTGAAGAGGAAATAGACTCCAGGAAGAGAAATGGCTTGCCCAAGTGTATAGTCATCACCAAGGACACGGCCAAACCCAAATCTGCTGATTTCTGGGCGTGATTTCCCCTGCTCCCCCACCGCAGTTCCGCTGCCTCCCACCACTGCTTCATTACTGACTTTTCTGAATAGCCTTCAGACTTAGAAATGTAGCTGTTACACGTACAGAGTTTCTTTAAGCCATCAGAGGTGTGAGTCAGCAAATCGTGACCCACAGCCTTGGTCTAGGATTCTGTGTGTCTAGCAGAGGGAGAGACGTAGTTCAGAAGCTCAGCCTGGGTTCATACCTAACTCCACCTCTGGGCTGGTGAGGGATGTGAAGCAAGATACGTAACTTCTCTGAACTTTGCTATCCTCATCGTGATAGGCAGTGCCTACGCCTTAGGCTCCTTAGGTGAGGAGCAAGTGGCTCCGTCCGTAAGGCCGGGGTCTGGTCTAGAGGGTACGTGTCCCCAGTTGTGCCCAGTTCTTTGCAGCCCCATGGACTGTAGCCCGCCAGACTTCCCTGTCCGTGGAGTTTTCCAGGCAAGAAATACTGGAGTGCATCGCCACTTCCTACTCCAGGGCATCTTCCTGACCCAGGGATCACACCTGTGTCTCCTGCATCGGCAGGTGGGTTCTTTACCTTTTGGGCCACCTGGGAAGCCCTGGTCTGTAAGTGCTCAATAAGTGTTAGCGATTGTTACTGTAACCCTAAGGGTAGTTAGAACTCTTTCTGTCAAAAATACGAAGGAAATAAAAAANCCATGAGGACCACCGTGTTGCATCCTCGAGGAAGTCAAGGCTTGCGTTTCTTTTTCTTTTTAGAGCTTCGGGTTTGAAGTCAGAAAAATCCTGGCTTTACTATCTGTCTGAGAGGCTTCTTAGCATCTTTGAGCCTCATTTTCCCCATCTGTAGAATGGGGAGGTTATTGCAGACTCCCATGGCATCACAGTGGGGATGGCGGGAGCTCACCCTGGGAGCAGCTCTTGAAGTGTGAGGCAGGCACCTGGCAGGCGAGTGGGTGACGCCCCTTGCCGTCCTCCTAACGGGAGAAGCCTGGCTGCACACACCCCTGTCCTCTGTGTATCTGTGGCTTGCCTCCAGCGATTTTCCATGATGGTACCTCCCCTCTCATCTTGACCTCTAGGGAGTCTTGCCAAAGGTTCTGCCTTCCTGTGTCTCTCCTTTTCTATTACCAGCAAGAGATGACCACCTTCTTAGGGCGCCTGATGTTTGGAACTGCAAGGAGACAATGTGTTTCCCGGAGCCGAGCGTCCGTGTGTGCTTTACTAGGAGGCGAGGAGAAGCAGGGCTGTCCTGTAACTCCTAACCTGTAGTCTGGCGTTGCCAGGACAGGCACTCGGGCTGGCCGGATGAATGGGGCCTCTGTGTGTGGATGAAAAAACCCAGCGTTTCTCTTCCAGTTGCTGCAGTGAGAAGAACAAATTAGATTATTAATTTGATCATGTGGTAGCATGAGCCGACAGCCTATTTAGTTTCATTGTTAAAACAAGTGTGGTTTTGAATGATGTGGACTTTCCCTCTTACTTAGATGGCAAAGAATATTCATTACGGATATCAATAAAAACCATGCTGGTGATCCAGCCTCCAAAGCTGCCCCCACCCCACCCCCGCCGCATGCAGAAAAGGCAGAAAAGGACATTTAAGTGGTTGAGCATGAGAATGGGAGACTGGAAGCCAAATTATAAACTCATTTCAACTCCCAGCCCGCAGGCCCTAGAGTGGCCTTATTTGTTGTCAAGGATGGAAAACAACTCGGATTCAGGTCCAAGTGATTATTCGACTTTGGCATTGCTGTGGGGCTGCCAACTGCAGTTCCATTTAGACACAGATTAATTAGCCAAGCAGGGACGGAAGTGGGCTGGGAGAGAGAAGCCAGGAGAGGCAGCGCAGCAGGGGGACTGGCGGGGCCGGGGTGGGGGGGACGGCCGGCTGGCCCACCGCTTCAACAGTTAACCCCGGGAAAGCGGATCCAGATGGCCCCTTCTATGGTGACGCACCTCACGCCGTACTTACTGACTCGGTGTCAGTGCTGCAGAGAAAACTTTCAAACTTGGGCGCAGGGAGAAACAGCACGTGACAGCCCCCAGCACTGGCGCCGGGAGGCCGACCCCGCGGACCTGAGCCGCTTATCAATCTTGCCTTTGTCCCCCTGCAACCACCCTGGGCCTTAAAAAAAAAAA
>SJYV01024370.1:2103043-2150239 GCA_006410875.1 Neotragus pygmaeus | reverse complement strand
CCCGCGGGCGGTGCGCGCCCGCCCGGCGGTGCTGGGGGCGTCCGCAGGGGCGGCGGGGGCGCGCGTCCCGGGGAGCTGGGCTCTCCAACTTCCCCGGGGGTTTGCTGTTTTGTAATATTTCTTCCTTCCCTACGACCGACCATTAGAAAAAAGTAGCGGCGCGGCGCGCGGTCCCCCGACACCACCTGAACCGCGGCTTCGCTGCGGACGCACAGCCCAGGCCCCGGCGCCTTGGGGATCCAGCGGGCACCCTTCCTCTCTGCGAGGTTTGCTTTTTCTGGGTTCTTTTCCAAGAATGTGACTCTGCTTTGCTTTTACACGCGTATCTACATGGCTCTCGGCATTTATTTTAAACCTTGATCATTTTTTTTTTAAACAAATGCTTTGCATTTTATCTATTAAAATAGAAAAGGGAAAATACCATCCTGCTTTTTGGGGCAGGACATTGGTTGGATAAATTGTATTTTAGATCCTAAGTGATTTGAAATTTTGTAATATCATCTATATTTAAGACGTGGAAATTCCCAGAAGTGACTCCTATTTTTATTTTTTAGATTCCATTTCAAGGAGGAAAGTCAAGATATTTTTACTCAGTGGAAGAATGATGTAGTTTCATCCTAACCTTCTTTTCTTATGCTTCCAGGTAAGTGAGTCTGTTAATCATGAATTACTTAAGAAATGAGTCTTTGTATGGTCTGAGTTTATTCAGTATTCTGGCTGTGTTTGAAATGTGCTGAATTTCATTTTACTTCCAATAGTTCCATTAATAACAGATTATTATTTTAAGATATGAGTACTTTTTCAAGGTAGTATAATTACTTGGCTGCCTTGGAAAATTCTTTTATTCACTTGTAAAGCCTGTAATTTACATTTAATTCTGCCAGCTTCTTCAGAATTTATCTCTTCTCAGAATGGCAAATGCCAATAATGTAGTTAGAAGAACTACATAATTCTTTTTTTAAAAATTCACCTGAATAGGATCATTTGTTCTTCTTTTGGAAGTTGTGACGAAATGTTAAACTTTCTCAAATATTTAACCCATAATCAAAAGGGCATCATAGTTTTCACCAAGCTACAAAATAATTATTTAAATAAAATAGGAAATTGAAGGATGATCTTACTTTCTGACTTATAGCATCTCAGGGGAATACTTTGTAAAACTCTTGGAGAATAGTACCCTGACAGATTGTATGGTTGGTTTCAGATTTGGGGACACATGTAAATCTCGGGGACGTTGTTTTAGTTCTGCTCTTGTAAGCAGTGATTTTGAATTTCTCTACAGTAAGATACTTTATTACATCTGGCAAGACTAAACTTTGAAAAAAGCTAAGAACTTCAGGGACATCATTAGTTGAAATGGAACAGTATGAGATGGAAAGTCATGTATGTGGTTCTTAGCTTCAGCAGAGCAAACCTTTATTTTAGTTTTCTATGGAGATGAATCTATAGACGTAAAAATGAAAATAGATAAGCTGTGCTCACCATCTGCATACCTTCAGGAAAACCCCTTCACTGGTCTTCATTCAACAAATTGGTAGAGAGGTTTTGTTTTGGTTTTTAATATTTACTATTGTTGTACTGTTTGAGATAAAAGGCTGAAAACCAAAACGTTGGATGTGATTTTGCTTTAATGAACTGCTTTATACTCAAACAGTGGCGAGTGAGGAGTTAAAGGGATTGTATCTGAGTTACCAGTAATGAAAAATAAAAACAACCTTGGCCAAAATTAATAATAACCACAATAAAACAATAATAATAATAATAAATAACTAAACAGTAATTCTTCACAAATTCTTTTCTGAGTAGAGACTTAAGTGGCTAAGAGGCCTAAGTGATCCAAGGCTACTTTGAGGGTCACAGTGGAAGTCTTCTAATCTGATGTATTTCAATGTTTAATGTTTTTGAGAATGACTTGGATGATGTAGAAGATAGTAGTGTCATTAGAACATCATGATGTTAAAACCTTGAGATGATTGTAGAAAAGACCCAGAGTAAACTGAACAAAATAGAGAAGGAATGAGAAATGAGCCAATTATGATGTTCTTACCCCAGGATGAAGTGATGAGGGAGGCCCAGCTGGGTTTTGATGAGGGTCTGCTCTCTGAACGTCCTGCTGCAGAGACAGGGTGTTGATGGGGAGTCAGGCTGCACTGGGACAGTGGGAGCTCGGGAAAACCTCTGGTTTTCCAGGAACTGTGGGCTTCCCAGGTGGCGCTAGTGGTCAAACAACCCGCCTTCCACGCAGGAGATGAGAGACATGGGCTAGAAAGATCCCCTGGAGAAGGGCATGGCAACCCACCCCAGGATTCTTGGATAGAGGACAGTATCGTGGACATTATCCCACGGACAGAGGAATCTGGTGGCCTATACTCACTCCATAGGTCACAAAGAGGCGGACACGACTGAAGCGACTTAGCATGCATGCATACTCCTTGTAATCTGAGTTCCTTATAGATGCAAGGCTTTGGAAGTCCCTCAATAGTGGACCTTCACCAGACCTGCAGGGGGCAGCCGTGTAAACTGGGAAAGAGTGGCGGGTTGGCAGGGTACCTGCCCTGCGCACGGTGGTCCTGGAGTCCCAGCCGGGAGAGGTGGTTGGATCTTTGTTCACCGGCTCGAGGTGCTGGAAGTCTCCCCCGGGGACCTCCTGGTCTCCTCCGTGTCCCTCTGGTGCCTTCGATGCCACCCGGCCTTCTCCATGAATTGCTGCCCGCTGAGGGCACGCCCCCACCCCGAGCCCAGTGTCTCCACACTCTCTCCCACCGGAACTCTTCCTTCCCTACCACCCTCCAGGGAACATTTACTGGTCCTTCAGTGGCAACCCCCCTGTGGGGCTTCCAGCACTCAGACACAGGTCCTGGCACCTGGATACGCTGAAAGAGGCATGGCATGGTTGATGAAAACAGAGGGAGGGAGTACAGGGGGGTCTGGGCTTGTGGGAACCGCATCCCTCTGCTTCCCTCCCTCACCCCTAGAGCGGACACCTGGCACTGTCTCCTTGTCACGGTCCCACGACGGCCGCCTGGGCCCCCAGCAGGACGCTGACCCGGCGGGTGTCACTCTGTGATCAAGTTGGTTCCTCAGCTGCTGTCTGCGGGGTCCAAGCTCTCGTTTGTGGCCAGATCACCCTGTAGTTCTTTGTGGCTCTGTGAGCCCACGCATGACACGTGTCTATCAGATAACGTGAAGTCGTAGCCGATGCCGTTTCCTTTTGGAACGAAGGGGTGTTACGAGTAAATATGAATATAAAACTATGATGGTGTAACTGGCAGGTTGCGCATACTTGCAAAACTAGAGAATCGCGTAGAGAAGTTTGTCTTGATAGTTTACGAAGTGGCCTTCTTTGGGATCTGCTTTGGACTTCCACAGTCTTTCCACTTAATGGAATGAGACGTGAAGAATGTAAGCTCGTCATGAGTGCCAGCGTCTGCCGCTGCAGTTTTCATCTATCCTCCGGAACCACAGTTCCTTTTCCGCAGCTGGGGCTTCTCCAGGCCAGGCCAGGAGAGGCGCGCGGGCCTGCCGTGGCCTGCCTGCCGCGGGGCGGCCGTCTCTTGTCTGCTGACTGTCGCCTCCTCGGACCCAGCTTTTGTCTTTTCTGCTCTGTTCCGGGGCTCTGCTCGTTGAGATTCTCCTTCCATCAAGTGGGTTTCTTGCTTCAGCCTCTCAGGGCCGCGTCTTGCCCTGCCGGCCCCTCACCCCCCAGGCCCCACCTCCTCCTTGCTCTGCGCCCCTCCTCACCGCGTTCCTGCTCTGGCTCAGCCCTGGAAATCCGTCCCGGCCTTTGCCTGGCCTGGGGCTGGGCCCTGTGGCCCCCGCCGCCCGCCACTGTCCGCAGTTGTTCGCCTGCTGGGTGTTTGGCCTGTGGCCGTCATTGTCCTCAAAGGGGGCTCTGTGTCTGCGTTTGCAGCGCCCAGCATATGTTTGTCCGTGTGCACGTTCACAAACATTTGGATGAATTTCTGGAATTTGAAAACCCTCATCAGAACCAAGCATTGTAATTATTTTAATTTGCTGAAGGCGTGGCCGTGTACGGTCTGGTGACTGAAGACACGTGCAGTGACAGTATACCTGTCTGTTCTCTGTCCTCTTCTCCCCTCTCTGTCTTCTTTCTCTGTCACATTTGTTTTCTGTGCTACCATGGAGAGGAGGGATGTGAACTGGTGCTCTAACTCCAGCACCAGCGCCTGCTCAGGTTAAATAAATTTTTTTTAAAGTAAGTCACGGAAGGTTGGCTGTAACCCAGGTGTCCACTGGTGGTGAATGGTTAAACAAAATGTGCTCTGTGCACTCCATGGAATAGTACTCAGCCTTAAAAAGGAAGCAGATTCTAACACATGCTACCACACGGATGTTGAACTGGAGGATGTTATACAAAGGTGAAATCAGCCAATCACGAAAGGGCAAACACTGTATGATTGCACTTTTAGGAGGCACCTGGAACAGTCATACTCACGACGACACAGAGTAGGATGGTGGTTGCCAGGGGTTGAGGGGGCAGAGGATGCAGCTGTTTAACACTGTTTAAGTTTTCAAGACGAAGAAGTTCTAGAGAGTGAATGGTACGACAGTGTGAATATACTTGAAAATTGTGAAGAAAATAAACTTAATGTTATGTGTATTTTACCATAATTAAAAATAACAAAGTAAGTCAAAGACCTGACTTTAAAAAAGAATAATAATCCTTTTAAAAGTTAAAAAAAAAAAAAGTTGAAAGGGACTTTTTTTTTTTCCACTCAATTTTTTTGATGAAAGGGATTTCTTTGATTTAGGGACTTACCCTTCCTTGAGCTTAATTTTTCACTTGTGTAGAGTGTAAAAAAATATTGATTTATGTACTTTTGGCTGTGTTGGCTCTTTGTGGTGGCGCTCGGGCTTCTCATTGCAGGGGCTTCTCTTGTTGCAGAGCACGGACTCCAGGGTGCTGGGGCTCAGTAGCTGTGGCCCGCGGGCTTAGTTGCTCTGCGGCATGTTTTATCTTCCCCCAGCCAGGGATGGAACGGTGTCCCTTGCATTGACAGGTGGGTTCTTAACCACTGGACCACCAAGGAAGTCCTACTTAGATTTTTAAATCACTTCTCATTAAAAAATTGTATTGTGTAAGAAAAACAAATTATCTTTCCTTTGATGAGACCTTTGGAACTTACTTTTAGAACTCGTTATTCCTTTTAGTGTTGCCTATATTTTCAGTTAAAATCTGGTTCAAAATTACCCTCTTCCTCACCTATTTTTCTTCAGCAAAGGTAACAGGGTCTTATTGCTCATCTGGAAATACTTGTATGACATTGAAAATCAATATGAGGAGCAGGAATGTTTTTTTCTGTCCAAGAAGAGGGCATGACAGAGTCTAGGGTTTACTTTGACCGTTCATAAGGAGACAGCTGGGCTTTCCTTGTGGTTCAGAAGGTAAAGAATCTGCCTGCAATGAGAGAGACCCTAGTTCGGTCCCTGGGTCAGGAAGATCCGCTGGAGGAGGCCGTGGCAACCCACTCCAGTATTCTTGCCTGGAGAATCCCAGGGACAGAGGAGCCTTGGCAGGCTGCAGTCGATGGGGTTGCAAAGAGTCAGACATGACTGAGCAACTATCTCTATACTTTCAAGGAGACAGCTACTTTAAGTCTTGCCTTTTTATTTTTCCCATTACACTAATGGCCCTTTCAAGTTGAAAATCATGACCCTACAACTGTAAATAAAACTCTGGTGCTTGAAAGGGCACAGTTTCACAAGGTTCAGCCGACACTTGGGAAGCAGTTGTCTCAAAGGTTCTGATCTGTTAGGTAGTATTCTTTCCTGGAGAATTTAAAACGAAACTTGAATCCTTTCCGCCTAGGGGCACACTGGCTGAGAAGGGAAGGTAGAGATCGGGTGAGGCGTGTGTGAAGGTTTGAGGGGAAAGTGGGAATGAAAGTTAGAGGCGGAGAGTGGGCAAAAGAAGGAATTAAGACCTTATGGAAACGTCCAGCTCAGTTGTTACTGAGGATTTTAATGTTCCAAATGTGATCCTATGATCAAGGCCTCTAGAAAAAATGAAATTCATCTCTACTATTGGGAAACTCATTCAAATTGATATTGTAAATTTTTTTTGTAAAGTTTTTTTTAAAAAACACGGTAATTAGGAGTAATAGTGTTTATACTCGAGTGTTGTGATAGACATGCATATTTTCAATTCAGCAAAAATGTGAGACTTATTATTGGGTTGGCCAAAAGGTTTGTTTTTTTACCCCTTTAGATGGCTTTAGTAGCGTTTAGTTGTCTTTAACTTCATTCAAAACAATTTTGTTAGATTGTATTGTGACAGCTATCATATCAGCATGCGTTTTAAAAAACTTAACCAAGAGTGGTGAATTGTTGTGTAGCCATTTTAGTATTGAAGATGGAAGAAAAGCCCCAACATATGCTTTATTATTTCAAGAAAGGTAAAAACGAAAGTGATTGATGCAGTGTATGAAGAAGGTGCTGTGACTGAAGGAACATGTCAGAAGTGATTTGCAGAATATCCTGCTGGAGATTTCTTGCTGGATGATGCTCCACAGTCGGGTAGACCAGTTGAAGTTGATAGCAATCAAAACGAGACATCAACTGAGAACAGTCAGCATCATGCCGCATGGGAGGCAGACAGTGCTCCAGATGTCGAAGTCGGTCTTGAGCGTCACATGCACCAGCCTGGTTATCTTCACTGCTTTGATGTTCAGACGCCACATAAGTTAAGTGGAAACACTGTCTTGAGCGTATTTTTGCATAAGAGTCTCTACTTCAAGATAACAAAAACATTACCTGTTTTTAAAACAAACTGTGAGGGATGATGAGAACTGGATACTGTATAACAATGTACAATAGAAGAGTTCATAGGGCAAGTGCAGTGACCCAACCACAGCAAAGGGCAGTCTTCATCCAGAGAAGGTAGCGTTGTGGATTCGGTGGGCCTGAAGGGGAGTCCTCCATTATGAGCTTCTTCTATGAAACCAAAAGATGAATTTCGACAGGTACTGCTCCCAGTTAGACCAGTTGAAGGCAGCGCTTGATGAAAATTGTGTGGAATTAGTCAACAGAAAGTGTGTAATCCTCTCCCAGAGCACCACCGCGTGTTTCTTTGATGACCGGGCAAAACTGTTACAGCTTGGCTGGGAAGTTCTGATTCTTCCGCTGGATTCACCAGACACTGTGCCCTTGGATGTCTTTGGGATTTTTTTTTTTTTTTTGGTTTTTGCAAAATTCTCCTAATGAAAAAAAATTTCCATTTCCTGGAAGACTGTAAAAGGCACCTGAAATAGTTTTTTGCTTAAAAAGATAAAAAAAGTTTTGGGAAGATGAAATTATGAAGTTGCCTGAAAAATGGCAGAGTATAGTGGAACAAAATGATAAACATGTTCAATAATGTTCTTGGTGAAAATGAAAAATGAGTGTTTTGTTTTTACTTAAAAACCAAAGTAACTTTCTGGCCAAACCAACATATGCTAGACTTGAACCCTTTTGGTTACTGAGTGCCAATTCTTGGGTTGGAATCCAATCGCTGCAGAAGGTGGCAGTCACCTGCAGAGAAATGAGAAAAATAAAGTGATGTTTTCAAAGAGCTAATATTCACTTTAAAGGAATAATGTTTACTTTGAGCTTCTGGTCTTTTTTCTTATATATTGAAATGTAAAATATTTATTCTTTTAGAATATAATGATAGTTAATATTTAAAATGTCTATTTCTTGGCAAATTAAAATGTTGGATATCATTCAGGATTCGTGATTACAAGAACCAGAAATGAACTAGACTACCTTAGGAAAGGAATTTGCACAAGGTCATGTGTGTGTGTGTGTGTGTGTGTGTGTGTGTGCTAAGTCGGTTCAGTTGTGTCCGCCTCTTTGCAACCCCATGGACGGTAGCCCTCCAGGCTCCTCTGTCCATGTGAGTCTCCAGGCAAGAATACTGAAGTAGGTTGCCATGCCCTCCTTCAGGGAATCTTCCTGACCTGGGGAATGAACCAGCATCTCTTGTGGTTCCTTCATTGGCAGGCAAGTTCTTTACCACCAGCTCATATCTGATAACTTCCAGCCAGGGCTACTGGTATCATTAAATGTGTTTTCTAAGTTAATAAAACATGTGACAGCTTTGTCCCAAGCCAGTGGGGTATATACCAAGGGATAGAGGTCTTGATGGCTGGAAAATAGTAGATTAACTTGAAGTTAAATTAAGTACCATCACATGACATATACCATTGGCATTTTATGATGATTCTCTGCAGCAAGGTGAAGTGTAGCCTTGGCCTCGTCTGAGTCCTGCCGTTGGGGTGGGAGCTGTCCCTGGAGGTGGATTAGCTACTTGCGTGTGGGCGCGTGTGTTGTTTTGTGTTAGGCAATCACCTAACTTTTCTTCCTCTGAAGTTCTTGCTGTGTGTTTCAGTGTTATTATTGCTCATCTCACTAATCTGATAAGGCACGTTAACTCTTAATTTAGTGCTTATTTAGGAAGCCAGATTGTGGAGGTGTGCGTAGCCTCTGACGCTCTGACCGCTGTTCTAGATACTCTCGCTCCCCCTGGCTTACTTGGTGACCTCCTCTAGTTTCTCCCTCTTCCTGTGGCTGATCCTCTGGTCTCTCCCTCTTCCTGTGGCTGATCCTCCTCTGGTCTCTCCCTCTTTCTGTGGCTGATCCTCCTCTGGTTTCTCCGTCTTTCCTCCTCTGGTTTCTCCCTCTTCCTGTGGCTGATCCTGGGTGGCCCCCTCCCCAGTCCTGACAGGTCCCCAGCGTGCTCCCCAGCGTCGCATCCTCTCCGCCCTCTCGTTCTGTGTCATCCGCGCTATCTCCTTGGCTCCTGGTGCTGACCCAGAGCTGACCTCACGTTTGTTTCCCCAGCTCACTCTGCCGTCTGGTGCCCTTAGCCCCCTGCACTCATTATGTTCCCCTGGGTCCCCCAGACCCCAGCCAGAACCCCCCAAGATACCCTGACGTTGTTACCATCACTCGGGGGCTTACGTGGTCCTTCGCCAAGTGCCTGCACCCTGCCCATCCTCTTCCTTTAAAAAAAATTTTTAATTAAGTAATATTTTATTTTTAAATTTTGTGACTGTGCTGGGTCTTTGCTGCTACGTCCTCCCCCGGGACACCCTTCCAGGCTCCTCGGCTGGGCCAGTTCCTGCTGGTTCTCCACGAATTGACTCTGGTGGTCTCTCTTTCCAGGCTTCTCCTCTCCTGCTGAGCTGACCTGTGGGCTCCCCTCTCCTTTTGTGGCGCCTACTGTGTGGTGTCACTGCACTTGGCTTTCTTGCCTTTTGTTCCTGTTACCTGGACCATGGTGTTGGGAGCGTCCTGAGCAGCCCCAGGACCACTCAACACCCCCAGGGACTGGTGCCGAGCAGGTGCCCGCAGGATGAATGGTTGGCAGGAGTTTGAGTGGGCCCTCCTGCTCTCCTGCCGAGGAGAGGGGTGCAGCAGACTCGTGCTGTCAAGGGATCAAACCAGCATCTTTCTTCCCACCTCCTGGTCCATGGCTTCCCCTCTAAGAAGGGCTCTTATTTTCTCCTGAGTCAAATCGTGGGAGAAGCTGAGAATGAAGAAGGACATGAATGAAAGAAAACAGCGAGTCGGAAGGGCACCAGAGAGACAGCTTCTGTTTCATTCTCCCTACCACACTCCCCATCTCGTGTTTCCAGTTGGGTTACTTTGGTTTGGGAAGCATGCATACATGGCCACCAGTCTGGTATCTTGCAGGCTGCATGCCAGCGTCTGTCCCCACTAGGAGCAGACTGAAGGTGTGTGTAGGCATCTCCTTTCTCCTGAACCTCTTCTTCTTTAACTCGGGGCACACATGGCTCTCACCCTGGCACTTCTGGTCGTTCAGTTGATGGGTGTTGGAGTGGGTGCCTCCCTGTTTCTAGGGGCGGGGCAGTTGGCTTCACACTGGCCCTGAAATTGGGGTTGGAAGCTCAGCTCCATCGCTTACCAATGCGGTGCAATGGACAGGTTTCTGCACCCCTCTACCCTCCATCTGGAAAATGAGACAAACCTTTTAGAGTTGTTGCGAGGATTGAGATGAATGTTTGTGAAGTACCTGGCACATCCTAAAGGTAGTCAGTCCTAAAGGAAATCAACCTTTTAGGAAAAAGGAAATCAATCAATCCAGTGAATGTTCATCGGAAGGACTGGTGCTGAAGCTGAAACTCCAATACTTTGGCCACCTGATGCAAAGAACTGACTCACTGGGAAAGACCCTGATGCTGGGAAAGATTGAAGACGGGTGGAGAAGGGGACGACAGAGGATGAGATGGTTGGGTGGCGTCACCGACTCAAAGGATGTGAGTTTGGGGGAACTCAGGAGATGGTGCAGGACAGGAAGCCTGGTGTGCTGTAGCCCATGGGGTCGCAAAGAGTCAGACGTGACTTGAGCCACTGAATAACAGTAACAACCTGGCACATAGTAGGGATGCAAGAAACTACCGATATTAATTAACAGGATGTAAACATTTACATTTTTCCAAAATTGAAAGTAAAACTGTGGGCCCTGCTCCTCCCTTTTCCTTTCCCAGCTTCCATAATGGAAAGAATTCGCTTGTTTATGGGCTAATTAGTTAATTAAGCACACCTTGGTTTGGGTGTCGGCCAGGAGTCCTCCACTGTGAGACACTGGAGGCTCGGGGAGAGGGACACTCCTGGCTGTATAGGAGCCCGTGGTGTGGTCCCCGAGCCCCTGCACTGAGGCTTCCGGGATGCTGGGGACCCAGCCAGATCCCCCGGCTTCACTCGAAATCAGAATCTTTGGGGAGCTCGGTTTTTTCAGCTCTGCCCTTGGAAGCCTCGGAGTGACACTAACTTCACCTTCTGATGGTGATCCCCGAGCCCAGGGCCCCCAGAGGAGCTGTGATCTCTGCTCCGGGCTTGATGTCTCAATCTCTGCTGTTCCTGACTTACTGTGGAGCCTCCACCAGGCTGACGGCTGCAGAGCCTCGCGTGTGCTGGTGACTTCCCGCTGCGTTTGTGGTGAGCGTCTCACCACGCACACGCTGCTGATGCACACATTCCTCAGCTGTGGCGCAGGTGTCCTGTGTAGTTACTTACGCAGTTGTCTTCTTCTTGTGCCCAAATGTGGTTCAGCACTTCACTGGTTGAAAATATTTTATTTGGAAATAATTTCAGCTTATAGAAAAGTTTCAAACACAAGACTGGAACCAGAAGCACACAAAGCCTTTACCCAGATCCTCCTATTGTTCATATTTTGCACCATTTGTTTTTCATTTGTGTGTTCGTTCTCTCCCTCTCTCTAGTATATGTAAACAAAATTATGATACGTCGTATTTTCCTGAACCATTTGATGAACTAACAAAGTTTATACATCATATGGGCTTCCCTGGTGGCTCAGCTGGTAAAGAATCTGCCTGCACTGCAGAAGTCCTGGGTTTGAACCCTGTGTCAGGAAGATCCCCTGGAGAAGGGAATGGCTACCCACTCCAGTATTCTTCCCTGGAGAATTCCATGAACAGAGGAACCTGGCGGGCTACAGTCCGTGGGGCCGCAAAGAGTCTGATATGACTAAGCAACTAACACTTTCACTCTTTCATAGATCATCAGTGAAGTGAAGTGAAAGTTGCTCAGTCGTGCCTGACTCTTTGCCTGACTACACAGTCCATGGAATTCTCCAGGCCAGAATACTGGAGTGGGTAGCCTTTTCCTTTTCCAGGGGATCTTCCCAACCCAGGGATCAAACCCAGGTCTCCTGCATTGCAGGCAGAGTCTTTACCAGCTGAACCACCAGGGAATCCCCATGCATAGCCCTTGCTCTCAAATAGTTTGATGTGTATTTCCTAAGAATAAGCATATTTTCCAAGATAACAATAGTGCAGGCATCAGTCAGTCAGCTTGAAATCTATTTCAATTTATCTTCTTAGATAACAGACGGTCTACACTCTGTAACATTGACTTATAACATCCTTTATGGTGTTTCGCTCTAGAACTATGATCAGGCGTTGCGTTTAGTTATTATATCTCTTTGTTCCTGCTGTCTGAAACCTTCTCATAGTTTTTCTTTTTTTGAATGATGTTTGTGAAGAATACTGTCCTTTATTTTGTAGAGGATGTTCATTTGGGGATAGGTGACGGATCTCGTGGTTGGATTCAGGCTGTGAGTTCCTAGCTGGGATTCTGCACAGGGATGTGTTCTTACCGGCTCCCCGCCTGCCCCTTGTCGGCGATGCTGATTTCAGTGACCCTGGCCAGGTGACGGTCCATTTCTCCACTGTGTGGTTACTATCTTTCTCTTTGTAACTACTAAGAAATGCCTTACTTTTATCACCTTTTGTTGTGGTACCTATTCATCAACTCGTTTCTCATCTGTAATGGAATTAGCATTTTAAACCTTGCTTTGTACAAGTTCAGAGGCTTGGCGTATGTGGAGCCTCCCATCCGATCTTCATTTTATGGTGAGCAGTTGGATGGATTGGAGATGGATAGATTGGGGACCTGGAAAGGAACTGAAGTAACTGTCACTGATTTTTTTTTTACAGATGCTCATGTGGTGATTTATTCTGAAGAGCTCACACTCCTCAATTCATGATAAAAATTTTCAGTCTGGCAGCAGTGTGGAGATCTGTCTTTAGCTTGTAGGCTGTGTTCACTGTGCGTGCTGAGTCGTTCTGACTGCCAGGGTTTGAGGCCCAAAGACAAATGACAGTGGCCAGACAGTGAGTGTGTGGAGCTGGAGAGCTGGTCTTGCCCGCCCTCCCACAGGGCCACCAAGGCGATGCGGTCACTGTGATGCTTGAGGAGGCGACCTCGGAGTGGGCCTCTTCTTCCAAAGATCTGCCCTTTGAAAAAGAAGCTTTGCTGTTCTTTCCCATGTTTTGGAGGTTGACCGAGAGGTTTAGGTTGGAGGTTCACGATGTCGTTAGTGTCCCATTCATTTTCTCAACACCTCTTGACTCAGAAAATGACTCAGAGGATTGGTTTTTTTTTTTCCCCCACTAAGTAGTTATAGCCATTAGCTTATATTTATGTCCTAACAACTTAGTAGCTGTTTGAAAAAAATAACACAATAGATTGAAAGAATAATAAGTTTTATCTCCTTCTTAACCACAGTTCCCTGATAATGGGTTGTGTGCCCCCCTTGGGAGCTGCCCAGCGCCGCAGACCTTGGAGTCAGATGGGCTGTTTCATCTTGTGTAGCCGTTGCTTTTTGTCACAGTAACTGCTGAAAATGTGGTTTCACAAGGATGTGATTTTCAAAAGGAATGTAGCTCAGAAAGATGTTGAAAATGTGGGTTATCTGGAGCTCATAGTTTGCACAGTGTCCAGCACGGTCTAGTATCTAGTGCTTTGCTTGAAAACTTAAAATATTCTGAAGCACAATTACGCACTCCCTTTGGTACCCTAGGATGGTGCCTTGGCACACAGTTTGGGAATCATTGAATTAGATATTAAAAAGTTTTCTGGGGATGTTTTGTAATCCTTCAGTAGCCTTTAGACACCCAGATATGTGCCTCCAAGGTAAGTTAGGGGTTAAGTAACTGTAAGGAGAAAGATTATAATTTCTCAGCACACTGACAGGAGGGCAGAGATGTCATGTTAACTTAATTAGCAAAAGCCGAAAATTCTTTTATTTATGATATGGCTCCAGTCAGAGACCTGCTCCCTGCCCCTGTGATAGTATTCCATAATACCCTGCTTACCAATGAATAAAAGAAGTTTGATAAGATTTTCTTACTTAACCTTTTTGTTTTGGTGCACATGTTATTTTTCCCACAAGCTGATTATTTTCCATGGATTAATGATTTCCTTGACAAATATTTTAGGAGTGTCCCCTTCAGGCTTTGGAAGAACGCTGTAAATCTCAAACCCAGGCTTATCACTAAGGTTTATATCTTTGATAAGAAGGTATAACAGCTGTGTGGATTAACTAGATCCTGGTAGAAATTAGATCTGGTTGACATAATTTCAGTTGTATGTATCTGAGCTTCAGCTGTGAAGAGATTCTCTTGTTAGGAAGGGGGATGTTTTGAACATCCCACCCGCTCTACCTGGTGTGAGGCTTTAGAAGATCATGGCAGATTGGCTTCCCCATCTAAGGGGCTGTCTCAAAGGAATGGGAACTCGGGAGCATGTCACCATAGACGATCCTTGTAAGAGTGGAACGGCTTGGTGTCCAAGGCGGGCACCCAGCTTTGTGTAGCGGATCTTGCTACACAAACTTGGTGGCCTGGTGGGGCTCGTCCTGGGACCTGCAGGGTGTTCAGCAGTCCTGGGCCCACTCAATAGTGTCTCAGCCAGATACCACCCTCCCCACGTTTCCAGACACCCTTGACTACCGTGCTTGGGTCAAACGTGAACCCAGCCCTTGTTTAACAGATGAGGAAGCTGAGGCTCAGGGCAGGGAAGGGGTCACCCGAGGTCACAGATACGCGTATAGCCAGGATCTCAGTCCCCTGCCGCCTGCCTGGCGTCCAGGCACAGAGCTACCCTGGTCATTTCCTCTAGCTCTGATCATCCAAGACTCTTATGATCAAAGGGAGATGGGAGGTGTGTGGTTTTTTTTTTTCTTTTTATTCGAGTATGATTAGTTTGCAATGATTGTTACTTTCAAGCATACAGCAAAGTGACTTTTTTTTTTGCAGATTGGATTTCATTATAGGCTATTGCAAGGGACTGAGTGTGGTTCCCTATGCTATCCAATAGGTCCCTGTTGCTTGTCTGCCTTATGTATACTAGTGTGTGTCTGTGAATCCCCTGCTCCTAATTTATCCCCCCTCCCTTTCCCCTTTGGTTACCATAGGTTTGTTTTCCAGGTCTGTGAATCTGTTTTTGTTTTATCAATAAGTTCATTTGTCTCATTTTCTTCTCTAGATCCCACAAGCAAGTGGTATCATATGATATTCTTCTCTTACTTCACTCAGTATCACAATCTCTAAGCCCATCTATGTTGGCGCAAATGGCATTATTTTGTAATTTTTGTGGCTGATTAATATTCCATTAATCTGCCCATGGACATTTAATTTACTTCCAGGTCTTAGTGCTGCTATGAACATAGAAGAACAACTCCCATGAACACTGTTTCCATGTGCAGAAGTCATCCACTCAGGTCACACTCATTGAACATCAGCAAAATCACAGCAGAACTGCAAAGATGTGAACGTGCAGGAAAGTCTTTATCCGTGAGCCACAGCTAACTGGAATTAGAGAAGTAACATAAAAGTGAAGTCGGAGCCCCTTCGGATGTTTTGGGCTTCTTAGGTGGCTCAGTGGTAAAGAATCCACCTGCCAAAATGAGAGACACAGGAGATGCAAGTTCGATCCCTGGGTAGAAAAGGTTCCCTGGAGGAGGAAATGGCAACCCACTCCGGTATTCTTGCCTGGAAAATCCCATGGCTGGAGGCGCCTGGAGAGTTACTGTCCATGGGGTCACACAGAGTCAGACGGGCCTGAGCACACACGTGAACATTGGGGTGGGGTGAGATAGGAGTTTAACAGTGAATAAACCTTAGAAGAAAATGGAAATGACAGAAATCCAGTTTACTTGCTAAATATTTGGATTCCTGCTGCTGCTACTGCTGCTTGATCTAGAATAAAAACTACAGGAGGGCAGGGATTTCTATCTTATTCGCTGCTGCATTTCCACCTCCTGGAATGCTGCCTGGAGAGTAGGAGAAACTCTGGAAGTGTTGTGGGTTGGGTGCAGGGGCATGCCCTAACTTATGGGTAATGTTTGTGGGTAATGTTATACTTAAAGTGTTTGGGTAGGATATGAGTTACTGGATTCTTTTGAGTTTGCTTAGATAAACTTTATTTCATGTTATAGTCAAATAATCTGCAGAAATGATNTGTTGGCGCAAATGGCATTATTTTGTAATTTTTGTGGCTGATTAATAGTCCATTAATCTGCCCATGGACATTTAATTTACTTCCAGGTCTTAGTGCTGCTATGAACATAGAAGAACAACTCCCATGAACACTGTTTCCATGTGCAGAAGTCATCCACTCAGGTCACACTCATTGAACATCAGCAAAATCACAGCAGAACTGCAAAGATGTGAACGTGCAGGAAAGTCTTTATCCGTGAGCCACAGCTAACTGGAATTAGAGAAGTAACATAAAAGTGAAGTCGGAGCCCCTTCGGATGTTTTGGGCTTCTTAGGTGGCTCAGTGGTAAAGAATCCACCTGCCAAAATGAGAGACACAGGAGATGCGAGTTCGATCCCTGGGTAGAAAAGGTTCCCTGGAGGAGGAAATGGCAACCCACTCCGGTATTCTTGCCTGGAAAATCCCATGGCTGGAGGCGCCTGGAGAGTTACTGTCCATGGGGTCACACAGAGTCAGACGGGCCTGAGCACACACGTGAACATTGGGGTGGGGTGAGATAGGAGTTTAACAGTGAATAAACCTTAGAAGAAAATGGAAATGACAGAAATCCAGTTTACTTGCTAAATATTTGGATTCCTGCTGCTGCTACTGCTGCTTGATCTAGAATAAAAACTACAGGAGGGCAGGGATTTCTATCTTATTCGCTGCTGCATTTCCACCTCCTGGAATGCTGCCTGGAGAGTAGGAGAAACTCTGGAAGTGTTGTGGGTTGGGTGCAGGGGCATGCCCTAACTTATGGGTAATGTTTGTGGGTAATGTTATACCTAAAGTGTTTGGGTAGGATATGAGTTACTGGATTCTTTTGAGTTTGCTTAGATAAACTTTATTTCATGTTACAGTCAAATAATCTGCAGAAATGATAACGTCTGTGCTGAGTTCTCACTGGCTGGAGTGTGATGTTGAGGGCACTATGATGATGTTAGTATTTTTGTCATCACCAAATGAATACCCTGCCTGCGACTTTGTGTTGTGTATTTGCAGTGCTGGCCACACGGCCGGCAGAGGTGCGATCTGATTATAGCTGGCGTCTCTGGCTTCTATTGAGTTTAGAATTCTGATCCCCAGGAAGGGGCTCAGAAGAAAGCCAGGCCTGTATCTAGCCCAGCGCTGGAAACGTACCTGCCTTTTAAGGATCCTTCGTGTGACACAGGGTGTTTATGCCCGTGGCACTAGCTGTTAGAACAACAGCTTGTAAGGCTTCTATGCATCATCTTTTCAGAAGGGGATCCGTATAGTTTTGTCGTATCACTGAGAATGTGGATACACGTGGCCCCTTTATTCCAAGAAATTCAGGCCTGTGTGCACAGGCTCACTTTCATGCACGACGTAGGAGTTGTTATTTATTACTTATGTGTGTTTATTTTGGGACCAAATTAGGAGGGTGTGGAGCTGTGTAGAGCAGCATCACAGGTGGGGAGGGGTGGGGACCCGGGTCCTTGTGNATCATCTTTTCAGAAGGGGATCCGTATAGTTTTGTCGTATCACTGAGAATGTGGATACACGTGGCCCCTTTATTCCAAGAAATTCAGGCCTGTGTGCACAGGCTCACTTTCATGCACGACGTAGGAGTTGTTATTTATTACTTATGTGTGTTTATTTTGGGACCAAATTAGGAGGGTGTGGAGCTGTGTAGAGCAGCATCACAGGTGGGGAGGGGTGGGGACCCGGGTCCTTGTGACTCCATTTCTGACTGAGCTCACCTGGAGTCCTCATTGCCCCTCCGTGTGTTCCGGCCTTTCCACCACACTGTCCTTTTGGAAACTTCTAGAGAAGGGGGTGACATGGGATGACATGGATGGATCACCGACTCAATGGACGTGAGTTTGGGTAACCTCCGGGAGTTGGTGATGGACAGGGAGGCCTGGTGTGCTGCAGTCCATGGGGCCACAAAGAGTCAGACAATTAACAGAGGATAGTATGCCAGACTGATGCTTCCCAAAGTGTTGCCTGGAGATCACTGGTGTTATCAGATGCTTTTCAGAGGAACAGTTTGCTGCTCAGATAAGTTGGGAAAATACCGGATACTGCTTTCTTCTCTTGCGAGTACAGTGCACCTGAGCCTGTTAAAGTTTTTGGAGCTTTAAAAGGAGGACTTAAATTTGGATTAACTTCGTGGGTCCCAGCCGTCTTTTCCACAGAACTCTTTCTCAGCGTGACAGCTCTTAACCTTTGTAAGAACAGTGTTCCACCCACCAGCCTTGAAGAAAGAAGTGTTGCCATGATGGCCACATCTGATTTTGAGTTTGATTTGGCCCTCGCTAGCAACCATAGACTCAGGCAGTGTTTCTCAGCCTTCATCTTGGAGCTTTGAAAAAATACAGGTGCCCAAGCTCATCCCAGAGTTTCTGATCCTGAGTGTCTGGGCTGGTGCGCGTTGCCCGAATTTGTGAGATACTCTGCAGGGGTTCTCCGGTGTCCCAGAGGCCGAGTTACTCTTCTTGGAAGAGGTTTCTGTTTCTCTCAGGCTGCAGTAGTTGCCTCCACTTCAAACCCTTCTGGATGTTGGGTGTGTTTCCTCAAGGGAATTGGTTTTGGGTTGAAATAGATCTGATGCGACGTGAGGCTCGGAAGTCCTCAGCTGCTGGGCCTCCGCTGGTGCGTTTGGGGTCAGGGGAGGCCAGGTCCTTTGCAGGCATGGTCCCGAGGCTGCTGGATCAGCGGGGTGGGAGGAAGTGGTGACGAGGCGGGAGCATTGAGGGTCATGCTCCTGACCCCCTCCCCGCCCCCACTCTGCTCAGACCTGGAACTGCGCCCATCAGTCAGCTAGCAACGTGGTGACACGGAGGAGGGTCTCGGGTTCTCCTGGAGAAATGTTCAGTTGGGTTCGCCTCCTTCCATCTCGGGGTGAGCCTGCCTTCCTGTCCACTCTGTTCCTCCCCATTTACCCCGAGAAGCCGGGCAGGAAGCAGCCCGGTGAGGTGGGCAGCTTTTACTGCGGCTACTGGGGAATCCACAGCAGGACAGGGAGGTGGGTCCTGCTGCCACAGTGCCCCCGGGGGCTTTTCCAGGGAAGCTAGGCAAGAAGGACCACCAGGCTGCCTCCCCTGCCCCTTCAGGCGGAGTGAGACAGGCCCCAGCGACTCAGTCTTCGATCCGAGGCAGGCGTGTCAAGCTTGCCTTTACCCCGCTGATGTGTGCTCTCTGGCCCGACCACAGAGACGACACCAGGCTCCCCAGAGAGCATAAACTCCGGCGGAAAGTGACCCGTCCTGTGTATGCAGGGGTGGAGGGAGGGGGCCTCACCGGCCTCTCTGTGGTGCTGGGCCGTGACCCGCTAGAAGGAAGGGGACCGCTGTCTGCGTGGCATTCACGCGCCGCGTCCTCCGCTTCACACCTGGAATGCCCCATTTCTTCCCCGCTGCAGTCTTGGGAAGTGTGCTTCTTGACTGACTCTCCAAGCAAAGATGAGCGACGCGGAAGCTCAGAGAGAAAAGTGTCTTGTCCAGGATGGCTTGAGAGTGCGGGGCTGGAGTGCGAACTTAAATCCGTCCCACTCCAAGGTGTGCTTGGGCGTCCCCGGCCCCGTCCTGCGACTCTGGCTGGTCCCCGTTGCCAGCGTTGCATCGCTCTTGCTTCTGCGTGTCTTCTTTGCGGTTGGCCTGGGTAACAGGCTCTTAAGAACATAACAAGATGCCGTGTGGTGCTTTATTACCTGTCAGATGCTGCTGCAGTCCCCTGAGAGAGTGCTCTCTGTCACCCCTTGTTATGGGACAGATTCTGAAAGAAAAGAAGACGGTGGCCCAGGATTCAGCCGTTTTCTCTGCTGAGTTTGTTTATGCTTCTTTTGATTTTATAAACAGGCGATTGGTTGTTGGATAAGCCGTTAGTAGTACTCACTGGCAGTGTGCCTTACATCTAGGATTTGTGGCATTAGCTAGAATTTTGTAATGGCGTAAAAAAGTTTCATGGAGGAAATAAGAGTATCACCATGTGGTGTAAAGCTAACATTAGTAAAATAAATATTAATCCGAGGTTAACTGTTTTTAGCCTAAGATTTCTCTTAATTCAGTATCCAAACTGAGCCTTTTTGTGTGTGTATTTTTAAGAGAGAGGGGAAAAAACTCTTTTATTTCAGCTCAGTTTGAAATTCTGATGTGAAAATCACCATGGCCTTGCAGAAGCTCGGTGTAAGTAATACTAACTGTGTCCGTAACTTCATTCCAGAAGCTGGGTACCACTGCCCAGGAGGCAGGTGGCTGTGTGCTTCCGAGTTCCCGGAACACAGGTTTCTCAGATGTCAGCTCCAGAGGGTGATCGGTTAGTTTGACTAAACATAAGTCATAAGGACCTAAGTGGATGGAAGAGCTACAGAGGCAAATGATCTTCCGAAAGCCTCACATCTGGGGGCTGGCAGAGACCGCTTCTGATTTTGTTATCATAGATAATGTTGTCTTTAGTTGCCGTATTTTTAAGAAAAATAAAGTTGGCCAGCTATTACAATAGCCAGCTGTTTGGCTTGGCCCAGTGTGTGAGTGTGTGTGTGTGTGTGTGGTTTTGCGTTTTTGCGGGGGGTGGGGGAGGTTTCCCCTGGGTCTTCATGTGCTCTGTGTGTGTGTGTGTGTGTGTGTGTGTGGTTTTGCGTTTTTGCAGGGGGTGGGGGAGGTTTCCCCTGGGTCTTCACTTGCCGCCTCTAGGCGTTCTGCAGTTGGGGTGAGTGGGGGGCCACTCCCTGTTGGGGTGCACGAACTTCTCACTGCAGTGGCTTCCCTTGGTGAGCACAGGATCCGGGCACACGGGCTCTGTAGTTGCAGCCTGCGGGCTCCGTAGTTGTGACTCATGAGCTTCAGTTGTTCCTCGGCATGTGGGATCGATCATCCTGGACCAGGGATCGAACCCGTGTCCCCTGCATTGTGGGGAGGTGGGTTCTTATCCACTGTACCACCGGGGAAGTCTCAGCGTGTGCTTCCTCTGTGATATTTAATGGTAACCCAGTAGCGCAGACCTTGCCCAGCACTGCCAGCCGCGTGGAGTGATGTTCATCCGTGTCCATCAGGCCTCCCAGGCTCAGAGGAGGAAGGGATGGCTCACAGACTCCGGAAGCCTG
Organism: Neotragus pygmaeus; assembly: GCA_006410875.1. NCBI lineage: Eukaryota > Metazoa > Chordata > Mammalia > Artiodactyla > Bovidae > Neotragus > Neotragus pygmaeus. The sequence goes on along the minus strand of SJYV01024370.1, from coordinate 2,129,367 downwards.
GTTCAGGGCAGCAGACAGGTGACAGCGGAGTTTAAGTAAGCTGAAATGATGCCTGCAAGTGAACATCCTTCCTAACAAGGCCCGTGGTCAAAGAAATTGGATTTATAGTGGTTGGTAATTTTAGTGAAAATTAAGACGTAGGTCTTCCTGTTCCGTCGTGCTGAATTATACTTGCTTATCATCATCAGAAAGGACTGAGGGGTTTAGTTGCCTGATTTGTTCTGGAAAAGGGTCACTTAGCATAGAATCAAATGCCCTTACTTTTATTTTAAACTTAGAGGCTGGTCAGATACCATATAAATTCCAGGGCTTCACACTGGGTTCAGTGTAGCTTAGAATTTTTTTCCAGTCCTGAATATTCATTGGAAGGACTGATGCTGAAGCTGAAACTCCAATACTTTTGCCACCTGATGCAAAGAACTGACTCGTTGGAAAAGACCGTAATGCTGGGAAAGATTGAAGGCAGGAGGAGAAGGGGACGGCGGAGGATGAGATGGTTGGATGGCATCACTGACCTGATGGACACGAGTCTGAGCAAGGTCCAGGAGTTGGTGATGGATAGGGAGGCCTGGCGTGCTTCAGTTCATGGCGACTGAACTGACTGTGTCTATGTCAGTGTCTGCCCTCTCTGGTCTAATCCAGTCCCCCAGAGCTTCCCACTAAGAAGTCCTTTGAGGCATCGCACAGCGGTACGTGTTGGAATGGCTGTCTTTCTGCAGAGCGAGCATATGGAGCCTACGTCATATGCGTCAAGAGATAGAAATCCCAGCCCATACTGGCTCAAGCGAAAAAGAAAACATTGGCTTCTATAAATACACAGGCAGCTGGCTTCTGGGATCCCTTGATCCAGGGACTCGACTCTCTCGGGCCTCCTCTCGTCAGCTTCGTTCGGATCATGGGAAGGGTACGGCATCTGTAAATTCAGCTCCAGCTCAAGAGGGTGGTGCTTGTCTCTTGGTCATCCCAGCATACCCCAGGGCATACTCGCTGACCTTGACGGGCACGCGTCTGTCTCTGAACCAGTCCTCGTGTCTAGGGGCTGAGTTTTTCATTGACTGGGTCTTGGCCATGGGCATCAACTCCTGAAGCCTGGTGATTCCTTCACACACAGGCTGGAGAAGATGATGGCTTAGTGGATGCCCTCAGGTTCTTCCAGTTCAGACGCTGGGACTTTGAGGGCACACGAGCATCAGGGTCTTTCTCCTTGATCTGGAAGCTACAATGTCACTTGTGGTCTCAGGGGTCAGTGTTCCTTCTTTCCCGCATAAGGGTCTTGACTTGGGTCATCTGTGAAAACTTGAATCATATTCTTCTATCATGGTACCATTCACCAGAACAGTATCTGAAATCCCAGTGGAGGGTGACTTAGAGTCAGCAGTATTGCCCATTTAGCAGCCATGCCTTCTGCAGACAGGGCTGAGGGACCGCAGTCTTGTCTTTTCAAGCCTCATTTTTCTGTCTCAGCTTTTCCAGGACTCACTTGGGTAAGATTGATACTCAGACAGCTTGGGTGGGTAAACTGTTCTTGTAAAATTATCTTTAAAAGTTTTTTTTTCATTGTGTAAGTTTCAGGTGTACAGCATAAATATTTGATATCTGTGCACCATGTGGGTGATCCCCGTCACAAGTCTGATTAACATCCATCCCATACAGGTGACCCCCTTTGCCTTTTCTCCTGCCTCCCAAACCCATTCCCACACACAATTATCTTTAAGCTTTTGTGTCTGCTTTATTTTCCTGTGAACTAAGATGAGTAACTTCCTAGGTTGTTAGAAAAGTCAGACTAAATTTCTGAAGCCTTTGAAATTATGATGAGCTCAGCGCTCTTATTTTTTTAAAGTGTAAATCCCTTTTGAACTCTTTATTTCTGAAAAAATGTATTGAAGTACAGTTGATGTACAGTATTATGTAAGTTACAGGTATACTCACCACTCCAATTTATCTGCGATAGCAGCTTCCTGTCTTCATGTTAAGAAATCAGTCTCACCACAAAAGAGTAATAGCTCAATTTTATTCTCTACATTATGGACCTTGGGTTTCTAGAAGGTGAAATTATGACTACTATTGATACCCAGCAGCTGATGTGATTTTATGTTCATTTTAGGAGTTAAAGACATCTCAGACTTCAGTGAAAAATCTTTATAGAGTAAGTGACAGATTTTAAAACGAAAAAAGAAACAGAAAAAAAAAGAATGTATATGTCATAATTGATATCTTACAGAATTCTGCCCCAAATTAAAAGATTTTAACCTTGAGACTTTTATCCTTAATAGTGAAGTGGGTGAAAGAGGCTATGAAAATTCCATAATTGAGCTGAAATTATGAGTCCAGTTTAAATATGTGATTTATATCTGTGTTATTACCCTCCCCGCCACCCAGTTTATCTCCCGTAATTGTGGCTCCAGGAGCTTATTGGATTTGTGGCTCTGTATCTTTATTTGTTTTGGGAAACTGCCAGTGATTATTTCTGCAGCTATTGCTTCTTTCTCCTCTTTTCTCCTGGGGATTCCAGGCATAGATGTATTGGCACTTTTATCCATGTCTCAGGTGCCACTTCAGCTCTTTTCTGTACCTTTATTCTTCTGTTCTCACTGTGCTTTTATGCAGACATTTTCCCCTTATATCGCTTTTACTTTAGAAAATCCTCCTTTTGCTGTGTCTAATTTACTGGAATCAAGATTGCTGGGAGCAATATCAATAACCTCAGATATGCAGATGACACCACTCTTATGGCAGAAAGTGAAGAGGAACTAAAAAGCCTCTTGATGAAAGTGAAAGAGGAGAGTGAAAAAGTTGGCTTAAAGCTCAACATTCAGAAAACAAAGATCATGGCAGGGGACGACAGAGGATGAGATGGCTGGATAGCATCACCGACTCGATGGACATGAGTTTGGGTGAACTCCTGGAGATGGTGATGGACAGGGAGGCCTGGAATGGCGATTCATGGGGTCGCAAAGAGTCGGACACAACTGAGCAACTGAACTGAACTGAACTGAATTTACTGTTAAACCTGTCTGTCGCATTTTTAATTTCAATGATTATATTTCTATTCAGTTCTTTTGCATAGATTCCAGGTATTTGGTAAAATCAGTCATCTTTAATCTGTTTTCTTACACACAGCAATTATAATTGTATTAAAATTCCTTTTTGATAACTGTAGTAAATCAGCTAGATAGCACGCTTAGAATGTATGTATTATCCTATTATCCATCCTTTCTCTCTAGTTTTTGTCATTTGTTCTTATCTCTTGTTGTGCTTAGTGATTTATAAAGGACCTGACATTGTATTTGAAAATTGCAAGGTCTCTGGATGCTCTGGATGCTGTTATCTTCTGCCAGAGAATACTTAAATTTTCTGGTGGGCAGTAGAATAAATCTGTTCATCTCGATAGTAGTCAGCAGTCACTGTGACTGACGGAGTTCAGGCAGGTGTGTTTCTCTTGACCTGACTCCTAAGGCGTTGCTCAGTCGAGGCTTTGGAAGGGAGCTTAGGGTGATGTCAAGTGCGTCACCCTGATTCCAAGAGGTCTGGATATGGGAGACAGAGCAAGGGACCGAGGGTGGGACCTCAGGGCTGATACTGTTCTGAGAAACTTGGCTTTGCATCGGTATTCACACACACCCTTGAACGTAAGTTCGTCTGCAGTACAGAGGTGGTAGGGTCTGCAGTCCTGTAGGCCAGAGTCTCTTCATTTTGTATGTGTATTAGAGTCTGGGATAAGCAACCCCCCTAAGCAGTGGCTTAAACAAGAGTTATTTTTTTCACGTAAAATCTAGAGGTGATGATTCACCCTAAATTCGAGTGAGTCTGGGGAAATAACTGTGAGTCTGTAGATTATAGGGTTGATTCTGAAGTGTGGGAGGGGTGTGCACAGAGCCAGGGGCGTGACAGGTGTCCCCTCCGTTGGCTTATCCCAGGTCCTCTCAGTGGCTGGGTGCTGGCTTAGCTCGACTAATTGGGCAGGGCTTTGGGGAGAGAGAGTTTTAGAAATCATGATGAGCTATTATCCTAAACGCCAGTGGCAGAGTGAGCAGCGAGGGGAGGAGACGCTCTGGACGGTGTCTGGAGCCTGCCTGCCGCCTGGTGTCTCGGGTGTGGACCGTGCTCGCCGCCTGCGCTGGGACCAGGGGCGCGTCTGCTGAGGACCCTGCGCTGGTCCGTCGGCTGACTGCAGGCCCACCGGCTCTGTGGCAGCGTCTGCCATCACTCCATTCGGGGAGCCACCCCGACGAGGACCGTGTGTGTCCTCCGCCAGCCAGCTCTTTACGTTTGAATTACCTGGGGGCTGGCATCGGGCGACGTGGCGGCTCTGCTTGCTCTCCTGCAGGGCCCCAGGTCACCTCGACCCCCTCTCCTTTCCTAGTGACGGAAAAAATAAAAGCCTTCACGGTGCTGGCCTCCAGGGTTTTGCTCAAAGCAGAGCCCCAGGAGCTGGCGAGTCCAGTGCCCACCTTCCCTCCCTGTGATGACTGAGCCAGTGGGGGCGGGTCTCACTTGCCTTCAGATCACCCTTGCCCAGCCTGGACGCCTGACACCCAAGGGTGCGGCAGGCAGGTGGGGGCTGCCGGCTGAGATCTTTTGTGCCATCCCGCCCGCCACCCCAGCAGAAGAGCTAGTCGCCTGTAGAGAACAGGTTAGGTTCTAGGCTCTCCAAGGCCCAGGACAGCCCCAGTTGATTTCCAGGTGCAGGAAGGGACACTCCTTTGTCAAACGTCTACCAGTGGCAGATAAGAAGCGGGGCTTTGGGGTACAACCGTGGAGAATCCAAGTTGCTTCTTCTCTGTCCTTCCCAAAGGAAAGCAGAGAGGCTGGGCTTCGGGAGGGCCCCCTGCTTCTGCGCTGAGGTGGAGGAGGGACAGGGGGGCTGCTCTTTGCATTGCTGGCGTCCACAAGAAGGGAGGCCACCTGCCCTCTGCCGGCCTGTCTGCTGCCTGCCCCAGGCTGGCGCAGCACAGACCGAGCGTGTGCTGGAGGTTGTGGGGGGTCCCGCGCAGAGGCCACAGACAGCCTCCCCGAGGTCAGGGTCGCTGAGAATAATTCACGCAGACTCCTGCCACGAGCAGGCTGGCGTCCTGGCCCCACAGAGGGAAGACTAGCTTGGGCTGCGCTGGGCGGAGGGAGAAGGCTTTGTCTCATCAGCACAGGGCAGCCAGACGCTGCGCCGCGGGGGCTCGGCCGGGTCTCCGCGCAGGAGGCTGGCGAGGCTCGGGGCGGAGACCCCGCCGGCACGGCTCGGGCGCCCTCGTCCGTCCTGCTGGTCCTGCCGTCGCGTGGGAGAATCGGATGTCGACCCAGAAGACAACTGACCACGTGGTGGGTGGGGGAAGAGCTCAGGCCAGCCTCAGCTCTGTGGCAGGAGGAGCGGACGCAGGGAGCGGGAGCGGAGGGCGTGGGGAGCCGACCTCCCCTTCTGCTTCTGCCCGCCTGCCTTTAGCCACCGGCTTGGCCTGCTCTGCAAGGAGGCAGGAGTATCTTAGGATCGAATGCGAGATGGATGAGCTCCGTGTCTTAAACCCTTTTCATTGGAGAAATCTCTCAGTGTACACGCGTAGGATAGAGTGAACTTTCACGAATCTATCGCCCAGTCCAACAACTGTCAACCTTTTGCCAGTCTTGTTTCTTCTCTCCTTCCCCAACTTTTATTAAAAACTTTTTTTTGGGGGGGGGACTGTTTTTTTTTAATTGATTAGTTACGTTTGGCGGTGCTGGCTCTTCGTCGCTGCGCGGGCTTCTCTAGCTGCGGTGCCCTGGCTTCTCTTTGCAGTGGCTTCTCGCTGGGAGCGCGGACACTAGGGCACCCGGGCTAGTAGCTGTGGTTGCCAGGCTCTAGAGCACAGGCTCAATAGTTGTAGCACATGCTCCTAGTTGCCCCAAGGCATGTGGGATCTTCCCAGACAAGGGATCGAACTCGCATCTCCTGCATTGACAAGCGAATCCTTTAGCACTGAGCCACCACAGAAACCGTGTGGGACTATTTTTAAAGCAAATCCTAGTCATGTCATTTTGTGTGTAAATAACTTTTGTTTATATTTCTAACACACAAGGGCTTTTTTTTTCTGCAAAATCGTTATGCCATTATTGTTTATAACAAAATTAATATTAACTCCTTACTTAATGTTCTGTAACACTAACCATATTCAGATTTCCCGGTTGTTTCAAAAGGATCATTTCACAGTTGCTTTTCAAATATGTGCATAAACAAGGCCCATGTTTTGCATTTGGTGACTGTGTTTATAAATCTCCCTATTATGTAATTGTTCCCCTTCCGGCAGTTTCTGTTTCTCCTTCCTCACACTGCTCAATGGTGCAGCAGGTCCGCCTGCCTTGTAGAAAGCGTCACCCCTTTGACTGATTTCTTCCTCATGGTGACATTTAACTTGTTTCCCTATCTCTGGTGTTACTATTTGGAAGCTGGCAGGTAGATTTAGAAACTTGGCTAGATTCAGGTTCAGTGGCTTTTAGACAAGGCACTTCATAGTGGTTCTTTTAATATTATTAACAGTAAATGTCATTACTTCTTAATATTATTAATATTTCAATAACCAAAGGACACTGAAACATTTGAAGATGGACTGAGAATAAAAGTCACTTTCTCGGGGGGAAGGGGCACAGTGTACAGTCTGCTGTTACTGGAGGATTAAAACCATTGGTTATTAATCAGATCAGCCTATTAAAGAGCAAAACTTCAGCCAGTTAATTTGAGGGTCTAATTGACTTTACTAAGCCACTCGTGAATCAGGCAGCTTCCTGTCCGGCAAGTAGAGAAATTCTCCAAGGAGTTGTCTGACATGGTTTTCCTAGGCAGAAGGAGGGTGGGGCAAGGAAGTTATTAGCAAAAGTAAGGATTATTTCAGGCCAGGACTACTACTTCTGGGGAAGGGAAATGGCAGGACTCTTATCATGTAGATCGTCTCTTTGGTGCAGACCCAGAAACCCCAGATGATTGACATCACCTGGGGAGGTGGGAACTGCAGCCCGGCCGGGTGCGAAGCCTAGGTCCAGTGTCATGGGCTGTAGCGCAAGTGACTTATGGGAGAGGAAGTTGCGTTTTCTGTTTCTTTATTCTTGTCTACGGCTATACCACACTGAATGTGCCTAGTCTCATCTATTTCTTTATTCTTTTATTTATATTTTAATTTCTTTATTGAAGTGTAGTTGATTTTCAGAGTTGTATTAATTATTGCTGTACAGCAAAATGATTCAGTTATGCATATATATATATATTCTTTTAAAAATGCTCCTTTCTATTATGGTTTGTCATAGGATATGGATTATAGTTCCCTGTGTTTACAGTAGGACCTTGTTTATCCATTCTCTATATACTAGTTTGCCTCTGCTAATCCCACCTTCCACTCCATCCCTCCCCCAGCCCACAGGGCCCCTCGAAAACCCCCATCTATTCCGTGTCTGGTTTGTTTTGATCATGTTCTGTGGTTGTGCTCAGACTGCGTGTTTAGATGAAGTGGTGGTGGTTTAGTTGCTAAGTCGTGTCCGACTCTTGTGACCCCATCAACTGTAGCTTGCTGGGCTCTTCGGTCCCATGAGATTTTCTGGGTTGGGCTGGATAAGGAGAGGATGAATTGGATTGACTTCATCTTTTTCACGTCTTGAATCAAAGTAAAACCTCGGAACAGCAGCCGTGGGAGTGCACCCTTTTAAACTGTCTGCTGGTGGGAGTGCAAACCTTGTTCATTTCATCTTCTGTCCTCTGTGTATTTCTCATTTGATGTCATTTCCACACGTACACGTACAGTTTTGACACAGATTCCTTGGGATTGTTTTCTAAATATGATTTTCAGGGCCATAGCATTTTTCTAGAGAAAGTGCACAGTTATATCTCATTCCAGGTTATTTATATTAACAAGGACAGATGAAAAATACTGTCTTCTGTCTTTTTTGAACGAACATCCATGAAAACTTTGTGTGAATTGTCACAAGTCTCCCCGATTAGTAAAACACGAAGTTATGTAAATATTTAATAGTCCCTAAAAATTTTAGCATTTGCTAACCAATTTACTCCCCTTTGCATAAGAAATGTGTCTTGCAAATCATCCTCTCAAAGGGTAGCTTTATTTATTTGTAGTTGGGGAAATAGAATTAGTTTGAAATAATTTATTATTATTATTTTGCTGAATGTAAACTTTTCCTTTGTGAGTAGTGTGCACACATGAAGTGATTTTTTTGCTGGTCAAAGAAGCTTTTGTCCATTTGATATTTGGACCTTAACCACTCTTAATACTGGTGTCCCAGAAGGGACTCTTGAATCTTACTGCTTTTTGCTTTCTTGACTTCCTGTGTTAACCTGTTCTGAATATTACCATGATTTTTTCCCCTTAGACTCAGTGTTAAGCCTAAAATACCACTCTTCTTTCACTGCATCATATCCTTGAAGAATGACAAGAACAGAAGAAAATTAATGATGTGGATTTAAAATTTTTTATCCCTTTCATCAGAGGAGATGACATTTTATAGGTAGATAAACACTTAGGTCTTTTGGAGGAAGTGACTCTATAATATTTTAAGGGAAAATGTTTACATTTTTGTTGCTGTTGCTGATGTTTTTCCAGTTGACTGGCAGATTTTACTGTTTTCAGTATGAAAAAGATGCTTGATGGTGAATGAAATTCTGTAGCCATTTAAAATATGCAGTTATGAGATGACCTATGATAAGCAGTGGAGTCAGCTACAGGGAAAAAATTATGTAATGACTTTTTCAGTGATGAAAACGAGGCTGGCAGTTTTAATCTAAATATTTTGAAATGAATAAATGAATTCTGCTTATCCACTGAAAATGTACAGCATCTTCTTAGAATTCAGAGATATCGTACATTATTAGCTTTTCAGGTAGCCAGTTCTGACCTCTGCCAGAACGGGCAGAGGTCCCCTTTCCATCTTGCTGACAGACTGTAGGTTTGCTTGAAAATGGGAAGTCAGTGGCTGAAATAGCCGAGGCCATCTCCCATGTGCTTTGGCTGTGGAAGCTGACGTTCATGCCTTTCTCTGCGACTTTTCTATTTTATTTTTTTTCAAACGTTGGTTATTTTTGTCAGGAGGTACTTAAACGATAATGACTTGTCTAGTTGCTGAGTTGGACTCCTTTATGTTTAATCATTAGCTTAAAACACGTTTAGCACCTTTTTTGTGGAAATGACACTTTAGCCACGTGAGTTAATGAGAGAGGTGGCGGCTGAGAGCGGCCCTGGCCCTGATTTCTGACTGCTCTCCACTGCCTCCGTAGACACACCAGGCTCGTGTTTGGCAGTTGCTCTCTTGCACTAGCTTCTGTGACTCCCTGACTAACGGGTCTCTGGTTGGGGACCGGCTCACGTAAGACAGAGCGTCTAGTGCATGAGTATCTGTGGATCTCAGAGATGGAGCTTCAGGAATCACAGGCGTCTTTGTTTTATTGCTTCCCTGGTGGCTCAGATGGTAAAGTGTTTGCCTGCAATGCTGGAGACCCATGTTCGATCCCTGGGTTGGGAAGATCCTCTGGAGAAGGAAATGGCAACCCACTCCAGTACTCTTGCCTGGAAAATCCCATGGACCAAGGAGCCTGGTCGGCTACAGTCCATGGGGTCGCAAAGAGTCAGACACGACTGAGCGACTTCACTTCACTTCACTTGTTGCTTTAGGAGGAGTCCTTGGGGTAGCCTGAGCTGTGCCCCGAGCCCCTGGGATCCTTGGTTGTCAAGTTGGAGATGCGCCTCCCTTTGGGGCCTGTCCTGACTACCTCTTGCTCTCCATGGATGTCTGGATTCTGATTAGGGCTCCTTTGAGACGTTAATGAGGATCAAAATATTACTGAGACTATTAGAACTACTTAAATGTCTACGTTGGGAGAGAGTCCTGTTTTTAGATTGGCTAGAAGTTCCTTTCAAGTGTTTTAGACTCATATTATGGAGAAGGCAATGGCACCCCACTCCAGGACTCTTGCCTGGAAAACCCCTGGACAGAGGAGCCTGGAAGGCTGCAGTCCATGGGGTCGCTGCGGGTCAGACACGACTGAACGACTTCACTTTCACTTTTCACTTTCATCCATTGGAGAAGGACATGGCAACCCACTCCAGTGTTCTTGCCTGGAGAATCCCAGGGACGGGGGAGCCTGGTGGGCTGCCGTCTATGGGGTCGCACAGAGTCGGACACGACTGAGGCGACTTAGCAGCATNGTCAGACACGACTGAGCGACTTCACTTTCACTTTTCACTTTCATCCATTGGAGAAGGACATGGCAACCCACTCCAGTGTTCTTGCCTGGAGAATCCCAGGGACGGGGGAGCCTGGTGGGCTGCCATCTACGGGGTCGCACAGAGTCGGACACGACTGAAGTGACTTAGCAGCAGCAGGTTAGGGCATAACAAGTAAGTATACCAAGATCGCTAAAATGTTTTTGATGATGGAAGTATGCTCTGGTTATCTGTTACTGCAGCAGATACAATGGCAACTTAGTGGTTTTAATTTTGTTCACAAACTTCTGGATCAGAAATTTGTGAATAAATTGCTCACCTGAGCAGTTCATCCCCCCACTACCATGTCCTGCCTCAGCCCAGACAGCACCTCAACTCGATCTAGAAGATCCACTTCCAAGATGGCTTGCCCTCTTGGTTGGCAAGTTGGGAGCTCAACAGAGCTGTTATCTGTAGGGGGAGGGGCAGGTTCCCATTCTCTGCCATGTGGCTTCCCCACTGGTGTTCTTGGCCTTCCTCATGAAATGGAAGCTGAATTTTAACAGAGAATGTTCCAAGAGACAGGAAGTAAAAGTCAGTCTTCTAAGTCCTGGAGCAAGAATATACCATCCTGTCACTGCCATCATATTGTATTGGTCAAAGGCGTGAGTCCAAGAGTTCACCCAAGATTCAAGGGGAGGAGACACAGACTTTATCTTTCAGTGAGTGATCTGGCAAAACATTTGTGGCATCTTTAGTCCATCACACGGCATGGAATCACTAAAGTCTGAAAACCGCTGATTTACATAAATAGAATATGTCCCAGCAGCTCCACCCCCAGACTGGGGCTCAGCTCTCTTCCGTAAGAAATTCTTGGCCATCAGAAGCTGGTCTGCTCCTTCTTGTACACCTCCCCAAAACTGTTTCATCAGACTTCTCTCTTAAAGGCTTATTTACTCCAGAGGCATAGACAGAAAAATATAGGCACTATAATGTAGGGGAAAATAGAACTAACTCATACTGGTACTACTGCTTTATCTTGCTTAGGTAAATAAAAAAGATTGACTTAACAATAGAAATAGCACATTCATCTGGTCAGGCGTTGGTGACCTGTAAAACAATTTTCTTCTACAACAGTACACTCTAAAGCAGGGGAATTTGGTGGCGGTCCAGTGGTTAAGGCCAGTGCTTCTAGACTAGGGAGGCAGGTTCGAGCCTTGCTTGGGGAACTAAGACCTCACATGTCACACAATGTGGCCAAAAAAGGTTTTTTTTAAATACTGAGTATGAACCTAATATAGTCAGGATGACGTTATGACTTGAAAGGCTATAATTGTGACAGTGTTCTTCCAGAAACTCCCCAGAGCACAGGGTAACACCTGCTTTTCCTTTCTCATTAATCAAGTAAAACAATCGCCAACAGAACTTTAAGATTTCTCCCATATAACAAAATATACTCTTGAGGAAGAAAAAGTGGCTTACTAAACAGAATAAACCCATTTTGTAAGAAAATGTGTGTGAGAGAGTCAAGAATAAAATCTTTCATTATTTATGGTCCTAAATTCTGGCACTAAGAAGAGTGGATCCTGAGAAAAAGCTGTTGTTTTCCTGAGCAGGCTGATGGGTAAGTGTGCACATTAGAAAAAGTAAGGTAATGAAAAGATAATTTTTTTTTNAATGTGCCTGCAATGCAGGAGAGACAGGAGAAGCAGGTTCAATTCCTGGGTCGGGAAGATCCCCTGGAGGAGGAAATGGCAACCCACTCCAGTATTCTTACCTGAAAAATCCCATGGACAGAGGAGCCTGGCGGGCTCCAGGCCAAAGGGTCGAAGAGAGTTGGACACAAGTGAGCCATTAAACACCACACTTGTAACGTAACGGTGATTTTCAGGGAGGCTTGGGAGATAGAGGTGACCTGGATTATTACTTTGTTTACTTGTTTATCACTCGCTCAGTCAACAGATGTGTGCTGAACCGCTGCAGTGTTTCAGGCGTTGCCCTGGGAGCTTGGGAAGCTGCAAAGCAGCACAGCAAGGACTGGACTTTGGTGGAGAATAGACGATAAACAATCGAGAGAAATTTAGAGACTGACAAGGACCCTGCAGAGTGTTGAAGTAGGAAATGCTCCAGAGTGGCCAGTGGCCTCTTGACTGGGGGCCTGGAGAAGGCCTCTCCCGGGAGGTGATGTCTGGGATGAGCTTCAGTGGGACAGGAAGGGGCAAGCCTGTGGGTGTGCTGGGAATGGTGCAGAAGTTCAAAGTGGGAGCAGCCTTTTCAAAGGCCTTGACACAAGAACGAACCCAGAAACGCGCAGAGGGAGGGGTTTCTGGGAGGAAAGGAGGCCAGAAAGGCAGCGCGAGCCGGTTGGGAGGTCTGCGGAGGGGAGTGACCCTGAGCGACAGTGAGGCCAGCGGTCTCCGGGCTGCTGTGGGGGCCTGCGGGCAGAGAGCGGTGGGCGGTGGGAGGACGGTCACCTGGTGGGAGCCGGCAGGGGTGATGCGGGCCGTCTGGGACCCGCCACCTGCTTCTGTAGCCGAAAATGGCTTTTCCCTTTTGTTCCTAAGTCTCTACTCTGGTGTGCAAGGGGACCTCAAAATAATTGTGTGTGTGTGTGAGTGTAACAAAGTGAGGAAGTCAGCCTAATTGGACATGTGTGTGTGTGTTCTGTCACTCAGTCGTGTCCGACTCTTTGCGACCCCATGGACTGTGACCCGCCAGGCTCCTCTGTCCAGGCAAGAAGGATAATACTCCTTCACTTCAGAAATACTCCTTCACTTCAGAAATTCAAGGCTGATCTGGTCTGTAAGTGCTCATTTTCAGTTACACTGAGAAAATCGCCATTCAGTGCTGAGTGGTAGTCTCCAAAAAGATACATTTACATTCTAGAACCTGTGAGTATTATCCTTGGGAAGGCTAATACTTCCCAAGGCTCCTCTGTCCAGGATTCTCCAGGCAAGAAGGCTGGAGTGGGCTGTCATTCCCTTCTCCAGGGGATCTTCCCCTCCCAGGCGCTGAATCCAGGTCTCCGGCATTTCCGTCTGAGCTGTTAGGGAAGGCCTAATTGGAGGACGCACTTTAAATGACCGAGGGTGGTCTTTTCAGGGTTGAGGGTTGAAGCCGGGGTCCCTTGGTGCAGCTCCTGACCGGGCTGTGGGGAGGCTCCGGGGTGGGGGACGTGAAGATGCTCCGGAATGGGGAGCGAGAAGCCGGGAGCGGGCCTGGAGCTGGAGGAGCGGCCCCTCGCTGCCCGTGCAGCCCCAGGTGGCTCAGCGCCCCCGCCTCCTTGGCCCCCAGCCCCACTGCAGGCCTCATCCCGTGGGTTCCCTGCCAGGAGACTGAGCTTCGAGGTGTGTGCTCTCTGCCCCAGGCCTCGTGATCGCTTCTAGCGTCAAGGCCGTTGTGATCATCTCAGCTTCTCTTTCTTGCCCCTGTGCCTTCACCTGCTTCTGTCCTCACCCCTGTGGAGGTAGCGCATGTGTGTCCTGACCCCGGGACCACAGCACAGTAGCCCTGGGTCACCTCTCGCAGGGATGGACGCAGCACTTGGACATGATTTTTTCTGTGTGTGGTTCAGTGGAAGGAATGCAAGAGAAAAGTCCATGGAGCTGAAAAGAGGGAACAACCCCTCTTCTTAGTTGTAGCCTGTTTCTCATCATTCATCTGTCTTTCTGTACTTGCTCATGAGAATGAAACTTTGGTCGAAATCAAACTCCAGAGTTTACATATTTATTTCCAGCAATTTTCATTTCATTTTTCATACCTTCTGGATCCTTAATTGTCCACAGGGTGTGCGTATGCCTCATCTCTTTTCCCATCCCTGATGACTTTCCTGTGATGTTTCTTAGTAAGCAGAAAATTTTAACTTTGATGTAGTTGAAAGTTATAAATTATTTGCTTATGGTTGTGGCTCTTTGGACCTTGTTTAAGACATCCGTTCCTACCCCGCTGCCAGGAAGTATTCTTAAGTTCTATATTTAATGCATTTTCTATGAGAAACTCAAGTAATTTGGATTTCTAACCTCACATAACACATCAAGATTAATTTGTATATTAAATTATTTTCCATATTTAGCCTTTCACATTTCGGTCTGAAGTTCATCTGCAGTTAATTTTGATGTGTTATGTGAGGTTAGTAATCCAAATTGATTTCTATGAATATGTATTACTCTCAGTTTGGTTGAAAAGACTGTCCTTTCTACTTCTGTGGTATGTCATATATCAGGATGAGTGTGAGTCTGTTCTGTTGGTTTATTCTATGCCCATATCATGCTCTTATTTTTTAAAAAATCTTGATTTCGAAGAGGACATTCTTCAAGAGGGTCTTGGCCATTTAAAATTTTAGAATCAACTTAGTGTGAAGTTCCACACTCCCCAAATAAAGTTTGGGAATCTGGAATGGGATTGCATTGAATCTATGAATTAATTTGAAGAAAAATGATAGTTTATAATATCGAATCTTTCTCAAAAGTCTTTTAAGACATCTTTAAAAAAATTCTGTAGTTTTTTTCTTAGACATATTACATATATTTTGACATTCCACATATTTTTTATACTGTTGAAAAAATTATTTTTAAGGCTTACTTTTCTGTTTGCTGTTTGTAAAGAAATTTAGTTGGTTTTTCTGCATTGATAATTGATTATTCTACATTGTTTAACCCTCCTAACAGCTTATGTGTGAATACCTTTGGATATTCTACAAACAATCATATCATTTATGAAGAATTCAAATATATAAGACTTTCTTTCCAAGCCTTATACCGTTTATTTACTTCCTGCCATTGCACTGGCTGGGGTCTGTTTACTTGTCTAGAAAGGTGGACATATTTGTTGTTCTAATTTCAAAGGGAAATTTTCTGCACTTAACCATTAAATATGAAGTTTGCTGTAGCATTTTGGGGGAGGGAGTAGATAATTTAATAAAGATAAAAGACGTGATTTCTATTCCTCCTTTTCTAAGGGTTTTGAATCATGAATATTGAATTTTACTAAAAATATTTTATGTATTTGTTAAGAAGATTATACTATTTTTCGGTTTTTAGACTGTTAATGTGAGAAGTTAGATTCCTGATTTTGGCATGTTAAACCAGCTTAGTATCTGGGATAAAATCAGCTTAATATTTTATGTCTTAGTGACTTGAGTTTGGTGATGCTTTGAGTGGGAGTTTCTGTGTCTTGTGTTCGTGAAAGCTTAGTTTGCGATTTTTTTCCCTTTTCATACCAACTTTGTTGTTAAAATAAGACCTTGAAAACTTTGATTTCATTCTGAGTTTCCCTGAGGAGTAAAAATTAAGCTTTTTGATGTGAGAGCGACTATTGCATTGAAATAGGACTGTTTACCTATGCATGTAGTGCAAGGAATATCAAATATTTGGAACTGATTTCCCTTGGAAAATTTCAAATTATGTTCAGAATGCTTCAGTTTGGTTAAGGAGAAAATTCCTTTATAATAAATTGTTTCACAGATGAAAAGAGTTCTTTTCAAAGTCATTGCAAGAATGTTGTTGACGTGTATGTAATGGGCTCATCCTTTGATGAACCATTTTTTAAAAAGATAATTAGATTTAAAACTTGCCCATGATTCCATTTCAGTCTCTGAATGGAATGGCAGTGTGGAAAGAGCTTATCTTTTACTGGATGACCTGTGATACTAACAGTTTGGGGACTGAGTCAATAATTGAGTGGTCTACTTTCTAAATAAAAAAAAAAGAGTTTTTGGAAGCAATAGGCAAGTGTAAGTTTAAAAAGTAAAATCTAGATAAAAGCCACAAGATGTAAAATATTTTTAAAATTTGGTTAATTTGGCTGCATGGGTCTTAGCTGCAGCTCGCAGTGGCTTCTCTCTGGGTGAGGCCTGCAGGCCTGCTGTGCGGTACGGGCTCTAGGGCGTGCCAGCTTTGGTAGTTGCAGTACTTGGACTTAGTTGCATGTGGGTTCTTACCCCACTAGGGATTGAACCCACGTCCCCCGCATTGCAAGGTGAATTCTTAACCCCTGGACTCCCAGGGAACTCCTAAAATACATGTTATAATTTTGCTTGACGTTAATTAACTCTCCAGGGCAGATATATCTTTCTCTGTATCAACATATTCTTTGCGCAAGTGTGCAAATGCACCTGGTGACCGTGAGGCTGTAACTTGCTCAGCTCCTGGGGCCCTCGCATCCCTCATGATAACCTCCTCCCCCCGCATTTCTGAGATAGTCTGGGAAAGGATGGAGAGCTGGGTGCAGGTGCGTAAATATATATCTGTGTGTAATCAACGGATACCACTGACACTTGAAGCAAATTGGATGTTAAGGAGCCTGAATCCATAAAAGAGCGAAATGTGCTAAGCGGTGGCTTTCGTGAACTCTCAGCTATTCATATCCTTTGCTGCAGACTCGGTATGTTACTGATCAGATGGTAGCGACCCCAGGTTTCATGGTGGCGATGAGCTGGTAAAGGAAATATTAGCATTTTAGAATAAGAAGAGACATTAGCCACCGTGCAGTATAGTGTCCTCATCCCAAGGATGAGACCAGTGGTGTGGGTGTGCCTGAGATCCAAAAGGTATTTATTAGAGTTGGGACTAGATTTGTTTGTTTCTTCATTCATGTACTCAGTACACATTTGCTGAGAACCGTGTGTGTGTGGGAGGTTGCTCTACCTACTGGGGATACGGTGGTGAACAGGGTCCTTCCCTCCCAGGACCTGTATTCCACGGGAGGAGGCTGGCAGGGAGCAAAGTGACCAGCGTGAAGAAGTGGCCAGAAGGGAAAGGAGGACAGCGAGGGGAAGGTGATGGGGTGCTTTGGGTGGGGTGGTCCCTGAGGAGTGACCTTTGGAATGAGGGCGTGAGCCTGTGGCCTTGGAAAAGGGAAGAATGTTCTAGGGAGAGGGAACAGGAAGCCCAGGTGGTCAGTGCCACCAGATCAGAGGGGGCGGGCTGAGGCAGGTTGGCTGGGGAGGTGGGCACCGAGGTGGCCACGGTGGGGCCCGGGCCGGGTTGCCAGGGCTGGAGGCCTGGGGAGAACCTTCGGGAATTGCTGGTCAGCGTTGGAGGGCGTTGGAAAGCCTAGCCCGGGGAAAGGACCCTGGTTGACGGCAGGAGTGCAGGGTGCCGGCTGGCTGCTGTTGAATCATCTGAAGAGAGGCCAGTGCGGTTTGATGGCCGGAAACCAGGGGAGGTGAGCCAGAGAGACGGCGGGACGGCTTCTGATGTGTTTTAAAGGTTCGGCAGCGGGACTGGCAGCAGCGCCGGGTGCAGGACGCTGGGCAACCCAGGCCCCTCACCGTTCCGCCTGTTCCCTTTCGCCCCGCTGCCCTCCTGGGAAAGCTTTGCCAGGACGCGCGTTCCCCGGGCATGTTTCGGTCATGGCTCTGGGCCTTTCACTGGGCAGACAGCCTTCTCGTCTGGAGTGATGGACCTTTTGTTTGCAGCACGCCTGCCCACAGGGGTCACTAACTCTGCATCCGACGTCACGATGTTCTCCTCTCATCTCTGCGTTGACCTGAAAATCCGCTAAGTCTTTTTGAGGTGAGGTTTGGCTTCGAGATAAGACGGGGCATTAATATGGCAGCGGCAGCTCGGTGTGTTGGCAGCTAAAAGAAATCATCCTGGAAGGAGGAGGGAATCTATTGGTTTGTGCTCGCTCGCTGCAAAGAGGTGTCTGCATACAGAGCAGGCCTGATAATGCAGCGTTTCGATGGTGCCAGCTCATTAAATGGACGGAGGACCGCGTTCCGGGAGGCAGCGTCCCCCAACTCTGTGCAGTGACACCGAGTCTTGGCTCTGAATTGATGCCAGAGGCAGATCTGTTCAGTTTCGTGAATACTGATTGCCAGCTGTTTTTTTTCCTCCTCCTTCTCAAATGCAGGGAACACGTGTTCAAGCAGGATTTCTCCACTAATGAAATACTCCTTTTCATGTAGCCTGTTAGCGCAGGATTTTGTTCACGCTTCTTATCGCAACTTTCAGTGGCATTGGTGTTCTTTGAAGGAAAAATACGCAATAGACACCCCGATGACTAGTTTTCGAGCGGGGCTCCAGAGGCGGGATGAAATGAGCATTTTTACGTCTCCCGTTTCGGACTCTTCCCCCATCGCTGAGTTACCAAAGGGAGGAATGCGTGCTATTGATGTGTTTCCAAAACTGGCCTTATCAGTAGTTTACACACCAGGTTGAAGATTTCTCATGAAGCAGACGCCCCATCTTTTTAGGCAGTCTATGAGGGTCACGGTGCGTTTCATTCTGAGAGCAAATATGGGTGAAGTGGGTCTGTTTAGTTGCCGTGGAGCCCAGGGTTGGAACAGCGTCTGGACCGCGGGAGTGGTTTCAGTGCTCAAGAGATGTTCCCAGGAGAGTCAGGGTCAAGGTCCCATGATCGGCTTTGTGTGAGTTATGAGCGATCTGTGCAAAGACTTCTGATCCTTAGATCAGAGAGTGCCTGCGAGTGACCTAGGGAATCTCGTAAAGCGTGGGAGTCTTGGCCTTTTAAAGCGACCTCTGGGTTGCATCTCATCCGTTTTGTCAGTTTCCTCCTCAGACTCCACCCCTCCGGCTTCCTGGACATCAGACCTTGCCAGGTCTCTTGCAGAGGCATTCGGTCCAGGCAGGTTTCTTTCAGGCGGGAAGGGCGTGAGAGGCAAATGAGGAGGCTGAGAGCAGAGAGAGGAGAGGATGACCAGCGGGGGAGGCCGGGGCAGAGGGGCTGAGCTCGGGGAAAGGGCCTGTGTGCAGCCAGGCCTCCTGACTGTGTGCAGGCTCCTCCCTCCGTGTCATCGGCCGTTCTGCAGGGTTTATCCTTGCCCGCTCCTGCCCTGAGCAACCAGTGGACCCGTGGCCGTGCGCAGTCAGCCCCTCCCTGCAGGCNGAGAGCAGAGAGAGGAGAGGATGACCAGCGGGGGAGGCCGGGGCAGAGGGGCTGAGCTCGGGGAAAGGGCCCTGTGTGCAGCCAGGCCTCCTGACTGTGTGCAGGCTCCTCCCTCCGTGTCATCGGCTGTTCTGCAGGGTTTATCCTTGCCCGCTCCTGCCCTGAGCACCAGTGGACCCGTGGCCGTGCGCAGTCAGCCCCTCCCTGCAGGCCTGCCCTGCGTCTGCGGGTCTCCGGAGCCCCGTCCCCTGGTGTCACCCGTCCTTGGCAGCTTCCCTACTGCCTTCTCCTTGCCGCCCTCATCCTGCTCTGCTCTCTGCAGGCTGTCTCGGTTGGTTGGTGGTCCACCATCCGGTCCCCAGGGCACTCCCAACCTTCCCTGCAACAGCGCACCAGTTACCGGTTAGAATATAAAGACGTTTTCTGATGAAGCTTCTTTTTAAGTTCTTTTTACAGAGTAACTCATGCCCGTGGTTAGAAAGCTGACCCGTGCAGAATGGTGTGGAATTAAAGGACTCTTGTCTTCCTGACCTCGCCTCCCTGCTCCCTCCCTGTTCCCAGAGAAGAGAACCCTTCTCCAGCCTGTAACTGCCTCTTCTGGTAGCCCCTGCTGTGTGTCTGACCTGTACTTACGCTGGTGTTTCCTCAGTTGTTGGCGTGGACAGCATCTGCTGGCTTCCAGCCATGCTTTCTGCCTCTCCACCTCCTTGACCTAGCGTCTCTGTGTCCATATTCACTTCTCCTTGTTAAGTAATGTAAGTAACGTAGTTTGTGTATCCTGCCTCATCCTTCCAGGCGGAGTCACCTGGTCCCTGACTTGCTGGGACCTCATCATCTCTCCCTGTGCCCTTCAGTCCCTTCCAGCTGACTTGCCAGCTGCCCAGGTAGATACCTTGCACGTGGTACGCTGATCCAGTGATTTCCCCTCAGAGCTTTGAGATGCTGCTCCACGTTGGGGTCCACTGTTGCTGATAAGCCTGATCTTAGCCTAATTGTGTTTCTTTGCAGGTGGCCTGTGCTTTCTCTTTGGAGACCTTTAGAATAGTCTCTACTTTGGGGTTCTCAAATTTCTCTGTTGTGTTCAGGAGTATGTGCTTGTGTGTGTGTTTTACAATTTACCCAGTTTTCCAACTTTCCCTACTAATTTTCTCCCATTTTCTCTGTTCACTTTTTTCTTAGAACTTCTGTTAGATGATGGACAATTAGACTAACTGGAGCTTATCTTTTAGATGCCTATATTTCCTTTTTCTGTATTCTGGATGGCTTTCTCTGTTTTATCTTCCAATCTTTTATTGATTAAAGAGCTTGTGAGAAATATGCTCACCAACCCAAAACCAAAGGATGGACTTGGAGACACGAAGTACAGTGAAAGCGAGGCTTTTAAATGATGGTCTTGCAGGATGGGGTGTCTGGTGGGCAGGCACTCCCAGGGCGATTGAAACAAGCAATTTATTCCCTAATGCACAGGTGCCCCCCACCCCCAGTTCCTCATTGGCCGAGTACTGTGGGGTGTACAGTCTTCCCGGAGGTCACCTGTCTCATTATTTCCTTATGGGGTATCCTTTTTTCTCCCTTCCAACTTATATCTCAGTTTTCAAGGAGGGCTTTCTTGCTAGTTTATCCCTTCACCCAACATCCTGTTTGCTCGGATGCTCCAGGTGCATGACTTCTGTCTCCTCCGCAAGTCTTTAGGCAAGTTTAGAGCCAGGGCACAGGCGATGGGTGGAGTCCTGTCTCTCTCAAATCTCCCTCCCCCAACCCTAAGTTTAAAGAGTCCAGGCCTCAACTTTATCTAAAGAACCCAGGCTTCAACTTTGTCTAGAACATGGACCACTTCAAGTAAATTTCTGTTTCTCACGAGTTTTTTTTGTGTGTGGGTGTGTACTTCTTTTTTGTTCTGTGATTGATTTTTCCATAACACCCTGAACTTATTTATGGATGCGGTGTTTTTTGAGCTCTTTGAGAGTAATGATTGTATTTTAAAAACTTCTTTTAAAGGGACGGAAGATCTCATGTATCCTGTGTTCCCATGCACGCATAGCCTCGCCTGTTGTCGGCATCCTCACCAGAATGGTACCCATGGAATAGCTGATGAACCTCGATTGGCACGATCACCCAAAGTCTGTAGTTTGTGTTAAGATTCACTCTTGGTGTTGTATATCCTGTGGTGGTTTAGTCACCCTGTCATGTCTGACTCTTTTGTGACCCTATGGACTGTAGCCCACCAAACTCCTCTGCCCATAGAATTTCCCAGGCAAGAATCCTGGAGTGAGTAACCGTTTCCTTCTCCAGGGGATCTTCCCAACCCAGGGATTGAACACATGTCTCCTGCATTGGCAGGCAGATTTTTTTTTTAACCACTGAGCCACCCATGGGTTTGAATAAATGTATACTGATGTGTTTTCATCTTTGCATTATCATACAGAATATTTTCACTGCCCTAAAATCCTTGCACTCCACCTTAGCATCTGTCCCACCACTCCATCTTGCAACCACTGATATTTAACTGTCTCCACAGTATTTTTCCTTTTTTGCAGCATTTTTTCGTAGTTGGACTCATAGTGCAGTATGTAGCCTTTTCAGTTTAGCTTCTTTCCCTTAGTTGCGTGCACTCAAGTTTCCTCCATTGTCTTTCATGGCCTCAGAGCTCATTTATTTTCAGCACGGAGTAATATTCCATTGTCTGGATATACCCACAGTTTGATTATTGACACATGAAGGACACCTTGCTTGTTTCCAAGCTTTGACAGCTATGAATAAAGCATCTATAAAAATCCGTGTGCAGGTTTTGTGTAGACATATGTCTTCAGCTCCTTTTGGTAGATTTCAAGGAGTATGACTGCTGGATTCTATGCTAAGAGTATAAGTAGTTTTGTAAGAAACAGCCAGACTGTCTTCTAAAATGGGGCTCTCCTATTTTGCATTCCCACCAGCAGGGAATGACAATTCCTATTGCTCCACATTCTTGCCAGCATTTGGTGTTGTCAGTGTTTGGAATTCTAGCCATTCTAATGGGTGTATAGGGTTATTGTTGCTTTAATTCGCACTTCTTTGATGACGTCTGATGTTGAATATCTTTTCATGTGCTTATTTGCCATGTTTGTGCTGGTAAGGTACCTGTTCAGTGAGGTGTCTGTTAAGACATTTGCCTGTTTTTTAATGAGCTTTTTTTGTTTGTTTGTTTTCTTCTTGAGTTTTAAGAGTTCTCCATATATTTTGAATAATAGTCTTGTATCAGATGTGTATTTGAATGTTTTTTCCCCAGTCTGTGGCTTGTCTTCTTGACATTGTCTTTAGCAGAGCAGAAGTTTTTTGATTTTAATGAAGCCAGCCTACCAACATTTTTCTTTTATGGATTGTGTCTTTGGTGTTGTAGCTAAAAACTCATCTGTGTATTCTCTTATGTCATTCTGTGAGTTTTATAGTTTTGCATTTTACACTTCGGTCTGTGATCCATTTTGATTGAATTGTTGTGAAAGGTGTGTCTAGACTCGACTTTTGGCATGTGGATGGTCCAGTTGTTCAAGCGTCATTGTCAAAAGACTCTCTCTGCGGGCTTCCCTGGTGGCTCAGCGGTAAAGACTCCACCTGCCAGTGCAGAAGAAGCAGATTTGATCCCTGGTCTGGGAAGATCCCACGTGCCCTGGAGCACCCGAGCCCGTGCGCCACGACTGCCGAGCCTGTGCTCTGGAGCCCCTGGGCTGCAGCTACTGAAGCCTGAGCGTCCTGGTGCTCGTGCTCTGCAACGAGAGGAGCCCCCACTATGAGAAGCCCGCACCCCGCAGCTAGAGAGTAGCTCTGCTCCCCGCACCTGGAGGGGAGGCCACACTGCAGTGAAGACCCGGCACAGCCCAGATAAATAAATAAGCATTAAAAGAAAGACTGTCCTTGCTCCATTGTCTTATTGCCTTTTGCTCCTTTGTCAAAGGTCAGCTGACTGTGTTTAGGTGGGTGGGCCTGTTTCTGGGCTCTCTCTTCTGTTTCGTTGATTTATAGCTCTATTCTTTGATCAAAACCTTCCCTGTCTTGATTACTGTGGTTTAGTCACCAAGTCCTGCCTGACTCTTGCAACCCTATGAATAGGAAGTCTTGAAGATGGGTAGTATGAGTCCTTGAGTTTTGTTTTTCTCCTTCAGTTTTGCACAGGTCACAAGAGAATCTGACATGACTCAGCAACTAAATAGAAACACACACACACACACACACACACACACATATATGTTTCAATGCTGCTCTCTCAATTTGTCCTACGCTCTCCTTCCCCCACTGTGTCCATAAATCTATGTCTGTGTCCATAAATCTATGTCTGTGTCTCTCCTGCTGCTCTGTAAATAGGTTCATTAGCACTAATTTTCTAGATTCCATATAACATATGTTCAGGTCAGTTCAGTTACCATGTAACCACTGTCCAGATCAAGACATAGGACCACCCAGCCCCACAGAAGCTCTGAAGTAGTGACTTTGGCATTGCCCTTCTTTGGGACTGGAATGAAAACTGACCTTTTCCAGTCCTGTGGCCACTGCTGAGNAGTACTCTTGAGAGTGCCTTGGACTGCAAGGAGATCCAGTCAGTCCATCCTAAAGGAAATCAGTCCTGAATATTCATTGGAAGGACTGATGCTGAAGCTGAAACTCCAATACTTTGGCCACCTGATGCAAAGAACTGACTCTTTTGAAAAGACCCGGAAGCTGGGAAAGATTGAAGGCTGGAGGAGAAGGGGACAAGAGAGGATGAGATGGTTGGATGGCATCACTGACTTGAGGAACATGAGTTTGAGCACACTGCAGGAGTTGCTGATGGACAGGGAAGCCTGGTGTGCTGCAGTCCATGGAGTGGCAAAGAGTCGGACGCCACTGAGAGACTGATCTGAACTGAAGTAGTGACTGTTTGGAGATTGATTCAAGATGGATCCTGATTTAGAATCCTGCTTAAGTGGAGTCATTTGGGGGCATCTGTGGCTTGCGTTCATTTGCGTGGAGTTCATTCTCACGGTTACCAATGGCTATAGTTCCTTCATTTTCATTGCTGCAGAATATTCCATCGTGTGAGTATAGGGTGGTTTATTTAGCCAGTCTATCATTTATGGACATTTTGACTTGTGCCCACTTTTACACTATTGTAAATAATGCTGCTAGGAACATTCTCCTACAGATATCTTGAGAAATGTGCACTGCTGGTTCTGCCAAGTGCAATCGATAATGGGGAGTGGAATGCTGGTCATAGAGCATTTATGTCTTCAGCCTTGCTAGATACTGCCGACAGTTCTAAAAGGGTTATACCAATTTATGCAACATCTGAGAAAACAGTGTCAGATTTTTAAAAAATTAGCATTCTGGTGGGTAT
Source organism: Neotragus pygmaeus (assembly GCA_006410875.1). Lineage (NCBI taxonomy): Eukaryota > Metazoa > Chordata > Mammalia > Artiodactyla > Bovidae > Neotragus > Neotragus pygmaeus. The sequence continues at coordinate 2,105,010 of SJYV01024370.1, read as the reverse complement.
AGAGTGGCATCTTATTGTAGTATTTATGTTTTCCTGATGGCTGAGTTGAACATTTTTTACCTATCACATAGATATTTGGTTTTCTTCTTCACTGTTCAGTTGTCTTTTTCTTTTTGATTTGTAGGATGTTTTTAAAAATGTGTTTTGGATTCAAATTATCTGTCAGTTTTATGTGTTACAAACATCTCTTGCCACTCTGTGACTAACCTTTTCATTTCCTTTGGGGTATCTTTTAATAAACAGATTTTTTTTATTGTGGTCTAATCCTTATTTGTGGTTAGTGCTTTTTCTGTCTAATGTAATAAATCTTTTCCTAATCAGAGGTCAAGAAGGTGTTATCTTGTACTTTTTTTTTAAACCTTGCTTTTTCTTTCACATTGAAGTCTTCTGCCTGGAATTGACTCTTGTGTGTGGTATGAAGTCAGGCTCAAATATCTGTACTAAAAACAAATAGACACAAGCCTATGTTTCCTTAGCAATGCTGATTCTTGTGATATCCACATTTTGAATGTAGTCATGCTTTTATCACGTAGAAAGTCTGTCTTTAATTTCACTAAAAATTATTTCAACTTGCAAGTGTGGATCTTGAAATGGAACTGAACTTGCTTTAGAAATCTTTCTTTTTCCCAGGAGAATGTGTCTATTAGCAAAAAAAAAAAAAAAGAAAGAAAGAAAAAGCTTGGAATAGTAGTGATTATTTTCTGCATGCAAATCTATTGGAAAGAAAAGAAGCATGCACCTGGAAGAAATTTAAGATGTCATCCAGTGCAGGATTTTACCTCTAAGAAGTGAACTGTTCTCACTTTTGATACAATTCCAGAAAAGAACATTCCATACCCTCTTCTGGTAATATTTGCTACACTTTACTGTCATTGAGTTTTCCTTACGTTATGTCTTAAGTTCATTTTCTGACTCCGTTTCAAATGGAAAGAGAGGAATTGGGCCAACATCTTGTGTCTGTAATGACCTTTCATTCACCTGATGGCCGTTGCTAAGTCCCACATCAGCCCTCCCTTCGTTTTAGATCTGTCTGTTTAGCTCTTCCTTTCAAGCCAGTTTTCAAATTCGGTAATTACAGTTTTTTTCCTGCCTACATTCTCTCCATGTCATCTGTAAATTATTATTTAGAGGCTCAAAAATTGAACGCAATACTTTTGCCAACATATGACCAATTTCTCATTAACAAATGAGGACGTTACTCTGTTTAGTTCTCTAGCCAAGACTTCTAACCTGAATTCTTTTTCATGATGATAAGATTTTTGAATGTTAAGGCTAATTTCTCGGCAGCTTGAGCACACTTGTTGGTTTCTGCTTCCTGAAGTTACCCCAAATGCTAGGCAGCAAATAAAACAGGCATAAATCCACATGGACAGGAAAGTTAGGAGAGGAGCCTTGGCGGATGTGGGAAAGGGAGTGGGGGAGTAGGAACTGAATTAACAGGGGGAGGAGACAGCCAGGCTTGTATGCTCCATCCCCGAATTAGGGGCCTAGAAGCTTCTTCCCTGGGAAATTGTTCAGTTGAGGAGATAAGACGTAAGTTAACCTTTTTGGATTCCACGTGCACAGCCGAGGATCACGATGCACTGAGGGCTGTCTCCAACAGGAAAGGGACCAAAGCAGGTACATTATTAGGGAAAACAGAGGGAGCTGTGGAGAGGAAAAAGGTCAGCAAATTATAAGCGGTGTTCTTTGAAAGATTAGAGAATATGTTGCATCTGTGAGATAGGGCTTGGAAATTGATGGCCGAAACCCTTCAGTGAAAGAGTTGGAATGTTGATAACAGAAAACATGAGAAAAAAGAGGAGGAAACAGAGGCTCCTCTGAGGAAGTCCCAAATCCGATTAATGGGAGTCTTAGAAAGAAAAAAAAATATGGGAGAGAAAATTAAAGGAGAATGATATAGAATATGCTTTCAAATTTTTTTTTTTTTTGCTTTTTGAATACTGAATTTTTTTTTTTTTAATTTG
>SJYV01024370.1:2086240-2102817 GCA_006410875.1 Neotragus pygmaeus | reverse complement strand
ACTTTACAATACTCTATTGGCTTTGCCATACATCGACATGAATCCACCACAGGTGTACACAAGCTCCCAATCCTGAATCCCCCTCCCACCTCGCACCCCACAACGTCTCTCTGGATCATCCCCGTACACCAGCCCCAAGCATCCTGCATCCTGCATCAAACATAGACTGGTGATTTATTTCTTACATAATGAACATAAATTTCCATCAAGAAGGTGCATTAAGTGCAATGTATAAGAAAAAGGACCAATTCCAAAACATATTGATATCTGATAAAGCCTGTGAGTAAAAGACATTTTTCTTAAAAGTTTTAAGTGAGAGAAAAGTAGGTCCTTTACAAAGGATCAAGAATCTCACTTCTCAGCTACAATAGTGGAACATACAAGAAATAGAGCTTTTACCCCCAAATTTGAGGGAAAATAGCCTCCAGTCTGGAGTGCTATACCTGGCTGGATTGTCAGCCAAATGCAAGAGCAGAATAAGTCTATTTTCAGACAGACATGAAAGGTCCCCAGAATTGGCCTCCCATGACTCTTTCTTGGGTAGCTGCTGAAGGAAGTGCTCTGCCATGATGAGATAGAAGCCAAACATGCGGGAATCGGGGGAAAGTGAAGGAATTCCCGCCGTGGGAGGTGAGGAGACGTATCAGGTGACACCTAGATATCACCTGTGTGAGGCCCAGAGAGCAACCTTTCCAGATCAGACAGGAGGGTGGAGGGATCAGGAGAGGAGGAAGCAGGGGCAGGCAGAGAGATCCCCTGGTGTTGGCCTGTGAGGAGATGCGCGTTCTAGTTCTGGGCTGGAGTTTGGGGAAAGCAGTGTTAGAGGCGTGAAATGGAAAACGGAGCTCATGATTAACACTGGGTAAAACAAACGGTTGCGTGAGAAAGGCAATATCATTATAGTACAACATGGGGCCCGACCTGGAACAGTACTTAGCCAAATATAATAGTGCAATGCCAGCGCTGAGCATTATTGCTTCTCAAAACTGATACAGCTGAGATTTGGTGGGGGTGAAGGGACACGTGTGCAGAAAGAAGGCAGGAGGCCCAAATCTTCAACCTTTGATAGTAGAAAACCCGGAGACAGTAAAAATGGTTCAGAAGCAGCCGTTGAAGGGGATATGTTAAAACATGCATGCAAATACTAAAGAAAAACAGCTGAAAGGGTGGGAGGTGACTGCCTTTGGCCCCCATGGCTAAGGAGCAGGTGGCAGAGGTCCACCGTGTTTAACTGTGGGCCTGTAGTGCCATGCGATTTGGGAATTACGTGTGTGCAGTTCCACGGACAGAGGAGCCTGGCGGGCTACAGCCCAGGGGGCTGCAAAGAGTCGGACGCGACTGAGCAACTGAGCACTGAACACATTATTTTGATAAAAGTACACTAATCCATAGACATGAAGATGTCCTTGCACACGTGTGTTTTTCTTTCTTATGTATTTCACAAACAGTCTTATTTAAGAAAAACTAACAGCAGTGAGTTTTTTGGAATATATTGAAAAGGCAACATTTTTTAGTTTGTGAACCCTGGGTTCAGAGTCGTGGCCGCTTTGATATTGGATGTTGGAATCTGTGAGAACTTAGCTTTATTACTCACACATGTAGTCTTCAGTTTATTCTTTAATATTTATTAAGCAGTAGGAAAAGGTGCCAGATTCATTGGCATTCAAATCGGCCTTCCTTGAGGAAAATTCCAATTATAATGAAATGGGCAAGTTGCCTTTTTCCGAGTTTAAGGATTAGTGTTGATTATAGTTTGGCTGAAATATACTCCATATGCACTATTTCTTTTAAACATTCAATAGTCAAGCCTATAGTCCTCTCTATCCAAGTCTGGAAACTTCCAGACTTCAGCCTCCCAGAGTCAGGTGCATGATGTGTTACATCATGGATAGGATTTCATAATAAGGTGCTTGGAACAGGAGCCAAGAGACAGCTGGTCTCTGCCCTCCCCGCTCCCTCGCCATGGAGCCCACCCCTCCACCCCATCCCCAGAGCACACCCTGTGCCCCCAGGACACAACCTTCTTATCCTATTTGCCTTTTGTGTAAGTTTTGCTCTCGACTTCACTTGTGAGTATTATGTATTGGTCAAAATTTATTTTCCATATCAGTGATCTCTCTCTTTTCCCAGAAATCTCGAGTTATTGGTTCTTTTTTTCCAAGTTTTTATTTATTTTAATTTTTGGCCACAACCCGGGGCGTGTGAGGTCTTAGTTCCCCGACTTGTTCCCCCTGTATTGCAAGGTAGATTCTTAATCACTGGACCATCGGGGAAGCCTAGAAATTATTATTCTTGATGTAAGTTGAAAGTCCCTAGGATACGCTGGACTGTGTCTTCTAAATACCTAAGTGCATTCTGATCCCAAATGACCAGGCCTGGACCATAAATAAAAGATTTTTCTTCTTGCCCTCAACATGTTATATAACCAAAACGAGTTATATAAAGTCTCAGAAAAAACCCAGCAAGTGATGAACAGATTTTTGGTGAAACAGAGGTTTTATTCTTGCATCATGCAACCTTATATCTTTTGGCTAATATATATATATTTTTAGCCAGTAAGACTCCAGGTGTCTTTCTGTATCTGTTATGTTGTCAAGTGTAGAAATCCAGACTCTACTGTGAGGTACTGGCGAGTTCTCAGAAGGTGTTTTTGGAAAATCACTGTCAGGTATTTGTTGGGGAGAGGCTGCTGACAATTCAGCTGCCGTCAGCCTTCTCGGGAAGAGCATCTTGGCAGTTCGCTGACTTTGTGAAGCCCCAGGAGCGCCTTGCACGCTGGCCCTTAATGTGACACTGATTCAGGGGCCTGAGTTACAGTGGCAAGACCTCAGCTTGGTTACCATTCTTTGCAAAGAGCAGTTGGTTTTGTTGCTAGTTTTCATCTGAGTTTGGGTGGAGATCGAGACTGCTTTAGATATTATTTTACTAGCAGTTTAGCAGGACTGTATAAATAGTTGCCTGGTGAAGAAGGAGGGGGTGCCAAGTCAAGCGGAGAGAAGCATGAGGCTTTGGCTGTCTCTTTAAGCAGTCTGATTCTGGTCATGTATAATTACCTGCACCATCTGGTGTTGGGACCAATTCATTAAGCACAGCACGGTCTCCGTGGGGGACCCTCAGTTGTGGTTGATTGAATTAAATTGGGAATTAGTCGTATTGGATGGAGAAGGAAATGGCAACCGACTCCAGTGTTCTTGCCTGGAGAATTCCATGGACAGAGGAGCCTTGCAGGCTACAGTCCATGAGGTTCCAAAGAGTTGGATATGACTGAGCAACTAAGCACAGCATACTCAGACACAACTGAGTGATTAACACATAGTCATATTGGAAAGGCCAAGTTTCTTTTTTTAAAGCAGCTTTCTTGAAATGCAAATTTAATACTGTACAAAACAACTATTTAAAGTACATAATTCAATGACTTTTTATATTGCAGTATTAGCTTTTGCAAAAATATGGTAAAAATGTTTATGACAAATTGTCATTTAAACTAAAGTTTAAAAAAATCAAAGTATTTTTAGTACGCATAACATAAAATTTGGGCTTCCCTGGTGGCTCAGATGGTAAAGAATCCACCTGTAATGCAGGAGACCTGGATTCGATTCGTGGGTTGGGAAGATCCTCTGGAGGAGGGCGTGGCCACCCACTCCAGTATTCTTCCCTGGAGAATTCCCACAGACAGATGATCCTGTCTGTGGGCTACAGCCCATGGGGTCTCAAAGAGTTGGATGTGACTGGGAGACTAAGCACAGTACAACATGAGATCTGCCATCTTAATCCTTGTTAAGCATACAGCTCACTGAAGTTCAGGGTCATAAAGTCCATCCGTTGCTGTGGAATCATTGCGGCCATCCGTCGGCAGAACTATTCTCATCTCACAAAGCTGAATCCTCAGGCCCAGTCTTGCCTCCCCCGCTCCCTGTCCCCGGGGACCACTTCTGTCTCTGTGGATCTGAATACTCCTAAGTGCCCCCACATAAGCGGAAGCGTGCAGCATCTGTCTGTGTTTGTGCGTCTGGCTCAAGTCGCTGAAAGTCATGTCTTCAGGCTTGTCCATGTTGTAGCAGGTGTCCAAATTCCCTTCCTGTATAAGACTGAACAGTAGTCTCTTGTATGTATGGACCACGTTTTGTTTATCCCTTTATTTGTCAGTGGGCACCTGGGTTCTCTTTTATGGCTAATGTGAATAATCCTTCTGTTAACATTGATATACAAGTATCTATTGACGTCCTGAAGGGCCAATTTCTGATTTGTAGATCCCTACCACTCAGTAGATTAAAAAAGAATTTGACTTATGTTCTGAGAGAATTTCTTTTGCTGTGCATTGTCAGAGGATATTCCAAGTGCTTATTTTCTAAATGATTGGATGGCACATTTGGTTAAGGAAATTCTGGTTGTCTCTATGACCTCCTCTTAAATCTTAATGATGTTTCCCTGTTTCAGTGGAAAGTGATGAGGGGTAGTTGCTCTAACAGCTCTTTTGAGGTTCAGAAATTTCTTCAACAGAGGTAGAGGCGGAGCTCTTGTTAGAAAGGATAACGTCTAGTAATTCATGGTCAGTAACCTGCACAAAAATCGATTGTTGTAGCAGGGATAAGATGGACATATAGACCTCTTGTTGTTTTGGGGAAGGGAACAATGAAAACCCAAATATTTAAACACAATCCCTTAGGCATACATTAAAACCCTATTTTCCCAATGGTCCAGTGGCTAAGACTCCCCTGCTCCCAATGCAGGGGGCCTGGGTTCGATTCCTGGTCAGGGAACTACTAGATACCCCATGCTGCAATTTAAAAAAGAAAAAACACAATTAAAAAGAAAAAAACCAGATCTTGCATGCCACAACTAAAACCTAGTGCAGCTAAAGAAATGAAATAAATGAAAAAACAGAAACCATACTTAACTCATTTCTCAAAATATACTTAAAGAAATACTTTCTTATACTGGTGTATTTGATATATAGAAATTGGGTAAAAATATTAGAAGGAAATTTTCTATTGTACACCTGTTTGTAATTGACTAAAACATGTCAAACATATTGAGCCTATTCTAGTTTCCTTATAAAACTTTCTTGTGTTAAATGAAGAGAAAAACGCCTCTAGTGATTGTATCCAACACCATGAAGACCACATGTCTGGAATTTCAAACTCACGCCCCACTTCTGTCCTGCTTTGCATTTTGTTTTGTTGGCTGGAAAACTGGGGTTGTCATGTTGCTTCCTCAGCCTCTCCCATCCATGCGTGTCTTGGGGCTTTGGGAGGAAAAGTGCATTGTCGTTTGATAATTTGGTGTATTTATGTCTTCACAGCTTTTTCTTCTCCATTGTTCAACCACCCCTCTTTAACATACTCATGTCTTTTATTGGGAAACATTTATTGAGATCCCGTTATGTTTGAAGCCTGGTATAGGCGTGGGGAGGGAAGGAATAACATAAGGCGAATCCTTGCATTAGTGAGTTGGCCGTCCAGCCACTCACCTGGCACTGTCAGCGGTGGCATCTGATGCTCTCTCAGCATCCTTTATTATCAAAGGGGAGAATGTCATAAGCCGAGGGCTGCTTTTCCAGAATGCCTCCCTGAGAACATTCTCACAGTCTCATCTTCCATGCAAGGCTTCTCTGTGAATTTACATCTTCAATTAAATGCAAATTGTTCTTTAGAAACATTTTTTTTCCTGAGTTTTAATTCATTCGGACTCTGCTCAGCCCAGAAGATGCCTGCATCCTTCTGTAGTAGAGAAGGTGTCACACCTGGCGGTCACTTAACTGCTATGAACAGTTCTCCCTGACAGGCCAGATGTGGCTTTGGGTCAGTAAAGTCCAGAACCAGGACTTGAACAATTTCACTGGAGAAAAGTGGATTTGTGACCTCAAAGCTGACCTGGGAGTGACCCTGCGGAGTTCTGGTCCCACCCCCAGGAATGCCTGTACCCTTGTGGGGTCACCCTCGTCCTGGGAGCTCAGCTGTTGAAAGTGCAAAGTGTCTGAGAGGATGGACGGGTTCCTCCCGTGGTTCCCACTCTTGTCTTTAAAAGCTTCTCTACTTGAAAGGAAAGAGGCCCAGAGTCTCTGCTATAAATCATAGTCTCTTTCGTTGTTGTCTTCTCAGGAGACTTTTCTCTTAGACTCACAGCCTCCTTTGGAGGATGAGGTTGGGTGTCTGTAGTTACCTAGCGGGATGAATGCAGATCAGACCTACTCTATAATCTACATACGTTTCTGTGTAAGCTCCCAGCGAGGCTGTGGGGCCATGTCCCAAATTTCTCTAGAAAGAAAAAGGAATTTTTGGACAAGCCGGTTGCAGACCTTCTCCAAGAGTTTTGTAACATCAGAGTGGTTAAAAAAGGAAAGTCTTCCAAGCAGGTGCATGTTTATTTGGTTTAGTTCTGGGTCCTCCTAAATGGCGAAGGCAGTGGCAACCCACTCCAGTGCTCTTGCCTGGAAAATCCCATGGACGGAGGAGCCTGGTGGGCTGCAGTCCATGGAGTCGCTAAGAGTCGGACACGACTGAGCGACCTCATTTTCACTCTTCACTTTCATGCATTGGAGAAGGAAACGGCAACCCACTCCAGTGTGTTTTTGCCTGGAGAATCCCAGGGATGGTGGAGCCTGATGAGCTGCTGTCTATGGGGTCGTACAGAGTCGGACACGACTGAAGTGACTTAGCAGCAGCAGCAACGTAATAAAAAAAGAGCATTCTTCGTTAAGAGTTATCAGGAAGCTCTAGGATTTTTTAAAAAAGCTATAGTTGATTTACAATATCATATGACTTTTCAGTATACAACATGGTGATTCAGTATTTTATAGCTCGTACTCCTTTTAATGTTATTAGAAAATAATGGCTGTGTTTCCCTGTGCTATACAATATATCTTTGTAGCTCATCTCTTTTATAAAGCTCTATAGTTTTTTCTTTTCATTATTGGAGAAGAAATTTAAGATTTTATGTTCTAATTTTGAGCATCTGAATTTTCATGTTTGTGTATGTCAGTAATAAAAATTAGTGATAATTTGCTCCCATTATCTTTTAAAGTGTAAATTTAAAAAGTAGTGGACTTGAGTCCTATTAAATTATGTTTTTCTTAAGACTGAATTAGAGAAATAAAATCCTAGTCTTCTCGGTGGAGACACATAGTCCAGCTGTCTGCCCTGCCTTATTTTGCTGCCTCTGGCAAGGAGCAAAGTTATTATTTGGGTTCTGTCTAAAACCTGTAGTTTGACATTCATGTCCTTGTGGTCACTAAGCTCTTCTTTTTCCATAAACTAAAGGGCAGCAAACAACCTGTAAAAAGTTAGAGTTGTGTCTTCATTGTGAAAACCCCATTAACTGGCAGCATGGGGTTACTGTGTTGGCTGGGCTTGACGACGGTGGTGTGTTTTCCCCTTTAGAGACATGATCAAACAAAGTCTTTACTTAGTAAGAGCTCATGTTTTGTTTTAAGCCTTTGCGAGGGTGTCCCCCAAAACATCCACGAGTTTGGTGATTTGCCAGAAGGGCTCGCAGCAGGAGCGCAGTACCGCACTTACGCGGGGGCAGGTTACAGTGACTCGGTGAGGGTTGTGTGGTCTTCTGTGCTGTCCATGAAAGGTAGCCAGGCTCCCCCTCCCGAACAGCAAACTCTGCAGCTGCGTGCAGAGCCTTCTGCCCACAGAAGCCCACTGGAGTCGGAGTTGGGGGTTTTATTGTGGGGATGGTCAGGAAGGCCTTCTCTGCCTAGCAACTCCACTGAAATTCCAGCCTCCCAGAAAGCAAGCAGATGTTCACCATAAATCACATTGTTTGTGCAAACAGCCTGGACACCAAACCACCGTATCAGTGAGGAGACGCTGCCCGCTGGTATAGGGAGCCTCATACAGTCCTGGGTTCCCGGACAGCCAAGGGCCAACCGTGCAGGCAGGCCTCCCGAGGACAGCAGCCGTGGGCCTGCTGTGTGAGTGCTTCCCAGCACCGGCCTGCATTTCCTTCTTGTAAACGGTCTGTAAGACAGTGATGGGCAAAGCCACGTGATCGTTCCTCTGACCCGTCGTCGGGATCAGACTTGGACTTTGATAGAGGTACCTGGAACCAAAGACGAGAAACTGCGAGGGTTCTCCGTGTAACAGACTTCTATTTTTAGAAGTCTCGTGAGCCTAATATTTTAAAACTGCAGTTCACTCTTCATCAGGGTTCCGTTTTGCAGATGCAGGCTTCTGAAGTGCTTGGGGTTGGGCGTCGGTACAGTTTAAATCGGTTTTATTGCTGGTAGTTTTATCTCTGTATTCCTGAAGGATCGCACCTGTGGGTGAATGTTCTAGGAATAGCTCTTGCCTGTCTGATGCTTCGTTATTGAAGCTTGCGGACTAAATTTCTCGGGACACAGAATTGGAATGTAAGGAAGAGCTTCACAAAGTGCTTTCGTGTCACTTTTATAAATTAACCAGTAGCTTTAGAGCCAGTTAGGCAATTAAGACAACTTAGAAATTATGTTTTCTTCTTTTTTAATTCTAAAAACTCAAGTGAATGACACAGTTTTAGGTAGGTAAAGAAATAAAAATGATGGTGCGGTGAAGACATGGGGGAAGGACACTGCCCGATGCCTTCCTGTGAAAAGACGTGGAGGTGTGCTTTGCTCTTCTGCAGATTCCCAAACCCTCCCCGAACAGAGAGTCATCACCTCTGCTCTGTCACTCCGTTAGCGTAGTTTGAGGGACTGCAGGCAGCACTTGTGGGGAAGGGACGGAGCATCCTTCTTCCTGGGGGCATCCTCCGGAGTCACCGCCAGCCTGGGGCCTGAGTGAGCAAGTGAAAGCCACTCGGCGGTGTCCAACTCTTCGCGACCCCATGGGCGGTAGCCTTCCAGGCTCCTCTGTCCATGGGATTCTCCAGGCAAGAATACTGGAGTGGGTAGACTTCTCCAGGGGATCTTCCCAACTCAGGAATTGAACTGGGGTCTCCTGCATTGCAGGCGGGTTCTTTACCAGCTGAGCCTCCAGGGAAGCCTGGAGCCTAAGAGTCAACAATCCCTTTGCCGTGAGCGCCGTTTCCGTCTTCTGTATAACGGGCGGCCTTCGCTTCTTGCTGTGGCTTAGGTGACCCAGCGCTGGTTGGGCTGACAGTATTTTCTTTGTAGGAAATTTAAATGGGCTTCCTTTGGATTAACCGGGCTTCGCTTGTGGCTCAGCTGGTAAAGAATCCGCCTGCAATTCGGGAGATCTGGATTCCATCTCTGGGTTGGGAAGATCCCCTGGAGAAGGTAATAGCTATCCACTCCAGTATTCTGGCCTGGAAAATTCCATGGACTATATAGTCTACGGAGTCGTAAAAAGTCCGACACGACTGAGCAACTTTCACTTTGAGAGGCTTTGATGAATGATTGTGTGTGTGTGTGTGTGTGTGTGTGTGTGTGTGTATCTCTGCATGTGTGTGTCCATGTGTGTCTCTGTGTGTGTGGGTCCTTGTGCCTAGTTTCCTCTTTCTTGCACACTTAAACTCCTTGTTGAAATCAAGTGACTCACAGAACAGCGCACTCGGTTCTTTGGCCTTTAAATACTCGCTTTCCTTCCTTCCAACGAAAACTAGACACCCCCTTTGGATCGGAAATGTTTTCCGTAGTAAATCTACCCAGGCCAGAGTTCCCCTTCTTGTGTTGCTTCCACTCCAGTGCTTGTTGATAACTGAAGACCTTGACTGTCAAGTGTGGGATTCCTGTGCAAACTGCCAAGAGTGGCATTTGGCAGGAACACAAAAGGACCTCATCTATCCAGATACTCACTGTAGGGAGTGGGGATATGGAAACATTCAGGAATTATTCTTTACTTTCTACCTCAAAAACACATTTTTATGAAGATAATATGGAAAACCTGTAAGAGCTAAACTGAAAACAGAGAAAATTCTTTATTACCCGCCAGGTGGCTCAGTGGTAAAGAATCCACCTGCCAATGCAGGAGACACAGGAGACGTGGGTCTGATCCCTGGGTTGGGAGGATCACCTGGAGGAGGAAATGGCAACTCACTCTAGTACCCTTACTGGGAGAATGCCATGGATGGTGGAGCCTGGAGGGCTGCAGTCCGTGGGGTTGCAGAGGGGGACTGAGCATGCCCACATACATCCAGAGGAAATACATGATTGTCCCATGTATGCTGACGCAGGCCTGACTGAGGGCAGAGGCCACAATGAATTGGACAGAGCTGTTTCTTTCAAGGACCTGCAGTATGGGGACGGGGTGGGGTGGACAGGCCGCCAGGCCAGGGTGAGGGGGACTGGGTCAAGGGACCCTATGGGATGGTGTTTAACGGGGGATTGCACAAAGGTGCCTGGAGGGCTAAGCTGATGCTGATGGATGCACGGGAATGATTCACACAGAGGAGCTGCAGAGAGAGGAAGGCCTTCATAGGCAGAGGGAGCAGGACGGACGGAGCTCTCCAGGCAAGGAGAAAGCGTGAGAAATCATGATGAAAGTCCATGTGGCCAAAGCATCACATCCAGAAGTGAGGGCTGAGAGTTGAGGTCTCTAGTGGAATGGTTTAAGCAGAGTTGGGTACAAGGCTGGGGCAGGAGTGAGCTTGAGATGCTGGAGATGACACAGCTGGTCAGTATGGGGCCTCGGGGAGCCAAGGGCATAAGGTGGGAAGACTTGCTCTAGAGGTCTGTATCCTGATCCCAAGATACAGCGAGCTCTGTAAACACCAACCTCACGGCCACCTCCAGCCTGCCCAGCCTGAACGACAGCTCGGGTNTGTGGGGGGGTGTGGGGGAGGGGCTCCCTTTTCTGAATTACTAGAGAGAAAGACCAGTGAATTATATGTGCTGCTAAGGCCTGAAGGTGTGGTCTGGATTGTGCTTTGCCCTGTCTCCTCTGGATTCCCTGGTGGCTGCTCAGGGCCAGGCGGGGGTGAGATGGCCCCCCTTTCATTCTTTTCAGCATCTTTCGTCTCACTCTGAAGCTGAGGTTGGGGAATGTTTGACAGAGGTGCCCTTCGTTTGTTATGTTTCTGCTTATGTCAGTCCTATCCGGGAGCCAGAAACTTGGAAATAAATATCAGCCAAAGGTAGGCAAGCCACAGGGTCAGCTCTGCAGCTAAGGAAGCTCCTTAAAAATCTCACCTCATTACAGGCTTTTAATAGTGATGAAGCAACACTCATTAAAAGTGGAGCTTGTCTCAGACTCACTTCTCCACAGGATAATTGCCTTTGAATCAATCTTGAGACCCATTAGCTTGGTTTCAAGAAAAAAATAAAATTCAACTTTTTTTTTTTCTATGTAGAAGAAGCTAATATTGAAGAAAAAAATACACACTGCTATATTTAAAGTGGATAACCAACAAGGACTTACTGTATAGCATGTGGAACTCTGCTCAGTGGCAGCCTGGATGGGAGGGGAGTTTGGGGGAGATTACTGCTGCTACGTCGCTTCAGTCGTGTCCGACTCTGTGCGACCCCATAGACGGCAGCCCACCAGGCTCCCCAGTCCCTGGGATTCTCCAGGCAAGAACACTGGAGTGGGTAGATTAGGTACATGTATCTGTATGTATGGCTGAGTCCCTTTGCTGTTCACCTGAAACTATCACGACATTGTTAATTGTCTATACTCCAATATAAAATAAAAAGTTTAAAAATAAATAAGGACTGTGACAAGGTCATGGAGTTTTCACCTTGTCTGGAGCACGTGAAAGAGAGAGGTTTGAACACCCAGAGGCACACTCAGAGACATAGTCCAGGAAGGGGAGGGGTAAATCAGGAGTTTGGGATGAACATATACACTGCTGTATATAGGAAATAGATAATCGTCAAGAACCTACTGTATCGCACGGGGAACTCTATGCAATATCTTGTGATAACCTGTAATGGAAAAGTATCTGGAAAAAAAAATCTAGAAAAAACTAGACACTGTCAATGGTGTATCTTTAGAATTCTTTATCTTTTCCCCTTTTAAAAATTAAGACAATGGGCGTCGTTACTAGTGGAGCTCGAGTAGGGGTGGAAATCCTTGGTAGGTCTGCATGTTGTAGACCCGTGGTCGCGGAGGGGTGCTCAGCTGTGCCACGTGGAATCGCACTCTGCAGCTTCTCTGATCCTTCCAGCCGGAATCATGTGGTTCCTCTCCTCTGAACCACGGTGGCACCCCTTGTCTACACTAAAGATGACTGACCGCATCCCCTGGCAGCTGGTGGGGCCCTCAGCACGCCTCTCCTCTGGCCCTATGTTCATCCGAACGGTCTCACTTGATACCCACTCAGTGACTGGGTGGATAAAGTTCATGTTAATCGTGACATCGCTGCTGAATGTCGGGAGCTATTTTCTGCTCCCTTGTTACTATGGAGGAAATGGTTGTCAGGAGGGTCCCACCTGCCACCTTCTGGTGGGACCAGGTGGGTGGTCTCAGAGCTCCAGGTGCATAACCAGAAGGGTTTATTGTTGTTTAAAAAAAAAAATTTTTTTTTTAACCCCAGGAATAGCTCTAGTACCAGCAGCTAGAACTAGAATGCTGCTGTATCAAATCATGTCTTTTCAAGCTACTGGAAAATTGCCTTTCAGAAATACCCTAGGAGGATCAGAGATTTCTCTCAAAAAATGATGCCAGCTGGCGTTTGACCAGGGACCTGGTGGGTCCCACTTTGGTTGAGCTGTGCCTGTGGTCCAAGCGGGCAGTTTGCTGGTAGGCAGTCTGCCTCCTGCTTGGCCGGGAGGTATACTCCCCAATACCCGAGTGATGTCCAGGAAATGTGAAGACCCCCAGCCCTGTGCTGTCCTGACGCCGGGGTGCCATGCTGAGTCTTCACATACCGTGACTTTTAAAAGCCCCCCCGGAACCTGCCCGGGGTCCCCACCTCTCGGTTTAAATGCGGTTTGGGGAAAACTTTTCAGATACACTAGTTTTCTTCTCTTTTAAAAAATAAGCCACACTTCGGGGGAGGACCAGGATGGGAAAGAGCTGCTCTGATTTACAGTGTCGGCTTTCCTGGTGGCTCAGACGGTGAAGAATCTGCCTGCAGGGCTGGAGGTGCAGGTTCGATCCCTGGGTCAGAAAGATTTCCTGGAGGAGGGCATGGCAGCCCGCTCCAGTATTCTGGCCTGGAGAATCCCATGGACAGGGGAGCCTGGCAGGCTACAGTCCATGGGGTCACAGAGAGTCAGACACGACTGAGTGACTGACACTTCGCACACTTGAGGGTGCAGGATAGAGGCGGGAAGCCGGCGTCCCAAGCCCAGGCGTCTGCTTCTGACAGTGCTTTATGCTGACCCTGTCAGTTTGTCTCAACAGCAGCTGTTTCTTCCAGGCTCACCTTTCTGGTTGGTGAAACGATGGCTGTGCCAGACTGGCCCCCCTCTTTAACGCCACGGCCCCCACCTCAGCAACCAGGCGTGTCCAGAACGAGACCCCTCTTTCTGCTGATCTCCCCATGAGCCTGTCCTTTTCTAGAGCTCCACCGGCACCCTCCTCCTCCGTGGATGCTCCTCTCCCGTGTCAGGCCGCTCTCCATCCAGGTCCTGGAGATGGCACCCGACAGACCTTTCTAGAACTCCCCTCCCCCACACTGAGTGCTGCTGCCTTCACTCGGCTTACCCCATGCCCGCAGAGGTGAACTGACCTCGGGCCCATCTGCCCAGTGCCGATCGCCTTTCTCTAGGGCCTCTCAGCCCTGCCCGTTTGCTGAAATTCATTCAGCTCGCAATGACTTGCATTTTAGAAAGGTAGCCGGCTGGCTGACCATTGCCTCTAGGCTATAGTGGAGATGCCCTGTGGCGACAGGAGGCCTGTCTCCGCACAGACCCCTATTATGGCACCGTAGACCATGTGGCTCAAGCAGCACGTGTTTAATTTTCACAGCTCTGGAGGCCGGAAGTCTGAGGTCAGGGTGCCAGGCCAGCCAGCTCCTGGTGTTCGGGTCCCCTGATGCACCAACCTTGCTCCCTGGCCGGGTTCTATGCTTCCCCACTGTAAGGCCCAGGCCTCTTAAAAGCACGTAGTAAAGGGTAGAAATATCAGTAACCTCAGATAGGCAGATGACACCACCCTTATGGCAGAGAGTGAAGAGGAGCTAAAAAGCCTCTTGATGAAAGTGAAAGAGGAGAGTGAAAAAGTTGGCTTAAAGCTCAACATTCAGGAAACGAAGATCATGGCATCTGGTCCCATCACTTCATGGGAAATAGACGGGGAAAGAGTGGAAACAGTGTCAGACTTTATTTTGGGGGCTCCAAAATCACTGCAGATGGTGACTGCAGCCATGAAATTAAAAGACGCTTACTCTGGTGGCTCAGAGGATAAAGCATCTGCCTCTGATGCGGAAGACCCAGGTTCGATCCCTGGGTCAGGAAGATCCCCTGGAGAAGGATATGGCAACCCACTCCAGTATTCTTGCCTGGAGAATCCCATGGACAGAGGAACCTGGTGGCCTACAAGGAGGAGTCTATGGGGTCTCAAAGAGTCGGACACGACTGAGCGACTACACTTACTTACTCCTTGGAAGAAAAGTTATGACCAACCTAGATAGCGTATTCAAAAGCATACTTTGCCGACTAAGGTCCGTCTAGTCAAGGCTGTGGTTTTTCCTGTGGTCACGTATGGATGTGAGAGTTGGACTGTGAAGAAGGCTGAGCGCCGAAGAATTGATGCTTTTGAAGTGTGGTGTTGGAGAAGACTCTTGAGAGTCCCTTGGGCTGCAAGGACATCCAACCAGCCCATTCTGAAGGAGATCAGCCCTGGGTGTTCTTTGGAAGGAATGATGCTAAAGCTGAAACTCCAGTACTTTGGCCACCTCATGCGAAGAGTTGACTCCTTGGAAAAGACTCTGATGCTGGGAGGGATTGGAGGCAGGAGGAGAAGGGGACGACCGAGGATGAGATGGCTGGATGGCTTCACGGACTCGATGGACGTGAGTCTGAGTGAACTCCGGGAGTTGGTGATGGACAAGGAGGCCTGGCGTGCTGCGATTCACGGGGTCGCAAAGAGTCGGACAGGACTGAGCTGAACTGAACGGGTAGAGAAGGGTCCCCCAGGTGGCTCAGTGGTAAAGAAGCCGCCTGCCAGTGCAGGAGACATGGGTTGGATCCCTGGGTCAGGAAGATTCTCCTGGGAAGGAAATGGCAACTCACTCCAGTATTCTTGCCTGGAAAATCCCATGGACCGAGAAACCTGGCAGGCTGCAGTCCATGGGGTCACAGAAGAGTTGGACAAGACTTAGTGACAACAACGGCAAGTGGCAGAGAAGCCACAGGGCCCAGTGATGGAGAGACAGACAGCAGGGCCTTGCTGCCTGGGCTGGAAACCCATTTCTACCCTTTCACTGCTGGGTGACCTGAGCCAGTGACTAACCTCTGCCTCAATGACATTACCTGCAAAATGGGTATGATGTTAATAGAACCTACCTCATCGGAGACATCAGAGAAGCAGGAAGAAGATGCAAGTAGAGTGGGGCCCTAGACAGGAGGGTTTCCAGGAGGGGCAGGGGATATTTAAGAATGAAGCAGAGGGATGTTAGGGGAATATTAAGAAGCATTAAACTGAAAAACAAAGTTGGATTAAGTAAGCACCCTGTGTCATTTATCTTGTGTAGAAATAAGACAATTTTCATTGCCAGTAACTTTCTTTCTAGGGGTGATATCTGGAAATGCTTTTAGCTAGTCCCCTAGTGATCAGTCGGCCCCCTCAGCAGAAATAGTGGAGGCAGGAGAGGCTTGGTGTCCGGGCACAAGCCAGGGATGGCAGGGGATACCAGCGGAGGGGCTTATGGTGTGGTGGGCCGCAGCTGGACTTTAAGTGTGGTCCCTGATTAACCCGAGGTTTTATTTTTGTGAAAATAATGCTCATCTTTCATTTATACGATACTGGACTAATAGTATATCTTTTGACATTGCTGGTTCTTTTCTGCACTCATACTCTGCTGACGTGGCTCCACGGGATGTCTAGCTCCTGTGCAGGCCTTGCTGTCTCAGTCCTGTTCGGTAAGGACCACTTTCTAGAAGCCCGGCTCTGTGTGCGTGCTGATGCCTCCTCGTCGGTGGGGAAGGACCGGGTGGGAGGACCGGGCGGAGTCAGGCAGTCACTTTGTCTTGACTGAGGACAGCAGTTGACTCCTTAACCCTCTGGCTTCACACAAGCCAGCAAGACGCGTGGCTGCCTCCACAGGGTGGGTCCCAGCACGTCCGATTCAGGATGTGTCCAGGGGCTGGTTGCTCCTTTGGGGCCGTGGCAGGGTTGGGGGGGCCTCTGCCTGCTGCCACTTCCCTGTGGCCCTGCTCGTGGGCGTCGCCTCCTCTTTCCCGCTGTGGTCTGATTCTGTAACTGTGCTCACTCTGTGCTCTGGGGTGTCATGCTGATGGGTGTTGATGCCCTTGGGGGTGTGGAGGCTCCCAGCCGTGTGGGAGAGTCTCAGATCTCCCCGAAGTCCGGTTTCCTACTCTTGAGATCGGGATCACCAACTCGCGTGAGGTTCAGGGGAGACGGCAGATGATGCTCGAGGGGCAGTGATTCTTGGAATGACGTTGGGGGAGCTGCTGGGCTGCCTGAACGGCCCACCAGGTCCCTGCCTGAGACTTGTCACCTGCTCGGTGTGCAGGCGCTCCGTGTCTGGAAGTGTTTTCAAGACGCGGGCTGGGGTGTGGTGGA
>SJYV01024370.1:2022442-2078352 GCA_006410875.1 Neotragus pygmaeus | reverse complement strand
TATGGGTTCATACAGATAATAATGCTTTTATAGCATCCTTTGGCACAGTAAGTGTGAATTATTACTACTATTTTTGTTATTTGTTGGTAGGCCTGGGGGAGGCATTTTTATAGCCCCAGACATTTTTTAGACTCCTTCCCTGGCTTCTTACACGCTCCTGAGTTATAATTAATCTTCCCTAAGACACAACAGTTGTGAGAAGTTCATTTCCCTTCCTTGACTCATGTCCAAAATGCCATTTAATATATGCTAAGTTAAAAGTTTTCCAGGGAAGAAGCTTTGAAAAGTTCTCCTCACGAAGTTACAGTTTGGTTCTAACCCAGTGTTAATATTGTGGTTATCGGCGGTCATGTTTTGTTGTCTGTATTAAGTAGACTAATCGTATTTTTGTGCATGTGTCTGTTGATGTAAGTCAGTGTCTCTTGGGAAGTGTATAATGTAGAGAATTTTGAACCTGGGATGACTATCCGTATTTACATTTATTTCCGCACATCTTAGGGTGTGAGTTTCCCTTCCTTCTTGTTCCCGCCTCGGGCCCGCCGTGTTCCTTTCTCAAGCCCCAAGCCTCCTGTGGCTAGGAGCTCAACGATTTCGCGATCCTGCAATGTCTTCCTGATGAGAATCCTCTCGGGAGAAGGAGGCAGGGGAAGGGTCTCGTGGTTGGCGTGTGAAAAGGCACTTCTGTGCTGAGAACTCCGAGCGGCAGACGAGGACCACGCCTCGTGGCGGAAGCTGCAGGCTCGTCTGTTAGCGCTGTGACTTCGAGCCTGCTGGCGTTTACGAGTAGCGGAGTCCTTCAAAGCCCACCCGTTTTTCTTGTCTGAGACTTCACCCATCATTCTTACTGACTTTCCATGCATCATGTTAACTGTGATTTAGATGCTTGTTTCTCTGGCCCCAGACTCACTCGTTCCACCTTTGAACTTGGTGCAGACTCTGTCATGAGCTTGCCGTGTGGGGGTCCCTCCTGCCTTGGTCGGGTGGGGGGACCGTGTCCTCACTCCCATCACAGAAACTGGGTGTCCAGTGCTCTTGGGACCTGGGACCGGTGGGATCAGGCAGGAGCAGAAATAAACGAAACGCATCCTTTTCTTTCTGGACCCACAGCTACCACTGGGAGGTGGAATGGTCATCTTTTGGGGGGTGTCAGTTGGAGTGAAATTGTTTGTCTTTCTAAAGCAATGCTGTATTTTAGGGTATAGTTGATTTCATAGTGCTTTTCAAATATTAACCCCATATATAAGTCTCTGGGGGCAGATCGTGAGTAAATCTTAAAGCACAAGCTTTCAGGAATAAAATTTAAGCTCTTTAGAGTTGTCAGCTTGAGGGGGAAAAAGAAATGAGATAATCCTTCGGAAAGGAAGCGTCATACGAAAGTGTGAGTTGGTGTCTGAATGTAGGTTAACTTTCTTCCCCAGAAATAATGGTGAAAGGATGCCTCTTCACCGCGGCGTCCTGTGAGGACGTGTGGTGAATCCCGTCGCAGTCACATGGGCATTAGCGGCAGCAGCCTCTCAGCTCCCACTCCTCCGGGCGCCATCCTGGGCACTGGGGGCCCGAAGTGCAAACCCAGACAGAGCGCGGCTCATGGAGTTTGCATTCCAGTTGGGGAAGAGAGTAAATATACACCTGAAGGAGCAGATCACACAGCGGGAGGAAAGATGGGTTCCTTTATCAGGGAAAAAGAAAGGCGCTGTGGCTCAGATGGTCACGAATCTGCCTGCAGTGCAGCAGAGCCTGGGTTCAGTCCCTGGGTCAGGAAGATCCCCTGGAGGAGGAGACAGCAACCCGTTCCAGTATTCTGACCTAGAGAATCCCATGCACAGAGGAGCCTGGCGGGTCACAAAAACCAGATACAACTGAACAGCTAGCATGCACACACAAGTGGGGGGCGCTTCTGGGGCGAACACTTCAGTCTGAAATACAGTGATCAGATGAGGTCGTGCTGGGGCATGACAGGTGGACAGAAATGTGGAGAAGGTGAGGGAGGCGGGCCTTCATACACCTGGAGGGGGGGGCGTCCAGAGAGGAGAGGTGGGGCACTGGCTCGGCCCAGGAGCCTGCCCGGTGCCCGATGTGGGGACAGTGTGGCCTGGACAGAGCTGTTGGAGAAGACAGGGGAGTTGGAGCCAGGAGCAGGGGTGGGGGCGCATATCTCATGGACCATTATGGGGACTTACTTCACATGCCTCAGTGAAATGGGGGAGATCCTGGCTGGTTTTCAGCTGAGGTGGGTAACATGATCTGACTTAAATTTTGGAAGGGTGATTTTGGGTGCTGTGTTGGGAGTAGACCGTGGAGCAGGTAGAAGCCGGGTGACCTCTCCGGGACTATTACAGGGAGCATGCACAGGTGGTGTGGCTGGACCAGGGTGGGGACAGGGGAGATGCTTGGCAGTGGTCGGATGCTCAGCGTGTTTTGAGAATGGAGCCAGCATGTTTGCCCGTGGATGGATGAGCAAGATCGGAGAGTTCGGATTGATGCTGGGGACTGGACTCTGAGCATCCGGGGGACGCGTTGCTGTCAACGGAGGTGGGCAGATTCTGGACGGCACATGTGCATGCCTGTGTGTGCGTGTGCACGCATGTGTGTGTGTGTGTTTGAGGGCGGGGTAGAGGGCTCTATTTTGTGTCTTTCTCATGTCTAAACTGTATGAAGCTCATTTTTTGAGAAAATTGTAAGTTCTCCGATTAGATTTCCTGAACAAGTACACACGCACACGCACGATATCCTTGGGGAAAGTGGGTCCCGTGTGACTGATGCTCGCCACCACTGGTCCCGGGACTGGAGGGCAGGTACCATCAGTGGGGGAGGGGTTTAAACAACAGACGTTTATCTTCTCACAAATGTGGAGGCTGGAAGTCCAAGCTCAAGGGGTGGGCAGGTTTAGTTCCTTCCGAGCACTTTATCCTTGGCCTGCAGACGGCTGCGCCTGCTGGGTCCTCCTGTGCTCTTCTCTACACACGCATATCCCTGGTGCCTCTGTGTGTCCTGGCCTCCTCATCTTGTAAGGGAACCAGGCAGATGGGATTAGGACCCCCTAGCAGCCTCCCGGGGACATGCTCACCTCTTTAGAGCTCGTGTCTCTAAACATAGCACCTTCTGAGGTGCTCAGGGTGGTGAGCCTATGAATTTTTGGAGGACAAAATTCAGCTGCTGATGCTGGTCTTCTCTGGTATCTGGGAACCTGAAGGGGTGTCATTAGAGTGCTTTGCACGTGTGCACTTGTTTCTGCTCAGTCCCTCGGTCGTGTCTGACTCTCTGCGACCCTGTGGACTGTAGCCCACCAGGCTCCCCTGTCCATGGGATTCTCCAGGCAGGAATGCTGGAGTGGGTTGCCATTTCCTCCTCCAGGGGATCTTCCCGACCCAGGGATTAAACCTGCGTCTCCTGTGTCTCCTGCATTGGCAGGCAGGTTCTTTACCACTGCCCCACCCAGAAATGACTCCTGAAATGAGATTGTCAATATTCCTCACGTTAAAGAGCAAAACAATGAAATAAATGCTGTTACTGTGTACATTCATTTCACTCTCCCAGGACTCTATTAAGTGCTTGTGATGAATTAGGCTTTGAAACAGAGAAGAGTGAGAGAGTTCTCCTCGTCCAGCTGGGCAGCCACATCCATGGGTGACCTGTGCAGGAGGCTGGAAAGGAACAGCTAGGGAAGTTGGCACAGAAGCAGAACGTGGTACCTGGAGAGCCAAGGGACAGAGGCCTTTCCAATGGAGAGAGTTGGCATTCACAAGCCTCAACGACGACAGTTGAGACGTGAATGAGAGTGAAGACAGAATTAGTGAGAAAACCGAAGTATCCCGAGTTTACAATACAGGAAGAATGGAAGAACGAGAAGAAATCCAGCTGCGTCAGATTAGTAACTGATAAAACCGGAGGCCAGCCTGCAGGCACCTGGACAGCTGGCCCACATGCCACCTTGACCGCCGGGCTCTCGCCGTGACAGTCTGCACCCCACAGTGGTGTCATTCACAAGACCATCACCCTGCGGGTGGGTGTTCACAAGGATTGCTCGTTGCAGACACACCGGATGAGCCATCTGACATTCAGCGTGTCCTCCTGCCCCCGGGGTTCCCCCTCCATTTCTTCTCACAGAAAGGTCCACCATTCATATGCTGACAACCCAAAGTAGACTTTATTTAAGAATTGTTTTATGTGGACTATTTTGAAAATCTTTATCGAATTTGTTGCAGCGTTGTTTCTGTTGTTTATGTTTTGGCTTTTTTGGGGGAGGGGAGCCACAGCGCATGTGGGATCTTAGCTGCCCAAGCAGGGATCAGACCCACAACCCCTGCATTGAAAGGTGAAGTCTTAGCCACTAGACTGCCAGGGAAGTGTCCCCTAAAGTGGATTTTATCAAATGGGGAAAACGGGGCATCTCGAGACCCTTTCTGGTACACAGAGCCCTGCCCAGCCCTTTTGAGGACGACAGTGCCAAGGGTGGGAGGCGCCTTTGGTCTCAGGCTTGCACAGGCGTTCACGCTCACGGCAGGCCCCTGAAGGACGGAACCTCTGTCACACCAGGCCTCTGCAGCCGGAATGCTCCTTTCCTGGTACCATTCACAGTGAGGCATCAGAGTGCTTCAGGGTGGAGAAGGTCTTCCCTCGCCTGCTAGATCCACTCTGCAGCACGGCGCTGGGCTCCGGCGCCGGCCTTGCGGGGTGTGGGAACCCCTGGGGGTGGAAGCGGTGGGCTGCAGTCTCTAAGGCGTGCTTCCTGGCCTCTGCTGCACCGTGCGATCTCTTGGGGCGTCCCGGCCGCATTCATTGGATCAGGATCTCGGGGGCCGGGGCCGGGGCAGCCCCTGGGGGATCCCAGTGTGCACGTGCAGACGTGAGCCGCTGCCCTGATGGAGACGCCAGCCCTAGAGCTGAGACAGCCTCACAGGCAGTTCTCAAGGCCGTGCCTGTCCAGGAGCGGGTCTCTGGAAGTTTTGATTCTCCAGGTGGAACATTATGAAATGTGCTTGACTTTCGCTATGAAGGTCACAGCACGTGACCTTCATCTGGGGGGAACTGAAGTCATTCTTCTTCCTTTCCTTCTCCCCAAATAATATTCTGGCTCACACTCACTGAGCGCTTCAAGGGCTTTGTGTATTAAGTGCTGTATATGTACTTCAGTCCTCACGAGGACCCTGGGAGACAGTCTTTATTTGCAAGCAAGGACATAGGGGCAAAGAAAGCTGTAGTCATCTGCCCAGAATGACAAGGCTGGTGCTTGAACCCGGGTGTCCTGGCTCCGGCGTCCTGCCTCTCCGTCCACGGAGAGAGAGCCAAGCACCGATTCACCCTGCAGGTATTTACGGGCCCCTGCAGCGTGCCAGGCCCTTACGCATACTTTCATTTTGAATTAGGGGCGGCTTAACAGATAACAGGCCTGCATAATGCTCTCAGAAACACAAGATTGAAAATCAATTTCAAAATAATTATTTTTGGTAGATGTCCTATAACACGTAGCTATTTAATTGACTGTTTTTTTTTGTTTTACTCTCTATGAGACGCCCTCTTCAGCCGGTGGATTACTTAGAAGGGTGTTGATTTCTGAGTGTTTTGAGATTTCCTTGTCTTTCTGTTACTCGTTTCTCCTTTGAATTCATTATGATCAGGGAACACACCCTATATAATTTCAGTTCTTTTCAGACTGTTGATTTGTTTATGGCCCAAGATATAGTCTATCTTGTTGAAAGTTCCATGGGCTTCAAAAATACATAAGTCATGCTTGTGTTGGGTGGAGTGTTCGGCACATATCGGTCAAATCCTGTTGGCTGACTCTGTTGTTCACGTCTTCCATATCCTGATTTGTGTCTAGTAGTTCAGTAAGTTGCTGACGAGGGGACCAAGGTCTCCAGCCATAATTGTGGCATTCTCGGTTTCCGTTTTCAGCTTTCTTGGGGTTTGCGTGGTTTGCGGCTCTGTTCTTTGGTGCATATGCATTTAGGGTCATTGTGTCTTCCTGATGGGATGATGCCTTTATTATTTGATCATGTTCCTCTTTGTCTCTAGGAAGTTTCTGTGTTCTCAAGTCTGTCTTATCTTTTATAATTAATTAATTAGGCTGTGTTGGGCCTCAGTTGCGACACGCAGGATCTTCGCTGTATCGTGTCGGATCTTTCACTGCCGCACATGGACTCTCTAGTCACAGCATGGGACTCAGTAATTGGAACACGCAGGCTTAGTTGCTCCACGGCTTGGGGGGGTGTTAGTTCCCTGACCAGGGGTTGAACTCACATCCCCTGCATTGCAAGGCAGATTCTCAGCCACTGGAAAAAGTCGAACCACTAGAGTTTCTCACCAAGAAAAGTCCCCCTACCTTATCTTCCCCAGCCCCTCTTGTTTCGCTAATGGCTGCACGATATGTCTTTCTTCATCCCTTTCCTTCCAGTTTACGTGTGTCATTTTGTCAAGTCTGAAGTGAGTTTCTTGTAGACAGCTGTACTTGTGTGTGTTTTTGAATCCACTCTACCAATCTCCTTTTTAAAATTGATATATTTAGGCCATTGAGACTTAAAGTAATTAAGATATGTTAGAGTTTGTCTCCCAAGTTAACAGCATAACAGTTTACATAACATACATAACCAAGGTACATTTTCTTTCGGAGAGTTCACCAAGAGATGAGATCAAGAACAGCTGCCACTGGGTTCTTGCCCAAGGTATCTTTATTTGTGTGATTTTCATGCCCCGAGTGTCACAGGGCGACGTCATAACACCGAGACACAGTCGCTGGCAGTGCTTGCGTCCGCTCGCGGCACCGGCGTGGCGTGTTTTGGTGTTTACAGGCCCGTACTTCTTGCTCTCGCTCCGTTATTACTGCTGTGTTGCAAACGGTCCTAGAATCGAGTGGCTTTTGATCCCCGCCTTTACACGCTAACAGACGCTGTGGGTCCACAGTTCAGGAAGGACCCCGTGGGGACAGTTGGCCCTGTCTTAGCTTGCCTGCGGTCATGTCTGGGAAGGCAGGAAGGCTGAGGGGACTCAGCCTGGGGAGACAGGCACCCGAATGCACCTTCCCTTGCAGATCTGGCAGCGGGCTATGGTGGTGTGAGCACCAGGACGGCCCTTGGGCCTGGCCGCCTCGGGGCAGTCAGCCTCTTTCATGACGGTCTGGGCTCCACGAGCTAACGTTCCAGCAAGCCAAGTGGCCGCTGCCTCACTCTAATGTCCTCCCTTGGGGAGGACACAGGCCCACTGTGATTCCAGGGGACAGGCCCTCCCTTGGCGGGAACCTTNCCTGGGGAGACAGGCACCCGAATGCACCTTCCCTTGCAGATCTGGCAGCGGGCTGTGGTGGTGTGAGCACCAGGATGGTCCTTGGGCCTGGCCGCCTCGGGGCAGTCAGCCTCTTTCATGACGGTCTGGGCTCCACGAGCTAATGCTCCAGAAACCCAAGTGGCTGCTGCATCACTCTGCTGTCCTCCCTTGGGGAGGACACAGGCCCACTGTGATTCCAGGGGACAGGCCCTCCCTTGGCGGGAACCTTGTCAAGTAATTTGGGGGTCGTGACATACGTGAGGAAAGGGAGTGTGTGTTAGTCGCTCAGTCGTGTCTGACTCTTTGTGACCTTATAGGCTCTAGCCCTCCAGGCTCCTCTGTCCATGGAATTCTTCAGGCATGAATCCTGGCGTGGGTTGCTATTCCCTTCTCAAGGGGCTCTTCCCCACCCAGGAATCAAACCCTGGTCTGAATTGCTGGCAGATTCTTTACCATCTGAGCCACCAGGGAAGTCCTAAATGGGTTAAGTAGTATTGTTTTTCTTTTAAATTCTCTAAGTTGAAAAAATTTATATTAAACTATCATCTGAAAAGTTTTCCAGGTGGCTCAGTGGTAAAGAATTTGCCTGCCAATTCAGGGGATATGAGAGACGTGGGTTCGATCCCTGAGTCAGGAAGATTCTTTGGAGAAGGAAATGGAAACTCACTCCAGTATTCTTGCCTGGTAAATCTCATGGACAGAGGAACCTGGTGGGCTACAGTCCAGAGGGTCACAGGGTCAGACACGACTCAGGCTCACAGCAGCCATCACGTGACAACGTGAGACTTCTTTGTGTTGATATCCAGTGGAATTGCTTTTATGGTTGAAGTAGGTCAGTCTCAGACTGAGGGAGGTTGCTGTAGGAATTATCTAATGGCTTGTGACCTTGAGATCACAGTGTGTTTCTCTGGGTTTATTGTGACTTCACAAAGCACAGTGAATCACGCACTGTTTAGCGTGTGTCCTATGCAGCTGGAGAAACCGAACCTTTGAGAACTGACTTTGTGCAACGTCACAGAGCAAGTCAGTGCTTGAATGAAATTAAATGCAGTCTCTCTGTGTCCTGGGCTGGTGTCTCTGTAAGCGTGATCCCTAGCTCTGTCATCTAAGACAATCTCTGGTATCTAATGCCTGATGATCTGAGGTGGATGGAACTGATAATAATAATAGGAATAAAGTGCACAATAAATATGATGTGCTTGAATCATCTTGAAAGCATCTCCCCCGTCTGTGAACAAGCTGTCTTCCCGGAGATCGGTCCCTGGTGCCGAAAGGGTTGGGGACCGCTGATCTCAGGTGCCCTTTAGAATGTGCCACCTCGCGGAGTGAGCGACCGTAGCTTGGCGTCCTCAGCTGGTTGTTCTGTTGGACGAGATGTTCCTGCTGTGACAGGCCTCACAGCTCTTAGCAATCTGCGCTGAGTTGTTTCTTCTGTGCTCCTAGCCTCAGAGGAAAAGCACCTTCACCTCCTTACTGCGATCCAGCTGACGCACATCCGTGTCTATTTCTAAGGATGGGGAGGAAAGTGTATCTTAGGATGTATTCTTCCTCCCCAAAGCTGATCTCAATGGGTTTTGCTTCAAAACATTATGGTGATGAGAACATACTTTTTTTTTTGAAGTTTAAAACTGTTATAGTTTAGCTCTTGAGATTATTCAGAAAATAAAAAGAAAATCTACAAACCAGGATCCAAATAAAACCAACCACTGTGTGGTGGCAACTGGCCCGACCTTGGTGAGAGTCCCAGGCACGGGAGACCCCGCCCGGCCCTGGGGCCATCCAGTTTTCTGCAGGGACTCGTCCTCCCTTCTCCGCATCCCCTGGGCACTTGCCTCTCGGGCAGTGTTCCCCCACCTCCTGGCCTCCCGAGGGGCTTCTCGCCACATGCGTGCTCCAGGCAGCCCCGGGTTGCATTCCCCTTCACGGCTCCAGTCTGCTACGGTGATGGAAGGTGCATATTAGGGGACCATGGTGGGGAGGAGCTCTCAGATGCATGGCTCTCAGACGCATAACCCATCACTCACCAGCCTTCTGCGCCTGTGGCCCTGGAGTGTTTGCCAGAGACGATTCATTATTCAGATTTATTTAACATGCTGCCCAAGTTCGGGCCACAGCACCAGACTTTATCACATGATGAAGAAGAGGTTCAAAGAGAAAAAAGCATCGGGGTCTAGAGAGTGCTTTCCGCAGAGGCTTTCCAAGCTGCTGTGGCCCCCGTTCCTGTCTCTTTCTGTGACCCTGGAAGTAGCAGCGGTGACAGGCCCAGCACTGCCCTGGGGTCTCTGAACACGGCCCCCTCCCAGCAGAGCTCCATCGACTCCAAGGCAGTCCTGATTTTACTGTCTAGCGTTTGTACCCCTTTCCGGTAAACCAGTCATTCCACAATTTAATGGGTCTGATGGGGATGCCCAGGAACCTGCTTAGCAGTTTCTACCAGCAAAAACAAATACAGGCCAATCAGTCTCTGTTTTGGCAGAGAGCGGTGACTTGTGTGCAGGCCCTCTTGCTTCTTTTACTCTCCAGCTTGCTGTGGTTTGCCTGTCATGAGGAAGCCCCATGTAAGTATACATATTTCCCCTGGGTGTCCAGCGGTTCAATGTTACAGTCGCTCTGTGAAGTTCAAATCAGTTCTTACCATGGGCTAATCAGAGGAGTTAGCCAAATAAAATAAATGCATACAGGAGGTCAACTTCAGGCTTGCCTTAAAGCACAAAGCAGTTGATGTGGATGCTTTGCACATTGTGATTTGATTTTTAAGACTCAGTGTCATGAAATAGCTTAAGGTGCTACAAAGTGAGTGGTGAAGCCGGGGTTAGGAAGGGGGTTCCTGGCTTAGGTGCCGCCCAGCACAGGCTGTTTAGCGGGTAGGAGGCTGTTATAATTCTGTTACTGATGATTGGTGGTGTAGGTGTGCCATGACACAGGGTTGTGCTAAACAGTATGGGGGATGTAGTCAGATAAACGGTCGTAGTATCCAGTAAATACAGGTTATTTGAAAATTCCAGTTGATATTAGAAATGGGTTTTTTTTTTCAAGCAATAGCTTAAAAAAATCCTATTGAAATATTGCTAAAAATTGTCTTGATTCAAATAATTATATATGTTAATTTATATATCACCAGACTTTTTAGCAAGGTTATCAAGGTTATAAGATGACCAAAAGGCACATGAACAGCATTGATAATTATTAGAGAAATGCAAATCAAAACTACAACGAGGTGTCAGCTCACACTGGTCGGAATGGCCATAATCACAACATCTACAAATAATAAATGCTGGAGAGGGTGTGGAGCAAAGGGGACCCCCCTATACTGTTGCTGGGAATGTAAATCGGTGCAGCCACTATGGAGAGCAATATGTAATTTCCTTAAAAGCTAAAAATAGGGCTACCATATGATCCAGCAATCCCACTCCTAGGCATGTATCTGGAGGAAACCATAATTCGAAAAGATACATACACCCCTATGTTCATAGCGGCGCTGTTTCCAATAGCCAGGACATGGAAGCAGCCTTAGTGTCCACCAGCAGAGGAGTGCATAAAGACGACGTGGTGCACGTGTAATGGGATATTACTCAGCCATAAAAAAGAGTGAAATAATGCCATTGGCAGCAACATGGTTAGACCTAGAGATTATCGTACTGAATGAAGTGAGCTGGAAAAAGACAGACAGATATCATATGATGTCACTTATATACGGAATCTTAAAAAAATGGTACAAAAGAACTTATATAGAAAAGGGAGATGAACCCACAGACGTAGAAAATGAACTTATGGCTACCAAGGGGCGAGGAGGGGAAGGGATAAATTAGGAGCTGGAAATTAACACACACACGCTACTATGTATAAAACAGACAACCAACAAGGACCTACTGTATAGCATAAGGAACTATACCCAGCATTTTGTAATAACCTATAAAGGAAAGCAATCTGAAATATATGTACATATATAGTAATATACAAAATATATGCATAAATAAAATGGAATCACTTTGCTGTACACCTGAAATTAACATTGTAAATCAACTATACTTCAGTTAAAAAAAAATTTAAAAAGAATCCTGGTTTCTGGGTCCACAGTGACTTTAAAAAATGAGTGATTGGGTTCAGTTTGCAAGCATACTTGAGGTCAGTGTATATCGCACAGCAAGAGGAGGGCTTGCCCAGGGCCCTGACCCCTATGACCAAGAGCAGTGACGCAAAGACTAATGGAGTAAAGTGGGATGATGTCATAGTAATGAGTAATGATGTCATAGGAATAAGAGTGATTATACTGTTACCATACTTACTGTTGCTGGCATCACCGAGTGCTTCCTGGGTACCAGGCATATTTGCATGTGTTCGTTTATTTAGTGTTCACAGCAGCCCTACAAAGAAATAGGTACTGTTGTCGATCCTATTTCTTAAAAGACCTCCCTGATGGCTCAACAGGTAAAGAATCCGCCCTCAGTGGGTTCACTTCCTGGGTCAGGAATATCCCTGCAGGAGACGAATGGCAGCCCCCACCAGTACTCTTGTCTGAAAAATCCCATAGACAGAGGAGAAGGCAAGCTACTGTCCAAAGGGTCACAAGGCGTCAGGCACGACTGAGCAGCTAAGCATGGACACATTTCTTAAAGATGAGGAAATTGCTATCAGGGAATCAGATATAATATGTTACCTCAGTCTTTGAACATGAGGTTTTTTCTTTTTTAAATTACAAAAGTATGATAAAATGTACAGAACATTTGGAAAACGCAGAACAAAGTTACATATATTACACTACATATAACGATTTTTTAAGTAGATTTTTAGTTGGGGTTTCAATCAAACTCTCAAAAATTAATAGAATGAATAGACAGGGAAGTAGAAAGATAATAGGAGATCTGAAAATCACTGTGAACCAATTCAACATAATTAAGATGTATACAATTTTCACACGACAGCAGGATACAAATTCTACTCAAATTGCTATAGACTATAAACCAAGAGACATGGGAATATATCCAGGGGGCATTAAACAAGGTACAAAAATTTCATGGTGTAAAGGTATTGAAATCATACAGAATCTGTTCTCTTGCCACTGTGGAATTATGTTAGGAATCAGTATCAAAAGATATTTGAAAATAACCCACATATTTTCAAATGCAGTATGACATTTACCAAGAGAGATCTTTGACTTAGCCTTTGAAAGCCTCAATAAAGTTAGAAAACTGAAAAAACACAGAGGGTGATCACAGAGAAGAATTTAAATGAGAAATTCATAGCAAAGATACTTTATAAATCCCATGTATTTGGAAATTAAGTGTCTACTTTTAAACGATGGATGTATCAAAGAATCCCTAACAAGGAAAATTAGGAAATATTTGTAACAATAAAAATGAAAGAGAATTTATAAAAATTTATTGTATGTAGCTGAAGCTGCTGCGTGTAGCTGAAGCTGCTCAATGCAACTAAATACAGTGTAGAGTCTTAAATAAAATATGAAAACAAATAATGGACACGCACATGAGAAAACTGAACAGAATCTGTGCTTTAGTTAATAAAACTGTATCACGTGTTAAGTTTCTTTTTTTTTTTTTTTGCAGCATAGTATTTCTTTATATTCTCAGAATTAGATTAGAAGTTTCAAGTCTCATTCAAATTTCTTTTTTAAAAATCAGTAAAATAATAAGCTCTCCAGATTTTTAGCAGTAATACTAAATGCCAGAATAAGTGAAACTATATCAAAGTTTTGAGTAAATATAAATTAGAAATCTAGCATTCAGTTCATACTTAGTCAAAGAGTNATAGCACAACACACAGGGGAAGGAAGGACGAGGAGGAGAAAACCCAGTAAATCACAGAGAAGAGGAGGAAGCCCGTCTGGTGTTTCATCAGATTTGATTGTTTTTTTTTTTTTCTGATGGTAGGAAAATACCCATGAGCCCAGGGACCCCGAGGAGGTGTGGAATTGAGGCACCAGGGGGTGAAGGGTTCACTCACAAAGTTGGGATGTTTTGGGTGGTCAGGCCCAGGAGCCTCACCCCACGGTTGAGCGGAGATGTTGGGACCTGCGGTCACCCCAGCGAGGGATACGGTGGAGTTTGAGTGACAGCGGTGCTCGGAGGGCCCACTGTGGCCCCAGTAGGCTGGCCCTGCCACGCTGGCTGTGCTGCTCCTGCAGGTGAAGTTACATCAGATGGGTGCCTACCCCTGAGCTGGTCCCACAGGCTTCATCTACTTCAGTGCTTCCAGAAGCTTCCACGGGGCCGTGTGACCCACGTGATGGCCCCAGTGCCCCGCATAGATCGTTATGGTCACTTCTTCTGAAACGGCTGTTGTTTCTAAGAGATAATTTTATCACACTTCTTAGTAAGTATAATATTAAAGTGTTTAATCATATGGCAGAAAATGTAGATAAACAGCAGAAAAGAAAAACCATAACCCCGACTAAGGTCTCAGCTGATCTTCTTTGGCATATTTCCTCACAGTCCTTTAAGACTCCTGAATAAGTATAAATGCAGTTTTCTGTCCAACGTTGCACATTTTTTTGGTCGTGGTTTTTCTAGAGTCTTCATTAACTGTGATTTTTACATTGACGGTATTTTCATTTCTTTGGGGATTTGAGTGGAAGCATTTTGAGTTTTCTAATAATTATTAGACATGGAGATTTAGTCTGAATTGTAAACAAAAACGTCTGCTCCCAGTGATACGCAGCGCTCGGCAGCTGAGTTAGTTCTCAGAGCTCTCCCCTCGTGTCTGTTCACAGGGATCTACCGCACAGAGAGGGATAAAGGCACGTTGTACGAGCTCACGTTCCGAGGGAACCAGAAGCACGAGTTCAGACGCCTGGTCTTGTTCCGGCCGTTCGGCCCCATCATGAAGGTGAAGAGGGAGCAGCTGAACATGGCCAGCACGCTGGTCAATGTCATCGTGCCGCTGGCCCGGAGGGTGGACAAGTTCCGGCAGTTCATGCAGAACTTCAGGTGAGTGTGACTCCCGGGCGGCTCCTCCCCGCCCGGCACGCGGGCCCCTTCCTC
Source organism: Neotragus pygmaeus (assembly GCA_006410875.1). NCBI lineage: Eukaryota > Metazoa > Chordata > Mammalia > Artiodactyla > Bovidae > Neotragus > Neotragus pygmaeus. Next base: position 2,064,094 of record SJYV01024370.1, on the reverse strand, counting down.
TCCCTGCTCGGCTCTGCTTTCTTCCTGTAAAGTTGATCGTACATTCGCCTTTCCCTGGAGCAATTAGACGTGACTTCCCGAAATGGCAACCCACCTCAGTATTCTTGCCTGGAGAATCCCATGGACAGAGGAGCTTAGTGGGCTACAGTCCATGGGTCACAAAGAGTCGGACATGACTGAGCGACTTCACTTTCTTCCTTCTTTCTGGTGGCACAGTGGTAAAGAGCCCGCCTGCCAACACAAGAGATGAAAAGGACCTGGGTTCCATCCCTGGGGCAGGAAGATCCCTGGGAGCAGGAAATGGCAACCCACTCCAGTAATTCTTGCCTGGAAAATTGCCTGGATAGAGGAGCCTGGCGGGCTGCCATCCACGGGNAACGTCTGCCCGCAATGCGGGAGACCTGGGTTCAGTCCCTGGGTGGGGACGATCCCCTGGAGAAGGAAATGGCAACCACTCCAGTATTCTTGCCTGGAGAATTCCACGGACAGAGGAGCCTGGTGGGCTACAGCCCATGGGTCACAAAGAGTCGGACATGACTGAGCGACTTCACTTTCTTCCTTCTTTCTGGTGGCACAGTGGTAAAGAGCCCGCCTGCCAACACAAGAGGTGAAAAGGACCTGGGTTCCATCCCTGGGACAGGAAGATCCCTGGGAGCAGGAAATGGCAACCCACTCCAGTAATTCTTGCCTGGAAAATTGCCTGGATAGAGGAGCCTGGCGGGCTGCCATCCACGGGGTGACAAAGAGTCGGACAGTGAGCGCTCAGAGCAGTTGGAAAGCGGGTGGATTTCCCTTCGGAAGTGCGGGTCAGGAGGGCTGGGTTTTCGTCAGGATCTGCAGAGACGGCCGGACACCTGAGGGTTCTGTTCTGGCTGCGGTGCCTCAGGGTGGGGGCCGCGGGTGGACTGGGCCCTCTCCCAGCCCCCAGAGACCTCCACCCTCGTGCCAGTGGACCTGTGCGTCTGGCTGCAGCCAGGCTTCCGTTCCTGCCCCAGCAGTGGCTCCAGCAGTGGCCGGAATGCTCTCAGTCAGAGTCGTCTTTATTTTAACCCGTGTCTCCTCAGAGATTACGTGTAGAATTATGCCGAGAAGTTTCCCAGCCTTCGTTTTTATAGATACTTGAGAAGACTTAAACGGATTTTTGTTCGGATGCAGTGGTGGTTTTTATATGTGTCTTCAGGCTCCTGACTTGTAAGTGCCGTGTCGAATCTTACACCCTTGTTGGCGACACTAAGGCTCCTTGAGGTCAGTCAGCAGCTAGCTTGGCCAGCTTAGCTTAAAGATAGAAGGTCGTATGTGTCTAATGATACATCTTGGAATATCAAGGTTATTTTTCATCTTTTATCATTAAATGCACATTAAAGTCGCTCGGTCATGTCCTGCTCTTTGTGACCCCATGGACTATACAGAATACGGGAGTGGGTAGCCTTTCCCTTCTCCAGGGGATCTTCCCAACCCGGGGATCGAACCCCAGTCTCTTGCATTGCAAACAGATTCTTCACTATCTGAGTCACCAGGGAATAGGGCGAGCTTTGTAAATGGGTCCTTAATAAATTTTCCCCAACTTGAAAGAGTAACGCTTTTCTAGCTAATGTTAAGGTCACAATCCAGGAGTCTCTGGGGGTCCTCTGGCCTGGCCGTCCCTTCATTCAGAATCCCGCGGTGGTGCTCCTGACGCCCGGTTCTGTGTGCAGAGTGTGTGTCAGATAACTGCCCGAACCCGGTGTGGGCCGGCTGTGTACTCAGTGTGGACCCGGTGTGGACCAGGTCACTGCCGGTGCCCCAGGGCAGGCTGCCGCTCTGGAGAGGAAGCTGGCGGTTGTTTGGACCTCAAGTCGTCTCCGTGTGGTTTCTGCCCAGGGCTGTGGCTCTGGGCTCCCTCTGCCTCCTCCGGTTCGGGAGCTGCCTTCAGCCATGCTGTGCCAAGGGGCTGGCTGGGCCGAGCTCCCCTTTCCTCCTCTGCAGAACACGCTGGGCACACCCCCTGCCTGTCAGCAATGCCCCTCTGGCTCCAGCCCTGAAGCGGCTGGCGCTCGGCCCCCTTCAGCCTCCCGGGTGCAGCCGCGTCCCTCTCTGCCTTCTCTTAGGACCGGCCCAGTGCGCTGGTGGAAGTGTACGTGCCTGAGGGGGGCTGATCCGGCAGTGGGCACCAGGCCAGAAGGGAAGGCCAGCCATTGCTCCCGAGGCCGGTGTGCTCACTCCCAGGACGAGTTTACAGTGAGATCCCTGGGCCGGGAAGCTGCCGGAGCTTGCAGGGCCCTGAGGCTGGCTTCAGCACGCGGGCCTCTCCCTGGTGAACTGGACTCGAGAGGCAGTGCCCACTCTGGAGGGCTGTCTGCTTGGGATCTGGCCCAGCCCTCCCTGCAGGGCCCCGAGCCTGGGAGAGCAGAATTCTCCTGAGCTTCCCCAGTTCAGTTACTGCGTTGGTGTCATGAAGATCGCCGATAATTAACAGCAGGAGTAACACTGGAAGGGAAATATTGTTGAAAAAGGTAATGAGTACCTAGTACCTTAATGAGTCTCCAAAGTGGAGGTGGCGAAATGAAAAGTAATTCTAGCTAAAGCTTTAAAAACAAAAATTCAAGGCCCCTTTCTCTTGCCTGGCACTGTTCCCTTGCCTGTTGTCACATGTGGGCAGTGGGGTCCTTGGGGACCGGGGGGGCCCGTGCGTGCACCAGACCCTTGACCAGACTGCAGGGGATGAGAGGAGTCTGGCTTCACGCAGAGAGGAGTGTGGTCACACAGTTAGGAGTAGAGGCCGGGAAGGCAGGAGGAGAAAGGCTTCCTCAACAGAGGGCGCTTGAGCAGAGCTGACAGCAGAGGCTGCTCCGTGGTCCAGCAGCTTCTGAGCGCGCTGAGGTCTCTGAAAAGTTGGGCTGAGATGGGATACTTAAACCTGTGCTCAGACACCCGGTGGTGTCCAGCTCTTTGTGACCCTGTGAACTGTAGCCCGCCAGGCTCCTCTGTCCATGGGACTCTCCAAGCAAGAATACTGGAGTGGGTTGCCATTCCCTCCCCCAGGGGATCTTCCAGACCCAGGGATCGAACCCAGGTCTCTTACGTTTCCTCCATTGGCAGGCACGTTCTTCCCACCAGCACCCCTTGGGAAGCCTAAGACCTTCTTGTTCTTGTTCGGTCGCTTAGACGTGTCCTGCGGCCCCATGGACTGCAGCACGCCAGGCCTCCCTGTCCTTCACTATCTCAAGGAGTTTGCTCAGACTCATGTCCATTGAGTCGATGATGCCATCCAACCATCTCATCCTCTGTCATCTCCTTCTCCTCCTGCCTTTGAGCATCGGGGTCTTTTCTAATGAGTCGGGTCTTCACATCAGGTGGCCAAAGTATTGGAGCTTCAGCTTCAGCATCAGCCCTTCCAGTGAATATTCAGGGTTGATTTCCTTTAGCCCCAATACCTGGGGCTATTTAATTTCGAGTCAGATCTTGGTGAAGGTGACATTTCAAGTTGTCCAGCAGGCAATGGATCGATCATTCAGTACATGGCTTTAGGACAACTGATCAAACAGTAGAAAAAATTTGATTCTGACTCCNGCCCCAATACCTGGGGCTATTTAATTTCGAGTCAGATCTTGGTGAAGGTGACATTTCAAGTTGTCCAGCAGGCAATGGATCGATCATTCAGTACATGGCTTTAGGACAACTGATCAAACAGTAGAAAAAATTTGATTCTGACTCCGCACCAAAACCCTAAGTAAACTCTGGTCAATTAAATATTTAAATGCAATTAAAATGATCATAAGAGTATTTGGAGAAAATACAAGCTGATGTTTATTCAGTGTTCGGTGTTGTCTCTGTGAAGCCACTTCCACCCAGGAGTGGAAACTGTTGCTACTGCTGAACCATTCTCGTTGTCACGGAAAGTGGAACCATGAGTGATCTTTTTTCTTCTTTTGGATTCTCTCTGTCTTAGACATTTTTATATTGTTCTGGAAATGTTTATACCGTTGCCCTATTTTTTATTCTTTGTTTAAAAATTCAATGGAAGTTTTTTTTTTTTTTTGCTTTTATAATTGAAACCTGCTTTTACATTTGTGAAAGTGATACATGGCTATAATGAGATGCTTACATGGTAGGACACAACCAGGAATAAGTTATTTAAAAACTCATGTTTGGCCCTGCTTCCCTAAATTAGCCATTTTAAACATTAATTAAACATTCTTGGCACCTTTCTTTGCAAGTCTACAGATAGAAAAATAACACATTTGAAATGTCATTCAGTATGAGACGTGTTCTATGTTCTATTTTTAATGAGAGAATTAAATTTTTCCTCACTTAAACCTATAGCCATGAAATTAAAAGACACTAACTCCTTGGAAGNTTAGAATTCGTTTATACATTAACAAATACAATGTGCTACCATAGCAATAAATTAAATGTACACTATTTACATTACATAGGCAGTCAGGGGTAGGGGTGGGGGTCTACAAATCACTTCCTCTGAAGAGGAAAGACAGAAAAGTCATCATCACATGGATCATCATCTCCAAGCTACGTCTCCAAGCAGGTTCTAGCACACAGAGGAATCTCTTCACACTTAAACAGCAGCACTCCCCAGGCTGGCGTGTGGAAGGGCAACGCCCGGGATAGGGGAGAGCTAACACAGATGCTAAGGAGTGGGAAGGGGGGGATTAGCCCTTCCAAGTAGAAATGTCACAAAATCAGGAACGATGGCATTTAAATTCCAGTCTTCCAGTCACACACTCTCTCCCTGGGGCTGACGAGGACAGGACAGTGCCCTTGCCCCCCAATAGTGTCTCACTAGGCAGGACTCCACTGTCCTTGGCCTCAGTGGGGGGTTTCTCCTTTCTCCCAAAGAGGCACATGGCCCTGCTAAAAAGAGGGAGCTGTGGGGTTGGGGGTGGGTAAGGAACTGGCGATAAAACAGCCATCAGAGCAGAACAGAATGCCCCAGTGGGGGCCCCCAGGTGGTAGGTACAGCCCTGGCAAACTGCTGACTCTCCCTGCTCTGAGAGAGGGGTATCTAGAGGCTGGAGAGGAACCATGGGGCCCCTGCCAGACGCTGGTAGCCATGAGATCTGTTTGAACCTCGACCGTTCCCCCACAACAGACCTGTCTCTGTTGACTAAGAATGAATGAAGGTAGTGTTTAGGTTGGCACCTTAAACAGTCAGGGTAAGAACATGAAACGGGCTATCATCCCTTGAGCTGAGGTTTTTATTGACTACCTTTGTTTAACAATCAGGGAGAGTTCAAAAAGTTTTCTTTTATGCCTTTTATCCTCAACTAAAAAAAAGGAAAGTGAGTTTTGGTTAACTGCACCTTTGCCCAGGCCTATGTCCTCATTACAGATAGGGACTGAAGAACTAATGTCACTGAGGAATAGTCCCCTGAAATCTCTTTCCCTCCTTGTTTTCTTTGCCCAAGCTGCAGCCAAACCTCAGAGCCCTCATTGAAAAAAATCCCAAAGAACATCCCTCCTGCTGAAAAGAACAGAGGCTGAGACTGAGACCCACCAGCACTTGTGGTTGCTGATGCCTCCCAGCCAGTGCCAAGAAACTGGCTCACTGGCTTCCTCAGATCTCAGGGCCCCAGGAAATCCAGTTTCTTGTTCCACCAACCACATAGGTAGTGCCAAAGAAAGGGCTCTGGGTTGTGGATTCTCATCCCAGCTTTGCTACCAGCTGGCTATGTGACCTCAAGCAAGCTGTTTCCCTTCACTGGAGCTGAAGGTTCTCATCTGGAAGATGATACAGTTGGATTAGATGCTACAAGGGGCCCAGAAGACTTGGACATGGAGATGAAGCTGACAAGGCTGAACCACACAATATTTTTCCCGTTTCCATCCATTAGCACCAATAGAAACTCTAGCTCTCTCCACATCTGTTTTTAAGCCTCAGCTCAGTAGAGGCATATGGATGCCCAACAGAGCTGAAAAGTATAGCTTCTTCCATGAGGTCCCAGAGCCAAAGTAACATCCAGAAAATACCTCTCTGATGGGATGCCTCAAATACCAGCAAGACCACCATCAGGGATGAGTCTAGTCATAAGGACCAAGGAGGGTGGAGCAACTTTTGAGCCTCAAGACTAGATGAGGCAATAAAAGGAAAGACATTCTGGAGCAACGCAAGAGGGGGATGGAGTGAGCAGCCTTCAGGAATCCAAGCTGCCAGTCCCATGGTCCAGAGGACAAAGGGAGACTGGCCCACCCTCGTTCCCCTCCTCCTCCACAGCCTGGGACCTCAGTGGGGCTGGGGGGAACACTCTAGAAGCCACAAAATAAACTTCCTAGGTGAGGTGAGGGAGGGGCCTTTCCGATCCTGCCCAGAGCACCTCCATCAGCACACAGAGGGTAGAGGCCACTTCTCAGGTCTGCTTCTTAGGGAGCCCACGTACGCCTCTCAGTTTCTCTGGACACACTGAGCGATCAACCCGGCCACTGGCNCTAAGCTCGTTGATGTCTCCCATCTTACAAAGCACAGAGCGGTGTGTCCAGTATGTTAATGACGGGTACCTACTGCTTACGTGTATGACATACACTCTCATAGCTGCACATGTCTACTCCATGCCTCTGACAAGTGCTGGGCACTGTTCAGGGTGCTGAACACTCAGTATGTAGTAGGGGATACGTAGCCCAGGATTTTTTTCATTTCTGCAAAGAAAAACAGAAGAACATGTGGTTCAGTTTGAGCAAGTCCACCACGTGGACAGCCCCGCGTGCAGGCAAATTGTGGTAAAATACATATAACATCAATTTAACATTTTAACCAGTTGCTTGAATGACTGGGTGGCTTCCGTGGAGTCAGGCTAACAGATGGCCTTGGGGTGCCATCCGCCTTTTTCCCAGAGGAACACTCCAAAGCCTGGTGGCTTCCCTTTTTTCTTCACTCTCCCCAGTGGCTCTAGGTCACTGGTCTGTGTGTCATTTAAGAGTCTCTTTATCCACTTTGTTGTTAGGGTTATATTTTGGAAAGCTTCTCAGACGTCCCTGGGCCTTGAGAAGGCAGGCTTGGATTCGGGGTTCTCCCCTGCTGTGTGCCTGCCAGCCAGGTCGAGGTGGCAGCTGAAGGCCGGTCTGAGTTGTGGTGGTCTGTGTGGTCTTGGGGTCAGTGGACCCCCTCTTCTCTGGAGGGCCAAGGAGATCCTTTGTGTGGAGCCTGGAGAGACTTGACAGGGCCAGTCTTCACAGTCTCGCTGTCTTTTTAATTTATGCATTTAGTTTCTCATTTCACTGTTTTCTAGGAGTCAGAAGAACTCCTGAAACTTCGGGAGCAACTTCTCAGACGAGAGGAAGAACTATCATATCTCAAGGCTGAAAGAAACAACACCAGGTTCAGTAGGGGGATTCTCACGTGTTGACATTCGCCCCGCGGGGGTCGCCGCTAGCCTCCGTGTTGCTGTCTTTAAACTCTGTCTGATTTTCAAGTCATTTTTCACATCTTCCCACTGAGCAGACCAGAGTGGATCAGTTCGGGGTTCTCATACCTTGCTGCAAATTTATGATGAGAGCTAATGTAATTTTAGTAGATTTGAGGGGGGAGTTCTCTTAACTTCGATTTTTGTCCACACTACACTTTGTGTGGGATCTGAGTTCCCCGCCCAGGGATTAAACCCCGTGACCCCTGCAGAAGTGTGGAGTCTTAACTACTGGGCCCCTGGGGAAGTCCACTCTAACTCTCGACCGAACTGGCAGGATTCCGACGTGCCTTAGCATGTTTCCGGCTATAGCGTGAGGCTGAGAGGAGTTATCGGGCCTGAATTCGAACATGAGGTTGAAGGTGCTCCTTTGGCCCCGCCCTGCAGCTGCTGCTGGAACACCTGGAGTTCCTGGTTTCCCAGTACGGGCCGTCCTTGGAGATGGGGGCGGGCCAACCGCATGCGCAGTCCCCAGCCGGCATGACCAGCGAGGTGGAGGTTCTCAGGGCGCTGAAACTGCTCTTTGCGCACCACGAGGCCCTGGATGAGAAGGTACCAGCCCCCGGGCCGTCCTGGATTTGTACACTTTCTGCCTTGTTAGGTGGATGATGCATGTATTTATGTAACTAGTTGACTTTTGAGCTTCTTGAATTCTTGTATATACATTTGTTTTTTCTGTAAGAAGTCAGAGTTTTACATGGTTAAAAAGCGTTGCCTGCGTACATGCTCAGTCCTGTCCGAATCTTTGCAACCCTGTGGACTGTAGCCCACCACGCTCCTCTGTTCGTGGGGCTTCCCAGGCGTAAGTCCTGGAGTGGGTGGCCATCTCCTACTCCAGGGAATCTTCCCTGCCCGGGGATCGATCCTGCCCTCTTGCATTGGCAGGGGGATTCTTTACCGCTGAGCCACCTGTGAAGCCCTCAGTTAAAATGTATTAGTTGGCATGAATGTCTCGAGATGTATTATAGTCTGTATATCAACTTGCAGTGAATAACTGGGCAATAGAATTAATTTAGGATAACATTTTGTTCTCTCAAACTTAGAATTTAAAGCTGTTAACAAGCAGATTTTTCTTGACGTTAAGATCAACGAGAGACGTTAAAAGTTTTCTGTTACAGTATCCAATCCTTAGGGTGAGTATACACTAAGAAGTGTACTAACGTATATACACGCATCAGCACACAGTGACTCGGCCCCTTTTTCCTTGAGTTGAGAGCACGATTACGAGTAGCACTCGAAAGGTGTGGTTTGTTAGAAGAAGAATAAGTGCCACACACGAAGAGGTAAGTTTGATGAGTCATCGTGCAATTTGAGTTAAGCGTTTGTTGTTTGAATCCTTTCATTTTAAAAAAAGAATGAAGGCTGTAGTGGTGGGCATCAGATGTTCTTTCTCTTTCTGATGGAGGACCCGCCCCCNGAAATGGCTAGAAAAAGGTGAAACTGTTTTCATGTTCCCATCAGTAAAAAGCTCTGTAACACAACAAGCACTGTACTTAAAGTTTTGACTCAGTCGAAAACTAATACACAGTTTTGATGCTGTATAAAAATTAACCTGGAATGTAATCATTGATTCAGTTTTCTTTTTATTCTGAAAAAATTAAAAGAAGGAAAAAAAATCACTGCTTTTCCTTAATTAAGCAGATACTTTGTGCTAAAGAGCACATTTAATGTCTAGGGTCTTAGAAAAAGAACAGATGCACCTAATGTGTAAACACAAACAGTAAGTTACAAGTTGCCCCTTATTACTAAAGGCAAGAATCAGCATCAATACTCAAAAAAAGTGTTTGAGAAAGAGTGTAACTTACTTTTACTGTCCCAGGCTAACTGGGCTGTGTCTGGTGCTTCCTTGTCTGCACTTGGCCACCCACAGCCTGTCTTCTAATTAAATCAATGCTCTAGCAGCAGAACAAGCAAACAAGTTGCCTCCCATCTGTGTACAGCTCTTCAGGACACATTTGCCTTGGTCAGAAGGNATCACAATAAACAGTGGAAAATTCTGAAAGAGATGGGAATACCAGACCACCTAACTTGCCTCTTGAGAAATCTGCTTCTGTTAGGTCATATCATTTCTGTCCTTTATCGAGCCCATCTTTGCATGAAATATTCCCTTGGTATCTCTAATTTCCTTGAAGAGATCTCTAATCTTTCCTATTTTGTTGTTTTTCTGTATTCCTTTGCATTGATCACTGAGGAAGGCTTTCTTATCTCTCCTTGCAATTCTTTGGAACTCTGCATCCAAATGGGAATACTCCTTTGCTTTTTGCTTCTCTTCTTTCACAGCTATTTGTAAGACCTTCTCAGACAGCCATTTTGCTTTTTTGCCTTTCTTTTCCGTGGGGATGATCTTGATCCCTGTCTCTTGTACAATGTCAGGAACCTCCATTCATAGTTCATCGGGTACTCTGTCTATCAGATCTAGTCCCTTAAATCTATTTCTCACTTCCACTGTATAATCATAAAGAATTTTATTTAAGTCATACCTGAATGGGCTAATGGTTTTCCCTACTTCAACTTAAGTCTGAATTTGGCAATAAGTTCATGATTTGACCCACAGTCAGCTCCCGATCTTGTTTTTGCTGACTGTGTAGAACTTCTTCATCTTTGGCTGCAAAGAATGTAATCAATCTGATTTCGGTGTTGACCATCTGGTAATGTGCATGTGTAGGGTCTTCTCTTGTGTTGTTGGAAGAGAGTGCTTGCTATGACCAGTGTGTTATCTTGGCAAAATTCTATTAGATTTTTCCCTGCTTCATTCCATACTCTNCTGACTCTAATCACCTGGTGGGATTCGGGATGGATAGCATCACCATGCATTTTCTTTTTATGTTGTGTTTCCAGTTTCGAGTTGAGTCTTTCCAGGTGGAGTTTTCCTGTCTTATTTCTTTACTCTGATTCAATTTTTTGGTTTATCCACATTCATCCACATTTGGTTGATGCACATTTATCCACAGTCAGGGCTTCTATGTAAAATCGTGTTCAGTTCCTGATAGACTTGAGCTGCCCTGAGTGTCGCTGACGAGACGTGGTCCTCTCTTGCCCAGGTGCATACCCTGAAAGAGCAGGACTGGGAGCACGCGCAGCAAGCCAGCATGCTGGCCGACGTGTCCCAGGTGTTCAAGAACGACGAGGACCTGTCTGACGGCGAGGGCGACAGAGTCACCCTCTTCAGCTTGGCCACTCACCTGTCACCCAGCGGGCAGGCCCGTGCCAACACTCGGGCTGTGAAGCTGCAGGAGCAGCTGGACACCATCGACGACACGATCCGGTGGGTGACCCCAAACTCAGCTCCCCGGAAACTGAGTTTCTCTGAGGAGCTGCCTTCTCCTAGGGAAGTCTGAGTGTTCCATAGTAAGAAACCTGACCTCAGGTCTGCTTCAAGAATNAAAAAAAAAAAGGTTGTCCTTTCTTCCTCCTTGAGAATTCCAGACCCCTGTCTCCAATTCGAGAGCACCAGACCCCTTTCTCCTCCTTGGGGACCCTGGCCTTCTTACCAGTCTGCCTAGGAATTGATTCTCATTTGTTGCAGTGGATTCTTTCATTTCGGGGAACTTTTTCGGTGTTCTAATTGCTGCTTTGTTACTGATTTCTCTGCTTCTCGGACCCACTTATGGATTTTGTAGGTTTTCTCAGTGTATTCGCTGCCCTCTAATTTTTAATGCTTTCGTCTTTAATCTGCTTTCACACAAGCCTTTCCTTTATGTGAGGAATTTGATTTTCAGATGGAAAGCCTCATTTCCCTTAGCCTCGGTGGCTAATGAAAAGGGAGCTGCCATTTCTTGGGTGAGACAAAAATTTTCCTAGCGCGAGACCCTCAGGGCCTTTAGTGAAGAGGCCACGAACAGGAGATGGGGGACGTTCCTGGACTGGCAAGCAGTGAGGCGGCTGAAGCTCCAGGGCTGTCCCCGCCCTCAGTGGGAGTGGCACCGGCGTGCACCCTGAGGAGAGGTGTGGGCCGCTGTGGTCAGGTGGTGGGGCCGCTCGCCGGCCTGTGCGCTCCAGGAGGCCAGTGTTGCTGTGGAGATGAGACGGCTCGCCAATCCAGCAGGTGCCTCCTCCCTTGCTGTCCGGTGGCCTGGTCCCTGGAGGAACCGCACAGGGTCCACGAGCCGTTTCCTCTCCCATGAAGGCCCCAGGTGCCTCCACTGCCAGGACGTCTTCAGCCTGGCCCGGAGCAGAGGGGGTGCACCCAGGAGAACTCGCTCCAGATTCAGGCCCCCTTGCCTAGTGGTGTGTTGGCTTAAACCGACCTCCACCTCCTTTTAAAAAGCCACCTCATTCTGCCTTTTAGAGACGCTTCTTGCCTCATCCTGCCTTTTTAGAGACGCTTCTTGCCTCATCCTGCCCTTTTAGAGACGCTTCTTGCGTTTGCGTCTCGGCTCCTCGTTCCCCTTGGCGTCCGGCTTATCCGTTTTTAAGCGCATCTGTCGTTTGGTCGTGTAGTTTGTTTGCAGTTTCAAGTTGGCTCGACTTTTATTTTGACATCTTCCAGCTGGACTGAGAACCCTTCTCCATGTTGCTCTGAGCCTTCTCAGACTTTGCTGGTTATTTTTGTTTAACGTTCCCGTTTCCCTTCCTCCAGCTCTTCTCTCATCCCTCCCAAGGCATTTATGACATTTAAACATAGTATCAGGGACACCTTTTACTTGAGTTTTCTGCAGCACTTTTAAAAATCCTCTTCCTGCTTAGCACCGTTAAGATGTTTCCGGACATTTCTGGGTCTTTAGAAACCAGTAACTGTGGACTCTGAGACGGAGGTGGGGCTGCAGCGTGGGCTGTACTGGGTGGGCAGGGGACCAGCCCAGCCCTGCCGTGTATGCGCTGTGCCAGGCCAGCCATGGGGGCCTCGATCCGGGAGGCCCTTTGTCGTCTTTGTGTTCCCCGGAAGGAAAGCTTGCGTAGCTCACCCAGGCCCGTGCCCCACCCAGCCTCTCCCCCTACCTCTCCCTGGGCAGGCGATTCTCTGATCAGACTCTGATGCCGTCCCCCGAAAGTTTCTGGTACACATATTTGAGAAATGGTAATCTACATCATTGATCTTATTTCCATAAACGTCTCTCTGAGGCCTAACAGAGGCTGTTTTAAACTTCATTCAAGCCACAGATTATGTAGAAACATCTCTTCAAGAGAAGAAAGCTACCAGTTGGCAGTGGTCTCGTTTGCTGTCCCGAAATGGGCCCTAGGAGTGTGGGTCCCCGTGGCATGGTTGAGGGTCACTGTTGACTCTCACGCCTCAGCGCCTCAAATCTTGGCATCCAGGAGTTGTGAGCCCGTCAGCGTGGGGTGCGGGAGGGCATAGGACCCACCAAGCCAAAGAAGGCTGCTTTCTGAAGCCCGATTCTGATGGGCCCCCATCCTTGCCGACCCCAGGGAGACACTGGAGCCTGACGGGCTGTTTCATGCTTTTTCATTTGTACGGGACATGATTAAAGCCTCGGTAGGTTTTCTTCTCTTCCCCGATGTTCCTGAAGAGCAGACTGACTGAGACAAGAACTGTGATGTGATTTCCCCGCATTCGCACCTTCTCGGCTGGGAGAGCCCTTGCCCCGTCCTCTCCACCTGCAGGGCGTCCACTCGCCTGTCTAGGCTCCTGGATGCCGCCTTGACCTTGGTACCTGTCCCCATCACCCATCAGAAATCAGCCACATCCCCACCACCCTCCTTGGCCTCATTAGACCTCCTCCTGCCGTTCTCTGGCCTGCCATGCCTCCTCCCCGTCTCAGCTGCCCATTCCTTGCTGCCAAGTCCCTGACGTGGGCAGGGTGACCAGTTGTCCCAGTTTGCTCTGAGGCATTTACTGGGTGGGGGGCTTTCAAAGCGAAACTCTGGAGAATCCCAGGAAACCTGGATGGTCCCTCTACAGAGCCACACGTGGTTATCCTTTCACAGTCTTACTCCTGCGAGAATTATGCATTGCACAGCAATGGGACTCAGTGTTTATCCACTCGTCTTTCAGCGGATGCAATCCAGGGAGACCTGCTTTGAAAAATACAAAAGTTTGTAAAATTATCAGACAGATGGTGATGGTGTTCCTCCCTGGGAGGTAGCGTGTGTTGGCTGCTGTGTAGATAGTTTTAATCATGCAGTCTCCAATCAGATGGAGACCTTCTCAAGGGCAGAAACGGCTTACTCGATTTTTAAGACTTCTTGTTTGCTGAATGAAGGCAGGAAGGAGTAAATGAATGAATGGAGTGGGGCCTGGAGGTGGCCCTCAGAATAAATTCTGCTTTGCCTTTTCAGGAAGCTGGAGCTGGTGAATGAGAAGTAAAGGTCCAGTGTGTCTCTGTTTTATTCCTTGAAAACAGGAAGTCCTTTGATGGATTTTAAAATGCCAACAAAGATGTTGCTAGAAAAAACAAGGATGCTTTTTATTCAGGCTCAGTGGGTGACCCTCTCCTGATCCATCCTGGGATGGGTTTTTTCCCCGGGTGCGCACACTTTAAAGCGCAGTTTTTCAGGCGCCTGATGCTGTGTGTGCTTTTATTCTGCCCCAGCCAAGGGAGTGCCAGGATTCTCCGGCAGGTTTGCAGAAGGAGTCTTTTATGTACAGAGAAGTTTGTCCCCTGTGGCTGATACCTCGGTCTGCAGGGGCAGGGCTGGGAAGCTCTCAGTTTTGAAGCAGGAACAGCACCCCAGCCCCATTCCTGGTCCTTTGTCCGCTTCTCAGAGCCCCACATTCAGTCTGGTTTCAGAGTCAGATCTTCTCTTCCTTCCTCTGAGACGAGACAGAATTCGCAGAACCAAGGCTCTGAGCAGGTGAAGCCTGTGCCTCTTGCCGGGGTCAGTAGACTCCTCCCGGGTACTTCTTCCCTCTGGAATTCTCTCGTCCTCCTCCTCCCTGCACCGCGCAATGCTGCACATCCCTCATGGTGCCAGCCATTCCAGCCCGCAGGACGGTCATCCTTTCAGAATTCCGTGTACTTTTTCATCAGTGCCACGAGCGTCCTGATGATTTCATTTGAGCTCATTTATTTCTTAAGAAAGCTTGTGAGGGCAGGAACCATGTCTTCTCTGATCTTTCCAGCAACCCCAGGTAGGCAGCCCCTCCTCCTTGATGTCATGATAAAAATCACTGGATAAATCGGCCTCTGCAGTTAGAGCTCGGAGACTCTGAAACTCTGATGTGGATGATTGTCTAGTGGTTCAGGGAAGTTGCAACACAAAAATAAAGGAATGAAACGAAAGGACAAGCAAGGTATCAGCATTTCCCCAAATATCATCCTGCCAGTAGAATTGTATAAAGAAGACTAAGAGCCGAAGAATTGATGCTTTTGAACTGTGGTGTTGGAGAAGACTCTTGAGAGTCCCTTGGATAGCAAGGAGATTCAACCAGTCAGTCCTGAAGGAAATCAGTCCTGAACAGTCATTCGAAGGACTGATGCTGAAGCTGAAACTCCCAATACTTCGGCCACCTGATGGGAAGAAATGACTCATTGGAAAAGACCCTGATGCTGGGAAAGATTGAAGGTGGGAGGAGAAGGGGGCAACAGAAAATGAGGTGGTTGGATGGCATCACTGACTTGATGGATGTGAGTTTCAGCAAACGCCTCGAGATAGTGATGGACAGGGAAGCCTGGTGTTGCTGCAGTTCATGGGGTAGCAAAAGAATTGGACACGACTTAGCAGCTTAAACAGCAGCAAAGTAGAAATGTATCTTTAAGTTGCTTTCAGAAATCTTTTGAAATGATGCACAGACACTTACACATACCGTCAGCCACAGAGTGGGCAGTGGGGAGCTGGAAGGGAATCCACCCACCCGGGAGGGTGCCGTCCAGCAGCGGTGCTTCTGGCCTGTTGCTCCCTCACCGCCATGACGCTGGGTGTCCCCAGGGTTTCTGGAGCCCCCAAAAGAATAAATGTCTTTTTTAACTTTTGCTTGTTCAGTCTCTAAGACTATTTTGTGCAGCATGTTACACACACAAGAAAAGGCAAGGACGAGGAGTCCAGCCTCGCCCTTGCTGGACTTCAGTGTTCTCGTCTGTACAATGGGCTCTGTCTTCCGTCCTTCATAGACTTCTTGTGACAGAGAATGGGACGGCCCCAGTGCTGTTCTGGACATTGGATCCTGGCCCCAGTAGGCCGGCCCTGAGGCAGGTTGAACCTGCAGCCTCTTGCATCTTGCATTTTCATTGACCGGATCTACGTGCTTAAATTCCATGGTATTCTTGGTAAGAGAAACAGGAATATGGACGCTGGGACGAGCCAGCCAGAGTGCCCAGTCCCCTGCTCTGCTTTCCTGGTGGCTCATTCCCGGGGGACCCTTTTGCACTTTACAGAACTGATATTTGTTTGGGCTTCGCCTGTCATTGGGGACCCAGGACCAGACTCTGTGTTTTGTTTTCCAGGGAGATATGCATCCAACAGGACGGGAGGGTTCATCTCACTGTCGTTTACTTTGGAAAAGAAGAAATGGATGAGGTCAAAGGAATACTTGAGAACACTTCCAGGTGAGTCCGAGGTGGAGCTGTGGTCGGGAGGCCGGCACCTGAGCCTGGGAGGAGGTACCTGAGCTCGTCCAGGCTGTTTTATGTCCTTACCGCTCCCGGCGGCCCGACCCGGGAGAGTGACGGGCTGGCCTTGTGTGTGTTAGGGGACTGCGGGGTTACTTCCGCGCCCTCCTTCCTGGGGACCACCCGCCTCGCACGCATCCTCGTAGTGTGGGGCAGCGGCTCGGACAGGCAGGCGACTACGGCCCAGAGTGGCCTGGGTGGGGGACAGGGCTTCTCTGGCCCACTGTGTGAACGGCAGGCGTGGGGACTCCACTCGGCAGGGATGGAGCTGGGGAGCACGGCCATGTGGGGAGCCGCTTCTCAGCCCCGCTCTTCAGGGCCCCATTTCATCCACTTCGCAGATGGACTCACCCTCGACTCTCTCACTCTGCGCTTTGCAATCAGAGACGGGTGGGCAGTGATGACTGGGGGCGGGCCCTAGAGTCACAGAAGCTGTTGAACCAGCACCTTTGGACGGAGGCTTGTGGGTTTCTGCCTCATTCATCAGTTACATGGGGAATAAGTGTATTTAAAAAACAACACAGAGGGGTTTTTTCCCCTACCCAAATAAGCAAACAAACATGTATTTAATGAGTACACATCTGTGGCATTTTCTGTTTGTGAGGAGGCTGTTGGTACTGTCTGCTCACTCCTCCTGATTTCCAGCTGCAGGTGAATGACCAGGTGGGTGGTTTCTCTGTACGTACGTCTTGGAGGGTGGTCAGAGGTACTGGGGGCAGAAGTCATCAGAGTAGGTTCACTGGTTTGAGTTTAAACAAGTCCCTCTCTTTTCAATCTCTGGTCAAAGCATAAGATGCTGAGACTAAGTGCGCTCGTTGAGTTTATTTTCAGGCTTTGTTACTAATTTTGTATTACTGAGCACAAGATCAGAATGGTAGTAACTACTCAGACCTCTGAAGCAGTGCACTGGTCAGATTCTACCCACACTGATTTTTGTAAATGAAGTTTTATTGGCTCGAAGGCCTGCTCATCTCTTTCTGTATCATTTATGACGGCTTTCATACTCAACTGCAGAGCTGAGTAGTTATGACAGAGACAGCGTAACTCACAAAGCTAAACTTTTTACTGTCTGGTTCTTTATTGAAAAAGTTTGCCAACCTCTGTTCTAAAGCAATAAGGAGTTAAGTTTAAAACTAGTACCAGTTTAAAGCCGTGGCATCTGCCGAAGGGAGATCAAAGGGCATAAAATAGCTGAATATCCTAAACGTAAATGAAATAGAAATCTCTCGACTCCAATGCGTTGCAGTATCCTTTTCATCTCTACTTGGGAGTGAGGAGCGGGAGTTATTAGAATTCATGTCCTCTGCCGGTGGATAGGTTTTAACATCTCTGCAGGTGGCCACGGGAGGTGTGGATCTTTTTCACGCCTTCCAGATGATTCTGACATGCAGCCAGGATTGAGAACGATTGTCTAGGAGAGTGGAGGTCCCTCCAGGGGCTGCCTGAGCTACCTCCTTTAAGGGTATTCTAAGTAGAGGTCCAGGTGACTGTAAAGCACAGTCAGGCTGGGTCTGGCGTCTTCCAAGGACATCAGAAGGCGATCAGACATTTGCTGATAGATACCTCAGGCCGACTTTAGACAAGTCTGATGGACGAACGGGAGGCCACTGAGGCCATATTACAGGATATGCTCTGTCCACTGGCCGGAGTGCCCGGGACTCTATCAAGGCAGTTTCTCCCATATCACATTACCTGGCGGGCTGAATTCACACTCAGAGGGTTGTGTGGTCAGCCAAGAATGAATAGAATCTGAACAAGGACAGTGCAGTCCTTCCCGGGGTAGGGACGGTTTGGGAAACTCCCAGAGAGGAAGCTAGCCCTGAAGGGGACTTCGTGCTGCAGCCTGAGCCAGGCTTTGAAGCAGGGCTGCAGAAACTTGCTGCCTCCCCGCTCTGATCACCGGTGACCCTGCGGCGTTGATGTCACGGAGGCCGTGGGGCGTGTTCTGCCCACTCCTGGCTGTTGCTCTAGGAATGCCCTGCCCTCTGCCGCCAGCCTGAGCTGGTTCCCCACGGCTGCTGCCTGCAACCCCATGGAGCAGATGGAGCTCCTCGTTACCCGCTGTACCAGCTGGGGTACCCAGTCTGGTCCCCAGGCCGGCTCTTACCTGCCCCCTCGTTTTGACAGCGCAGTGCCCCGCAGCCGCACGGGGCGCAGTTCACCTTTCGTCCTCACTCGCCGTGTTCCCTCCACCCTCCTTCCTGCTTCCTCTGACGCTCTGTCTGGCGTCCGCACCCAGATCCCTGCTCTGGAGCCCCCCTGCCCTGTCCCGCCCTCTCAGCTCTGACCACCCTCTCCCTCAGCATCTCTCATACACACTTCCTGGCGTGTGTTTCCACTGTCCTGGCTAGGCTATCTGCTGCTAGCGGAGTACTGCGTCGCGTGCTTCTGTGACTCCAGCCCTCAGCACAGGGCCTTACTCAGTTTTAAAATGGTCAGTGTTTGTCCTTTGGAAGAAGGACAATGCCCAGTGTGTAGTAAATTTGTACGTAGTAATCTATGTAAAACACATAAAGAAGCTTTACTTAACTACCATTTTTATCATTCTCTTAAGATGCTAAAACTTTAATTAAAATGCATATCATCTTTGAATAATATTAAACTGTTATTATTAAATTAGTAAATAATGTTAGATCATTATTATTATTAATAATTATTAAACCATTGTTATTAACATGAAGGATACCGTTTAATGTTTGCACCAACCTTATAAGATAGAAGCTGTTATTAGCCCCATTTTTTTTTTTTTTTTTTTCTGCACGGCATGTGGGCTGTTAGTTCCCCTACCAGGGATCAAACCCGTGCCTGCTGCAGTGGAAGCATGGACTCAGTCACTGGAACTCCCTGACCCCATTTCTTAGGTGAAGAAGTGGAGGTTTAGAGAGGTTGGTACTGAGCCTGCTGCTCCAGATCTGGGACACGGTCAGACCCGAACCTCGTCTGTAACTTCCAGATTACCAGTCTTAACGTCTCAGCAGAGTCTCGCTCCAAAAAGCCATAGCTGTTCATTGAAAATAGTAAGATTTGAAACCAGTTTCAATGACATTTATTTCACTTGGCTATCAGCACTGTGACAAAACTATTCTAAATCTAGCTGATACAGACGTATTTTAGGAATGCCTTGAAAAAGTCCAGCGCAGTGGCCGCGGCGGCCGGCGAGCGGTGCCGGTGCGTCTTGGTCTGTGCTTACTCCGTCGAGCTTTCTATTTCCGTGGACAGCTGCATAGTGATGTTTTCCAGACTGCAGTTTGTGATTCATTAGAGTGCTGTGACATTGATTTGATTTGAGTGGATTATGTGCGGTGTTTAAAAAAAAAAACCAAGATAGAATAGGATGGAAGATTATCAAAATGTATCATGAGTGGTAAAGATAAATATTGTTTCATGAAACTTTAATTTCCGAGAGTGTGTGTGTAGAGGGGTTGCTGTGTCATGACGTATAATGTATCCTTTTGTAAGGATAAGCGTTGTGGTCAAAATACTTAGAAGCCACTGACATAGAGCTCCCCTCAGTTTGAGAGAGGATCCAGGCGTAAGATCTCAGGAACCATTGTCTAGTCTCCCCATGTGCTTCCCTGGTGGAGAATGATCCACCTGCCAGTGCAGGAGATGTAGGTTCAATTCCTGGGCTGAGAAAATCCCCTCGAGAAGGAGATTTCAATCCACTCCAGTATTCTTGCCTGGGAAATTCCACGGACAGAGGAGCCTGCGGGATACAGTCTATGGGGTCACAAAAGAGTCAGGCAGAACTTAGTGACTGAAAAACAACAATAAAACAACAACAAATTAGCTCTCAGTAGATGATTTTTATTCCACAGAGGTTTCCATACTTGCCGTGGTTCAGTTGCCACGTCGTGTCCGACTCTTTGTGACCCCATGGACTGCAGCAGCCCAGGCGTTCCTGTCCTTCAGTATCTCCCAGTTTTCTCAAGTTCATGTCCATTGAATTGGTGATGCCATCCAACCATCTCATCCTCTGTTGCCCTCTTCTCCTTCTGCCTTCTATCTTTCCCAGCATCAGGGTCTTTTCAAATGAGTCAGCCGTTCCTATCAGGTGGCCAAAGTATTGAAGCTACAGCTTCAGCTTCAGTCCTTCCAAAGAGTATGCAAGGTTGATTTCCTTTAAGATTGACTGGTTTGATCTCCTTGCAGTCCAGGGGACTCTTAAGAGTCGTCTTCAACACCACACAAAGGCATCAATTCTTTGGTGCTCTGCTTTCTTTACTGTCTAGCTCTCACATCTGTACATAACTACTGGAAAGACCATAGTCTTGACTATACGGACCTTTGTTGGCAAAGTGATGTCTTTGCTTTTTATCACTACGCCTCAGCTAGTCTCAAATTACAGCCTAGCTCAGTGGTTCTCAAATACAAATGTACTTAATAACTTGGAGTGCTTTTAAAAATGCAGATTCCTGAGCTCCAGCCCCAGAAATTCTGAGTTGTTATGTCTGAGATGAAGCCTCAGAATCAAGACTGAGTTCAGCTTGTGATGTTGATGTGAGTGGTCCATGGCCTGTATGGGGAGTTCTAGCCTACGGGACCCACTCCCACTCCACTATTCTTGCCTGGAGAATTCTTGCCATGGACGGAGGAGCCTGGAGGGCTACATTCTGTGGGGTCGCAAAGAGATGGACGTGACTGGGCGACTGACTCACACACACATAGCCTGGGGACATTTGTTTGGAGCTGTGTGTTAGAAAATTTTAGAAAACCATACTGGTAGATGGCTTTGCATGAGTTTTAATTTACTGAGTGGCATCTTTGTCCAATCGTGAGGACAAGAAGGCATCTTTCAGAAGGACAGACTCTGAGATGGAAGCACTGGCCCCGAGGCCCTGCCCTGTCCTGCAGCCGTGTGCCCGAGAGGGTTTCGTGTGTGCTGTCAGGAACCAGTCTTTGTGGCCTTGGTGGCGTCTGCATTTCATGCCTCTTTGAAGGGACTTGTGTGATGTGTATCTTCAGGAGCAGTTTATTAGAATATCCATAAAGAAAACTGGGGAGAAAGTTGTCTGAAATTTGAGCGCAATTGTTACTTTAATATTCTCCATAAATAAGGAGGTTTCATTTTATCCGTTTACTTTTTAGTATTTATTTGGCTGCGCTGGATCTTGCTGCACATAGGCTCTTCATTGCGGTGTGCAGGCTTCTGTCTAGTTTGGAGGTGGGGGCATAGCTGTCCCGCGGCATGTGTGGGATCTTAGTTCTCTGACCAGGGATCAAGTCCCGTGTTCCCGGTGTTGGAAGGCAGATTCTTGATCACTGGACCACCAGGGAAGTCCCAGCAAGGACTTTTTCAGATAAGAGTCTCATCTGCTAAAATGAAGAACGCTACAAAGTGAATTCCTTTCTAGAAGATAGAGTCCTGGACATTGGGAAGTGCCTCCCCAATGAAGGGAGCTTCTCAGGCCTGTGGCCCTCTCACCCAGCATCTACCAGAGAAGGGACTAAGCATGATTCTGCTTGGTGACCACTTCTTTGTGCAGATGTGCCTGTATTTTTAGACATTCCAAGTTGTTCTTTGGGGGATTCGAGCATGGCATATAGATTGTAGTATTGTGATAGTGTTAAATTTCTTGAGTGTAAGTACATCACTATTATGTTATAAAGGAAAGTATCTTGGTCCTTATTTTTGAAAGTGAAGTTGCCATGATGCCCGTAACCTCAAATGGTTCAGAGTAAGGAAGGAAATACAGCCAAATTTTAACACTTGATGAATCTGGGTAAATGGTATATAGGTACTTTAGTATGCTTACAACCTTTCTAATGGTTTAAATTTTTCCAAGTAAAAATTTAGAGAAGATATGCTATGAAAAAAATTAAATGAAATTCAGTTCATACAATGGAATATAATGCAAGTTTTTTTTTTAAGGCTATATCAGTGAAATGGTGGAATAAAGACCTTGCAAAATTCTCCTGCATAAAAGCAACGAGAAAGTTAGTAAAAATCATCAGAATCAACTTTTATAAGACTATGGAAATTAAAGCTTGGAACAGACTAGAAAGTGCTTCTCTAAATCACTGAATCTCGATGTGAACAAGGAGCTTTGGGAACTTTAACTTGCCCCTTTTCCACCCCTCCCCCCACCTTCAGCTCATCAATAACCTTGAAGGCCAGCAGCCCATACGAGTCACGGCTTGGCAGCCACTGGGAGCCAGTATATGGCTGGGGCTCCTTGAGAGCATTATTCGCAGAGAATTGTCATTAGTTGACCTGCCTGGGGATTTCCTTGGGAGATCCTCCGCACAAGCTTGTCTTCATTTGACCCGACTCAGAGCCCTCACAGTGGAACCTTTTATCCAGAGATGTTTGTCAGAAAACAGTTACAGGAAGTCTTTAACATCGTGGCTTCCTGAAGTGCTGTCTCTTATACACATCTTGAGGTGTATAAGAGACAGGCTTATTACATAGGAATAGGTGCTTAGTAAGTGGAATCAGCAGGTAGTTAATTTGGTAAATCAGTAATTAAATGTAAATAATAAAGATTGAGTATAAAAGCTTTAGTTACAGATTAGAGCCTCGGTTGAAAGCCTAGCCCTTCACTTCCTGAAAGGACTTCACTTTCCATTTCTTCTGCTGCTCCAAAGAGGGCATATTGCTTATTGTATAAAGCAAAGCTATCTGTGTCGGAGGAAGGAGACAACAGAGATCTCTGCTTTTTGCTAAGTTTCTCTCTGGGAATAACTGAAAACAAAAGTTAAAATATGCATCCTCACTAGGAATAAAACTACCATGAGTTCAATTTAGTCGCTCAGTCGTGTCCAACTCTGCGGCCCCATGAATTGCAGCACATCAACTCCCGGAGTTCACTCAAACTCATGTCCATCGAGTTGGTGGTGCCATCCAGCCATCTCATCCTCTGTCGTCCCCTTCTCCTTCTGCCCCCCAATCCCTCCCAGCATCAGAGTGTTTTCCAATGAGTCAGCTCTTCACATGAGGTGGCCAAAGCATTGGAGTTCCAGCTTCAACATCAGTCCTTCCAGCGAACACCCAGGATTGATCTCCTTCAGAATGGACTGGTTGGATCTCCTTGCAGTCCAGGGCACTCTCAGGAGTCTTCTCCAACACCACAGTTCAAAAGCATCAATTCTTCGGCGCTCAGCTTTCTTCACAGTCCAACTCTCACATCCTCACATGACCACAGGAAAAACCATAGCCTTGATTAGATGGACCTTTGTTGGCAAAGTAATGTCTCTGCTTTTGAATATGCTGTCTAGGTTGGTCATGGCTTTTCTTCCAAGGAGTAACCACCTTTTAATTTCATGGCTGCAGTCACCATCTGCAGTGATTTTGGAGCCCCCCCCCCAAAAAAAAAGTCTGACACTGTTTCTCCANCTCTGCTTTTTAATATGCCATCTAGGTTGGTCATAACTTTTCTTCCAAGGAGTAAGCATCTTTTAATTTCATGGCTGCAGTCACCATCTGCAGTGATTTTGGACCCCCCAAAAAAAAAAGTCTGACACTGTTTCTCCATCTATTTCCCATGAAATGATGGGACCAGATGCCATGATCTTCGTTTTCTGAATGTTGAGCTTTAAGCCAACTTTTTCACTCTCTTCTTCACTTTCATCAAGAGACTTTTTAGTTCCTCTTCACTTTGTGCCATATGGGTGGTGTCATCTGCATATCTGAGGTTATTGATATTTCTCCCAGCAATCTTGATTCCAGCTTGTACTTCTTCCAGCCCAGCATTTCTCATTATTTACTCTGCATAGAAGTTAAAT
Organism: Neotragus pygmaeus; assembly: GCA_006410875.1. Taxonomy (NCBI): domain Eukaryota; kingdom Metazoa; phylum Chordata; class Mammalia; order Artiodactyla; family Bovidae; genus Neotragus; species Neotragus pygmaeus. Next base: position 2,040,471 of record SJYV01024370.1, on the reverse strand, counting down.
AAGCAGGGTGACAATATACAGCCTTGACATACTCCTTTTCCTATTTGGAACCAGTCTGTTGTTCCATGTCCAGTTCTAACTGTTGCTTCCTGACCTGCATACAGGTTTCTCAAGAGACAGGTCACGTGGTCTGGTATTCCCATCTCTTTTTCACATTTTATTATTTATTGTGATCCACACAGTCAAAGGCTTTGGCATAGTCAATAAAGCAGAAATAAATGTTTTTCTGGAACTCTGTTGCTTTTTCCATGATCCAGTAGATGTTGGCAATTTGATCTCTGGTTCCTCTGCCTTTTCTAAAACCAGTTTGAACATCTGGAAGTTCACGGTTCACGTATTGCTGAAGCCTGGCTTGGAGAATTTTGAGCATTACTTTACTAGAGTGTGAGATGAGTGCAATTGTGTGGTAGTTTGAGCATTCTTTGGCATTGCCTATACGACCCAACAATCCCACTATTGGGCATATACCTTGAGGAAACCAGAATTGAGAAAGATGCATGTACCTCAGTGTTCACTGCAGCACTATTTACAGTAGCTAGAACATGGAAGCAACCTAGATGTTCATTGGCAGATGAATGGATAAGGAAGTTGTGGTACATATACACAGTGGAATATTACTCAGCTATTAAAAAAGGGGAATGCATTTGAGTCAGTTTCAATGAGATGGATGAACCTAGAGCTTATTATACAGAGTGAAGTAGCCAGAAAAAGACAAGTATCATATATTAACACATATATATGGAATCTAGAAAGATGGTACCAGCTATCCTATGTGCAGGGCAGCAAAGGAGACACAGACATAAAGAACAGGCTTTTGGACTCAGTGAGAGAAGGAGAGGGTGGAGTGATTTGAGAGTATAGCATTGAAACATACATTGGCATATGTAAAATAGATAGGCAGTTGGAGTTTGATGTATGATGCAGGGAACCCAAGCAAGAGCTCTGTGACAACTGGGGTGGGGTGGGGAGTGAGGGGGATTCAGAATGGAAAGGACACATGTATGCCTGTGGCCAGTTTGAGTTTATGTATAGCAAAAACCATTAAAATATTGTAATTAGGCTCCAATTAAAATAAATACTTTTTTTTAAAAAATGTATCCTCAACAAGCCAAGTAAAATTTAGAGAGTACTTAGATTTCAACTGAGATTTTGCCCCAACCTCCTCCAGTGTTTGTTAGTTATAAACAGATGAGATGTGGAAAGAAACACTTCTTAGGAAAGCACTCTAGTGATTACATTAGAGTGATTAACTCTAGTTGCGCAGTTCCTTTCCAAGTAGTTGAATGACATTTCTGGTTGTGATACCTTCCTTGAGTTACGCTTAAGCAAGAGAATATTTCAGAGGTAGGTTGCCAAGTGATGTTGATATCCTATTATCAACTGACTTGGGAAAGGAGGAAATTAGACCAAGACTGGAGTAGAAGGATATCGAATAGTTCACACACTTCCCTCTAATCTCCATTATGCATTTTGTTGTTTAGAGATTGATTGGAGTTCAGGGTGGTTTTTGCCCTAATGATAAATAACGCCTTTCTCCTACTAATGCTGTCAGTCTGTTGTTACTGTCGTTGAGTTGCTAAGTCCTCTCCAACTCTCTGCAACCCCATGGACTATAGTCGGTATACCAGGCTCCTCTGTCCATTGGGTTTTTCAGGCAAGAATACTGGACTGGGTTGCCATTTCCTTCTCCAGGGGATCTTGAACCAGGTATGGAACCCTGGTCACCTGCACTGGAGGTTGATTTTTTTTTTTTAACCACTGAGCCACCTTCTGTTACACTTGTATAAATTAATTAAATTAAGTGTAGCATTTGTGCTACATCCTTGCTGGGTGCAGTTCCTAGAAGAGGAATTAGCTCTGGGGCGAGGAGGAAGGGAGAGACCATCTTGGAACCAGAGATGATTGTCAGTAAGACAGACTTGGGTGAACCTGCCGGAGTAGGGGATTTGTGGTAGACCCTGGTCCTGAAAGGTTAGAGGGTGCCGAAGTTAAAATTTTCTACATATTGAAGCTATTTTGCCAATGCCAACTCATATCACCTCAGATGTCAGTAGATATGAATGTAAAAGCAAAATGCTGAAGAGCAAGCCAGTTAGGTGAGATTACAGATTTAGTTGACCTTCAGTGAGCACTTAGTGTGGAGTGTCTTTCACATAATTCTTTTTTAAAGAGTCTTGATATTCTCAACTGATACTGGGTATGATGATACCCATAGGATTGTTGAGGAAAATATATAATTCCTTACATGAAGTAATAATGAAAAGAACAGTACTTGAAAACTAGAGAGAGATGAAGTAAAAGTTGATCACTGACATGAGAACAGAGTGTTCATTTAAATATTTTCTACTGTATGCTAAGGTACTGCACTGGATCTAGGGGATATAGAGAGAAATGGGTTCTCTTTTCAAAACAAAGTTCCTTTTTAAAAATCATTTACTTATTTGACTGCACTGGGTCTTCGTTGCTTTGCTCAGGCTTTCTCTAGTTGTGGCAAACAGGGCTATTTCTCTTGTGGTGTGCCAGCTTCTCGTTGCAGTGCCTTCTTTTGTTGCAGAGCAGAGGCTCTCGGATGCGCAGGCTTCAGTAGTTGTGGCTTGCGGGCTCTAGAGCACAGGCTTAATAGTTGTGGCACACGTGCTTAGTTGCTCTTCACCATGAAAGAACTTCCCAGATGAGGGATCGAACCTGTGTCCCCTGCATTGGCAGACAGATTCTTATGTTTTGTGCCGGTTCCTTTTAAGAGAGAATTACAGGAGCCTCCCTGGTGGCTCAGTGGTGAAGAATCTGTCTGTCAATGCAGGAGACAATCGGTTTGATCTCTGATCCAGGAAGATATCACGTGATTCTGAGCACCTAGGCCAGTGTGCCACAACTATTAAACCTGCACTCTAGAACTTGGGGGCCGCAACTACTGAGCCCACCTGCTGAAGCCTGTGTGCCTAGGGACCGTGCTTCACAGTAAGAGAGGCCACTGTGCTGAGAGGCCCACGAACTGCAACTAGGGAGTAGCCTCGGCTGGTGGCAAATGAAGAGAAACCCGCACAGCAGCAGAGACCCAGCAGGCCCCAAAATAATAAATGAATAAATAAAATTTAAACAAGAGAATTACAGCCTGTTGGGTTCTAAAGAAATTAGTTTGGAGGGAGCTTGAAATCAATAAATGAAGTTATTAAATATAACGTTCCCTCAGCTTCTCTGTTTTACTTCTCTTCTATATGTGCTTACAGCTAAATGTGTTAGAGGTGAGGAGAGAATTGGTAGCAAAGCTTATGTAGTGTCTCAAGCTATACTTGTTATGGTCTTTGTTTTTGAAGAAAGCTGGCAGTTGCAAAACTTAATTGGCATGAAATGATTATTGGCTTGAGACATACTTAGGTTTTGACTCACACTGAAACCAACCCTAATCAATATAAATTGGAATGGTCCTTTTAAAGTGCATTTTAGTGTGTTTTAGCAGTATGTATCAAGAACATAAAAAATATACATTCCTTGGCCTGTAATTTTTAGCTGGATCCTCGGGGAAATCTTCAGTACAGAGAAACTTTATAAACAGAAGTGTTCATGAGAATGCTATTTTAATAGCAAAAAATCAGAAGCAGTTATAGCATCTATATGTCAGTTGTTTTTGCCAATTGACATGTGACAATTTAAATGATTATGAACTTTAATTCATAAGGGAATATTCTGCAAATAGGTATTTTTAACTACTAGCTTAGCCTCTAGTTAGAATATTTGGAGTTTAATTTTTCAAAAAAACCTCAGAGTATTAATGTACAGTGAGCTTTGGTGAGAATGTCTAGAGGGTTTCACTTAATAGCTATAATTATTGAAGCTTATCCTAAAAGGTCTTTTTAACTTGGACAGCCTTTTTCTGTAACCTTTTAAGCCCTTACTGTGTGCCAGCGGTGGGCGTGTGTGCGTGTGTGCACATGCGCTCGCTCAGTTGTGTCTGACATCTTTGAGATGCCATGGACTGTAGCCCACCAGGCTCATCTGTCCATGGAATTTTCCAGGCAAAAATACTGGAGTGGGTTGCCATTTTCTTCTCCAGAGGATCTTTCTGACCGAGGGATCTAAATTGCATCTGTTGTGTGCAAAGTACTGGGGAGCATTACGTAGAGGTGAATCACATTCCTTGCTCTTAAGGAGCCTGCATCCTGTAATAAGGCAGTAGAATGAGTGTAAATAGCCATAATAGATGATAGAAAATGATAAGTGTATAAGAGAGGTAGAAAATATTTTTGGTAAAGACCCACAGTGGTCATTCATACCCTGAGAAGAAGTTTGTAAAAGTAAAGTCCAGTTCTTAAAGAGAATGTGTAGAGAAGTGGAACCTTGACATCCCAGTTCTCTGCAGTGGATGGCAAAGAAATCAAAAGTTAAAGAAGATTCTATTACTAGCTTGGTACAAAAGTAGTTGTAGTTTAAAACTGAATTAAAAAAATTTTTTTTATTTGGCTGCACCAGGTCTTAGTTGTGGCTTTCAGGATCTTTGATCTTTAGTTGTGACTTGTGGGATCTAGTTCCTTGACCAGGGATTGAACCCAGGCCTCCTGCATTGGGAGCAGGGAATCTTAGCTACTGGACCACCAGGGAAGTCCTCAGACTGTGAAGTTTAAATCATTATAACTAAGTTCAAACACATCTTTATTAATCAAAATAGGAACCATTACAGTCAATGCATTTTTGCCAATAAGAAATAAGTTTGTTTATTCCTATAGCATAAAAATCCATGCTTTGGGATTCAGCGGACTCTTCAAAAGTATTTTCTGCATCCTGCTGGTTGTGGATGCAAAAAGGTATCAAGATGCTTGAAGAAGTGGTGGTTGGTTGGCAAGAGATCAGGGGAATATGATGGATGAGGCACAATTCCGTAGCCCAGTTCGGTCAACTTTTGAAGTGTTGGTTGTGTGACCTGTGTCATGCATTGTCATGGAGAAGAATTAGGCCCTTTATGTTGACGAATGCCAGCTGCAGGTGTTGCAGTTTAATGTGGATCTCTTTGATTTGTTGAGCATACTTCATATATAATGGTTTTGCCAGGATTCAGGAAACTATAGTGATTCACACCAGCAGCAGACCACCAGACAGTGACCATGACCTTTTTTGGTGCAAGTTTGGCCTTGAGAAGTGCTCTGGAGCTTCTTCTCCATCCAGCCACTGAGCTGGTTGTTACTGGCTGTATCAAATGCACTTTTTGTCACGTGTCACAGTCCAATCGAGAAATTGTTCATTGTTTCATAAAACAAGAGGAGACAACATTTCAAATCTTTTTTTTTTTTGATTTGCCGTCATCTCATAAGGCACCCACTTAATGAGCTTTTTCACTTTTCCAACTTGCTTCAAATGCCAAATGATCATAGCATGGTTGACTTTGAGTTCCTTGGCAACTTTTTGTGTAGTTGTAAGAGGATCAGCTATGATTGCTTTCAGTTGGTCATTGTCAACTTATGATGGCTGGCCACTATGCTCATCTTCAAGGCCCTTGTCTCCTTTGCAAAATTTCTTGAACCACCACTGCATTGTATGTTCATTAGCAGTTCCTGGGCCAAATGCATTGTGAATGTTGCAAGTTGCCTTCCTGCTTTAAAACCCAGTGAGCTCAAGTTTTAAAATCACTCAAATTTGCTTTTGTTTAACATCATTTCCCTAGTTTAAAATAAATATAAAATAAACAGCAAGTAATAAGTCATTAGCATAAAAAAGAAAAGTGAAATGTACATTAAAATGATGTATAACATCACCACATTTATTTAAGAATGTATTCTGATAGCAAACAGCAAAGTTCAACAGTGAAAAAATGCAGTTACTTTTGTACCAACATAGTACAAGCCAGGAAGAAATAGCCAAACTAGTAAGAGGCCCAGAATGGTCAGGAACCAAAATTAAAGATGATCAGAGCTGTCGTAGCCATCGGTTCTTAATAGATCTCTAGAGTTCTCTACAGAGCGTTCTACTTTTCCAATATTTTAAACATAAAAAATATTAGCAAAGTTTCTATACTCTGTAATTTAAATCTTTTTTAATTTCTGGGTAATTTAAAAAAATAATTGCATACCTAAAGAATGCAAACTTTAATTTTTGTTTTGTTCTTTTAAGCTCTGGAAAGGATATTCAGTCCAAATTAAATCCCTCATGTTGTACATAAAGGAAGCTGGAATTCAATTATGTCTGATCTTTGAATCATAGGTTACAGACCAAAACAAGAATCTCAGCCTCTTGACTCACCAGTGCATGTTACCACATTCTTGTCAGGTTGAGATCAATCTCTTTTTTCCAGTTGCTTGAGGTTATTAAGAGGGATTTGTTCAGGATAGAGACTGTGTATTTATCCCTGTATCCCTGGACATAGTAATAACACAGAATAGACAATAGCAGTAGACATATGCTGCATGAAGAGGATAGATGGGTAGGTTTGGCTTCTTTCTTAGACCTTGAAGGAAGGCTAGGATTTAACTTTGTGGAAGTTCTGGTCATTTGGTATACACAGAAGCTGTTAGATTTGTTGAGTTTTGGATACCTAAAGGAAAATAGAAAATAATGCCGAAATCTAGGTTGGGACTACATTTTAGGAACACTTGAATTCCAAGCTAAGAATTTTGGAATTTATTATCCAGTTAGCTGAAAAGTTTTGAGCAGAGAAGTAACATACACACACAGGAGTAGGGAGACCAGGGGAGATGGGGAAGAGTTAGGGAGAGAAATTATTTTGACCTTTCACTTGAGGTGTCAGAAAAGCTTGATTTAAGATGCTAGCTGTGGGAATGGAAATATGGTTATAGATACAGAAAACCATCAGAACTTGGTTACCGATGAAGTGTGTAGTTCAAGGTATAGAGTACTCAGAGATGCGACTGAGGATCCAGATGTCATCTTTGCCTGTATAGTTTGGAAGGTGGTGGTGTCATTAATACATACAGTAGTTTTAAATGATATATTTGAGGTACTTGTGCCACATCTAGATGGAAATGTTGAATAGGCTGTTGGAAATGTGCTGCCAAACTTCAGAAGAGAAGTACATTTAGGAGTCATTTGAGTAGAAAGGATCATTGAAGGCTGAGGATTAAATGAGATTGCCAGGAAGAGGTAAAAGCCAAAGATACATCTTCAGGAAATGTTCTACATTTAGAGGGGGATGAGAGAAGAGTCGTCTAGTCAAGGCTATGATTTTTCCAGTGGTCATGTATGGATGTGAGAGTTGGACTGTGAAGAAGGCTGAGCGCCGAAGAATTGATGCTTTTGAACTGTGGTGTTGGAGAAGACTCTTGAGAGTCCCCTGGACTGCAAGGAGATCCAACCAGTCCATTCTGAAGGAGATCAGCCCTGGGATTTCTTTGGAAGGAATGATGCTAAAGCTAAAATTCCAGTACTTTGGCCACCTCATGCGAAGAATTGACTCATTGGAAAAGACTTTGATGTTGGGAGGGATTGGGGGCAGGAGGAGAAGGGAACGACAGAGGATNCCTGGGATTTCTTTGGAAGGAATGATGCTAAAGCTGAAACTCCAGTACTTTGGCCACCTCATGCGAAGAGTTGACTCATTGGAAAAGACTCTGATTCTGGGAGGGATTGGGGGCAGGAGGAGAAGGGGACAATCAAGGATGAGATGCCTGGTTGGCATCACGGACTCGATGAACGTGAGTCTGAGTGAACTCTGGGAGTTGGTGATGGACAGGGAGGCCTGGTGTGCTGTGATTCATGGGGTCGCAAATAGTTGGACATGACTGAGCGAGTGAACTGAACTGAATGATCTACCGGTTTTCCAAACTTTCTTAACTTTAAGTCTGAATTTGCCAATAAGGAGTTCATGATCTGAGCCACAGTCAGCTCTCTGTCTTGTTTTGGCTGCCTTTATAGAGTTTCTCGATCTTTGTGTGAAAAGAATATAATTAATCTGATTTTAGTGTTGACCATCTGGTGATGTCCATGTGTAGAGTCTTTTCTTGTGTTCTTGGAAAAGGGTGTTTGCTATGAGCAGTGCATTCTCTTGGCAGCACTCTATTAGCCTTTGCCTTAGTTCATTCTGTACTCCAAAGCCAAATTTGCCTGTTACTCCTGTTACTTCTTGACTTCATACTTTTGCGTTCCAGTCTCCTATAATGAAAAGGACATCTTTTTGTGGTGTTAATTCTAGAAGGTCTTGTAGGTCTTCATAGAACCATTCAACTTCAGCTTCTTCAGCATTACTGGTCAGAGCATAGACTTGGATTACCATGATATTTAATGGTTTGCTTTGGAAATGAACAGAGATTATTAACCTATTGTAAAACTGGTCTAAGGAGTTTAAAGACTTAACCTCCACCAATTAAGACCACACGGTTGGTTTGCAATAGCAGCTGATCTCCCTTTGGTGACTAGAGGTTTATATAATTCTAGAGGTGAGTTCATAGGACAAGCCAGTCAATTGTCAGGAAGAAGCAGCCTGATTTGACAAAACAACAACAGCAACAACAACACTGTTCTTGACTTTTTTTCTGTACTAAAAACAACTGCAATCATTTATCTGTCATTTTTGGTTTGAGGGTTCATGAAAATTGGGTTCATTTGGCCTGAAGTAGATGCAGTAAAGAAGCTAAGCTTTACATCTGCAGCTTCATAGGCCATACCTATAACCACTGTGCTACTGATTGAGTTCAACTCTCTTCTTCCAGGTTCTGTCCAGCTATCCAATTAACTACATGATAGGTGCACCCATTGTTTATCGGATGTTGCTACTACAGGACCTTTCCAGGTGATGGGGATTTTGGGGTTAACAGCCTCTGGTCTATTGGCCATACCTTGCCTCTGTGACATACACATGTGTGTATTTATGTGACCCTCTGAGCATGCATAGCCCTCAATAAGTCAACCTCATTGTCAAAGCACCTAGAATCCAGCTCTAGGCTTAAGCAAAGTCTGGTTCAAGGGAGGCTCAGGAGAACACTGATCTCTCTTCCTCAGTTACAAGTTCCCACATCTAAAGTGTTGCTTCAGTGGTGGGGAGACCCTCCTTCCAGACACTCTGGAAAAATGGAAGATCCAAACAGGACTGGACATCCTAGAATTCTATGGCCAGACAGAAACGGTAAGAAACTTGCTCTAGGGAAGCATGGGCTGGTGAAACTCATGAGTTTCAAAGGCTCTTTGATAATAAAGATATGAGCCACCACTTATCATATACTTATTCAATAAATATAAATATTTATTAAGCATCTACTATGGGGGAGATATTGGCAATTCAGCAGAAATAAAACAAAGAAAGCTCCAGCTCTCATGGAGATTACATTCTAGCGGTCATGGGGGAGAAAGATATAAACAGATAAATGACATGCCAGATGGTAAAAAGTTCTACAGAGACAGGTGAAGTCGGTAAGGTGAAGAGAGGTGGGATAATGAATGGCCTAGTGTTTCAGGTGGTGTCATCAGGAGAGTCCTCTGTAGTGGGGGAATGTTTTGGCAGAGACTTCAGTTTATTACATGTGTCAAGCAAATGTCAAGCTGCTCAGACTGAAGTAAGAGATGGAGAAGAGAACCCACTAAGACCCCCGCCCCCACCTCATCTGCTGAGATATCTTCTTGGAACTTTTGGGGTCCCTTGAGCACAATGTGGACTCATGTTGCTCCATACTATGCCACTTATCAAAGCAACCTGGGGAATACCTCCGCCAACTCTTTTCCCCAGTGTTCTTACCTTGACTCTCAGTACTTATTGCCTCCTCCTCTATACTCTTCTATCCACATCCCTTTATGGTTAATGGGTCCCCTGAACCATTAGAGCTCCTGAGAGGGCTCATGGCAGCACTGTGATGTGGAAGAACATTACAAGTTTGGGTGAGGACAATGGAGTTACAGCTGGGCTTCTAGCAGTTCACAGGAGACCATGTCTGGGGATGCTCCTTTGGACTCCAAGATTTCCATAGGAGAATATTCATCTCAGGGTTAAAGCAGAGCTCTCTTTCTTATGGAAGTGAATTTAATCCCACACTGTATTAAAGGATTTTGGTATCCATAGTCCCTTATTAAAGTATGACCCCTCTGAAGAGATTGCAATGCATTAATTGATATTTGTGAGTTCCTCTTCCCTGAGGCAAGGTCAGTCAGAAGCTTTTCAAATACTTTAGTGAAACCTCTAGGATGGAGGTTCCAGGAAAAGGGAACAAGCCAGAGAAAAGGGAGAGAGGGAGCTACCAAACATGAACCAACTACAGAACCGTGTCAGGACCTGCTCTGCTGAATCTTTTTACCAATCTGCCTATTGCTTTTCACAGGGACTCACTTGCAGAGTTTCCAAGACAATGAAAATCAAACCTGGCTACCTGGGAACTGCAGTTCCCCATTATGATGTGCAGGTTTGTTAGGGGTATTAAGGAGAGAGGGTACATATATGTACATATTTTTTCAGCAATTTACTTATTACATTGTCCAAAAATAATAGAGTATAAAGATATTAAAATAATATTTAAAAAGGAAGGTGGGAGGAGGGAGGAAGGGAGGGATGGGGGAGAAAGGAAGTTATTCATATTCTAATCATCCAGGAAAAACCACTTTGAATAGCTGGAAAATTAGCTAGTTAGTTATATAAATATACTCATTTTGAAACAAAAATAGGGTGAATTTTGACATACAATTTTGTGACTTAATTTTATCACTGAGTAATCTTGGGTGGCCATCTTTTCAGGTCGATTAATACCTATCTACAGCATAATCTTTAATTACTATATAGCAATAGATAGTATGGTCCCACCACTCTTAATGCCTTTTGTTAGTTAACAGATGATTTCTAAAATTTTTGCTAGTAAAATCAACACTACAATGAATATGCTATAGCTAAAATTTTGCTTCTATCCTTTATTATTTCTTTGGGCTAAATTCTAAGATATAGAACTTATCTATATGTGTCAATGTTTATATATNAATGTTACTAAATTCATTTATTCGTTCTCTGACTCTATGGACATGAGTCTGAGTGAACTCCAGGAGTTGGTGATGGACAGGGAGGCCTGGTGTGCTGTGAATCATGGGGTCGCAAAGAGTCGAACACGACTGAGCGACTGAACGGAACTGAACTGAAGATGGATGCATTTTATTTCATTTTCTTGCTTAATTACTTTGCTAGGACTTCCAATACTGTGCTGTATAAAAGTGGCAAGAATGGACATTTTGTCTTGTTCCTGACCTTTGAGGAAAGGCTTTTAGATTTTTACTGCTGGTTATCATGTTAGTGGGTTGCCCTGGTGGCTCAGACCGTAAAGAATCTGCCTGCAGTGTGGGAGACCTGAGTCGATCTCTGGGAAGATCCCCTGGAGAAAGGAATGGCTACCCATTCCAGTATTCTTGGCAGGAGAACTCTATGGACAGAGGAGCTACAGTCCATGAGGTCCAAAGAGTCGGATGCGACTGAGTGACTTTGAGAGAGAACGATGATGTTAGCTGTGGACTTATAGAATATGGCCTTTATTATGCTTAGGGTTAGATCTCTCTTGATCATGTTATGTGATCCTTTGAATGAACTCGTGAATTCAATTTGTTAGTATTTTGTTGAAAATTTTGCATTGTGTTCAGGGATGTTGGCTTGTAGCTTTCCTTTCTTGTGTTTTTGTTTGACTTTGGTATCAGGGTAATGTTGGCCTCATAAAATGACTTTGGAAATGTTCTTCTCCCTTCAATATTTTGGAAGCGTTTGAGAAGGATTGGCATTAACTCTTTAAATGTTCGGTAGAATTCATCTGTAAAGTCAGCCAGCCCTGGGTTTTTATATGGGGAGATTTTTGACTACTGATCCAATCTCCTTGGTCGCTATTTGTCTGTTCAGAGTTTCTATTACTTCATGATTCAGTCTTGCTAAAATGTATATTTCTAGGAACTAATCAGTTTCTGTTATCTAATTTGTTGGTATGGAATTGTTCACAGTTGTCTCTTATGATATTTAGTATTTCTGTGGTATCAGCTGTAATGTCTCCTTTTTTGTTTATAATCTTGTTGATTTGAGTCATCTTTGTTATTTTTCAAGATAATAAGCTGAAGGTTTGTCAATTTTGTTTATCTTTTCAAAAGAAACTTGCTAAAACAACTGTATAAGCAGGACTGTATATAAGCTCAGAAACTAGAGAATTCTAAATTGTTTTAAAACAATGCCTGCTATGGAAACCTAGCTAGGAATATGCTTAGCTTTAAATTATTTACTGTATTCATATCCCTTTAGTAAGTAGAAGTCAGAAGCAATGTCAGTATTCAGGGATGTTAGATTTAAATTTTTCAGTTATACATTAAATATATATTTCTGTGTAAATTTTTAAATGTGCTTTTTTTTTTTTTTAAATGAAGGGCTTTTGTGGGAAGTGTCACATTAAGATAATTTCCTTGCAGCGGTCAGAAGATATTGATATTAGAGTAGATCATGTTAGACAGCAAGATCTTCTATCATTTCTGAGCCAGCAGTTCTGGGAAATGCAAATCAATTAGAGAAATTAAGTCTCTGTTGAAACAGTAGCTTTCTCAGGTCATTGAAACCTCTGTCAGCATGACTATACCTAACTTGGAGGAGACCCCATGCATCGGACTTACATTAAGAGAAAGAAATTGAAGGAGAAGCTCAAGAATTTTGTCAGTTGATAATTACAGTTCAAGAAGAAAAGAGAAGAAATGATTATAAGTAATCCTGGGGCCATTTGGAACTGTAGACTCTGATTCATAACAAGAAATTGCACAGTAAAAAATGTGATGCTGTGAAAAACCCCGTTTCTTACAAGGCAGTTACTCTTGTTGTTTGCGTGTTCAGTTGCTTAGTCGTGTCCGACTCTTCGCAACGCCAAGGACTCTAGCCTACCAGGCTTCCTCTTGTCCATAGAATTTTTCAGGCAAGAATACTGGAGTGGGTTGCCATGCTCCCCTCCAGGGCATCTTCCCGACCCAGGGATCAAACTTGCATCTCTTGCATCTCCTGCATTGGCAGGCAGATTCTTTACCACCAGCATCACTTGAGAACCCTTGTTACTCTGGACATGCCACTAGATATTACATTTCTTTATGTGGGTAAATGAAATATTTCAAACCAAATTACATCTTATTTTCTTCAGTGCCCTTTTTTTTCTTTTACTGACATATTTGTAATCTTCTGTAAAGCTTGGGTTTGTGCCTGAGAAGGAGTTGATTGGGGCGTCTTCCTGATTGGGGAGGGAGACCCAGCCCAGAGGACGAGGTGGTGTGCTGGGGCAGCGCCTCCCACAGGTACCAGGTCTGAGTCCATGGACTCATCTCCTGACTCATCCAGTGTTTACGGAGGTGCTCTGTGTCCCATGGGCGCTGTTTACTGCAAGCGCTGATAGCCCCTGAAGATTGAGGGAATGCCAGCCCCCTTCCTGCAGGGGGGTCAAGTGCACAGGGCGCGAGCGAAGGCACTGGGTCCCGGAGGATGGAGGACGGACTGGCCTGATGCCTGCAGGCCCAGAGAGGACACTTCGTCCCACAGGAGGGCGAGAGGGGCTGCCACTCGACAGGGACCACGGGGATCGGGGGGGACCTTCCCTGGAGTCCGTGGAGGAGGTGGATCCCCAGGGAGGAGACCATGGAACTGACGCAGGAGGTCCCCGCGTGTCCCCGCCGTCCATGCCCGTCCTCTGGCGGAGGGGGTGGGGATGGACAGGGCTCAGCACGGCCCCCGCCTGTGCGCCTCTGCATCTGGGCTGCGGCCTGTGGTCGTGTTGTGCACATCCCCACACGTGCGGCCCACGGCAGCGAGTCGGTGTTCTGTGCTGAACGTGCCCTTGCTTTTGCACAGCCTCTTAGTACACGGTCCCCGCGCCGCTGGCAGGAGCTGGCACCCACTCCAGTGTTCTTGGGCTTCCCTGGTGGCTCAGCAGTAAGAATCCGCCTGCAATGCGGGAGACCTGGGTTCAATCCCTGGGTTGGGAAGATCCCCTGGAGAAGGGAATAGCTACCCACTCCAGTATTCTGGCCTGGAGAATTCCATGGACTCTACAGTTGCCAAGACTCGAACACGACCGAGCAACTTTTTCACTTTCACTTCAGACCAGGGTTTGGGGAACCGGGGGACGGAACAGATGAGACTGACCTCTGTGTGGGGCACGTGTGTCCTCCCAGTGCCCATCCCCGCAGACCTGTAGCTCTTGCTCAGTCATCTCCCTGCCGCTCGCTCAGCCCCCAGGCCGCTCGTCTTCCCCGCTGTTAGTTCAGGAAGAAAGTGAAAGTGCGAGTCGCTCAGTTGCGTCTGACTCTCTGTGACCCCACGGACTGTAGCCTACCAGGCTCCTCCTTCGTCCATGGGATTTTCCAGGCAGGAGTACTGGAGTGTGTTGCCATTGCCTTCTCCAGGAGATCTTCCCGACCCAGGGATTGAACCTGGGTCTCCCATATTGTAGGCAGACGTTTTACCGTCTGAGCCACCAGGGAAGTCCATATATACAAAATCTATTTCTTTTTGGCTGTGCTGGGTCTTCCATGCTGTGAGGCCTTGTCTCCAGCTGTGGCGAGCGGGGCTATTCTTTGCTGCGTTGCCCGGGCTTCTCGTGGCAGTGCCTCCTCCCTCTCGGGCCGGTGCCTTCCCTCGTTGCAGAGTACTGGCTCGGTAGTTGTGGCGCACGGCCTTAGCTTCTCTGTCGCATGTGGGGCCCTCATGAGGAGGGGTTGAACTCGAGTCTCCTGCGCTGGCAGGCAGATTCTTTACCGCTGCGCCACCGGGGAAGCCCTGGTAGCTCAGTTTCTAACGCTGCCTGTATTATGTTAACTGTTCACCGTGGCTGGGATTTGATGCTTCAGCAGGGCGGCCCTGCCTGCCCTGGAAATCAGCTGACGGATGTCCCCGTGGGCTGGGCGGGCCCCCCAGAGTGTGGGCTGTGAGACTGTCCAGAGCAGAGATCTCCTGTCTGAGAGGAAGCCAGGCCCCCGGATGGGGGGCGCGTCCTGGGAGGCCGGCTCAGACGAACAGGTGGAGAGTCAGGCCTATCTCAAGGGTAGAACCATCCTGGAGAGTAACCGTCCTGGAAAGTAGCGCAAGGGGAGGTGGGCTGCAGAAACCTTCGAGGGGGTGGGAGGATGGTGAAGGGCCACAAGTCAGCTGGACATCTTCTCTGGGGACAAGGAGGCCACACCATCCCTTTTGGGGGAAGCCTTGGGATGCAGCCTCAAGGCGCACCTCAAGAAATAGGATCCGGGGCCACCTAGCTGGGGAGCAGAGTCCCCCTCACGTAGAGCGGGTGCTGGGCTGACTCACCCGCAGTAGAATCTTAGCTTGTGAAGGGCCTGAGCGCATCCATGAGGCTTGGCAGCGAGAAGTGGAGTGACTGCCCCGGGGAACGCGGGGCGGGGCTGGCCTGGAGTTGTTCGTCTGTGGACACGTTTAGTCCCCAGCACCCACCGAGCACCCAGTGGGGCTGGGCAGCTCCAGAGCCCGGCCTGGGGCTCCTGACTCACCCTCCAGTGCTCCACCAGGCACCAGGCTTCCTGCCTTGTCTGGCCTCGAACTTGGACAGGGTTGGGCCCAGGTTTCCAGGATAAAACACAGCCAAGCTCATGCCCAGGTCTAAGGGGAGGTGGCAGATCAGGAAGGGGCAGCAGAGCTAGCTCCGCTGATTAAGCTGCGTGTGTAAAGCTCATGACTCTGCATTCGTGTTGACCTTCACCTGAGACAGTCGCAGACTTCAGACAGTGGGAATGGGTTGTTGCAGGGCCTTCCCTGGTGGCTCAGATGGTAAAGAATCCGCCTGCAATGTGGCAGACTCAGGTTCGATCCCTGGGTCGGGAAGACCCCCTGGAGAAGGGAATGGCAACCCACTCCAGTATTCTTGCCTGGAGAATCCCATGGACAGAGGAGCCTGGTGGGCTACGGTACATGGGGTCGCAAGACTCGGACACGATTTAGTGACTCAGCCACCACCACATGGGTTTTTGAACCTCTTTTGAGGCAACGAGATTAGAGAGAACTTGGAGGGTGGGATAGGCTGGGTTGGGGGAGGGCTCAGAGCCAGGGGAGAGGAAGCCATCGGGCAGGAGAGGTATGCGCAGCCAGCAGGAGGGGGTGCTGGCTGAATACGAGGCCTGCACTGCCGGGAGCCAGCGTGAGGAACTCCACCCATGGGAAAGGTCATGAGCAAGGAGCCTTGGCATACGCAAAGACATGATCGAGCCTCAGGAGACGCCCTGTTCCCAGGCATCTACCCCCCAAAACCAAGTCTGCCTGCTTTACCGTGTTATGTTTTCCACCTACTCTTCTGACATTAACAGGGCGCTATTCCCCTACCACCTTTTGCTGGAAAAGGTTAATTTAGAGCTAGCTTTTAGATAATAAATCTCCTGGGCATAATAGTGTTCCAATCCAAAAACCGCTCTGACGGCTTTCTAGCCTGCCTGCTGGACCTTACAGCTGCGCATGTGATTGTTTGCAGCATCCCGGCCACGAGAGGCACAGGAAGCTCAAAACATCCTAGGAATGCAGGGGCTTCCGAGGAGTCAAGATTATCAGAATAAAACTGATTAAGCGTTTCATTGTTGAGCCAACACTTGCTGCCAAATTTTCATACCTTTTATTTGTTGATATAGTTGGTATATAGAAAAAACAAGTAGCAACATTAGTTCTTTGAGTTAAGTACCTTCTTTGTTATAACCCACTGCGCCTTTGTTCTATAGGGATGTAACTTTAGTGCCTCAAGGGTGATGCAGATTAAAGAAAAACACTTCAGCAGAAACGAGATTAACATTCTTAAGGAAGAGAGCCATAAAGTGTTACCAAGCCTAGTGGCCAGAAGATAATGTGAATCACCTGAGACCTCTTGTAAACAAAAAGATACAGAAAGGGTCAGGACTGCTGCCCCTGCATGACTCTGTATATTCCATTATGTAAAGCTTAGGGTATATAAACACCTCTTAAATAATAAAGTTGGTGGGGTTTTTTGCACAAGCCTGGCCTCCCCCGTGTCCACTCTTTTTCCTGCTCCCTCTCCCTCCCCCTCCTTTTCAGGCTGATCCCTTGGAACGCGGAGGCTCACCGAGTCTACTTACTTCCCCGGGCTTCTGAGACCCTCGCGAGAGGGAGCCCAAGGCGGGGCACCCTCTGCTATTCAAGCAGGCGCCTGTGGCCCAACGTCGACGATGCAAGTTCCTTGTCTGGAACTTCGTTGGTTTTCCACATAAACCAAGTTAATCAGCCTCTTTTCTCCACTCATTTTCATACTATACTATTTTTTCCTGATCTAATCTTATATTTCTAATTAAATAAATCCCTCCTCGCCAACTCCGTCCACCTTTCAAATTACCCTGGATCCACCTGGGCTGGACCCCGGCACTGCACAGGCGGACTCGGGCACTCTGTGGGACCAGAGTGTATCTCTGGTTCTCCCTGGGAGAGGACAGCCCCTCTCCCACTCGGTACTGGATGAATTCCTGGAATGTTTGCTCAAGACGTGCCCCGTTTGAGAAGGTTCTGGGCAGGAACAGCCTAGTGAACAAACACCTGGACTCCATTACCCAGGCCTGTGCTGGTAACAGACTGGCTGATGCTTCCCCAGTGCTTTATGCTCATGGCAATGGGTGCCTCACCGGTAACTCTGAGCAGTTAAGGAAGGTGTCGTTATTCCTGTTTTGCAGATGAGGCAGCCGAGGCTCCAGGAGATTGATGGGTGCCGCGGCCAGCACAGTCAAGGAGCAACCTCCGTAAGGAGGACGCGAAGGAGAACGCCCGCTTAGAAAAAATAAGAAGACAGAAAGATGGGGTTGAGAGGATCAGACCTTATTGTCTGATACCAACTTTATTAGGTGTTCAGTATATATAGGATAACATACGTGACTTATGACATCTACTAGGTTACTTTGATCTAGATAATCATTCACCAGACCTTCACCATTGTGTTCAGAACACAATGCCTAGTTACTTGAAGTGCCATAAGCACCAGTGAGCAGAACATAGCTATCAGACATCTTGGAGACACAAAGTCACACATTCTTCAGGGAGGCGGGACAGAGAGCTTAGGGCAATGCCTAGGGGCTCAGGATATCGCTGAGCAGCTCCCAAAACTTTAACCCTTCACGGGCAGTCCCCC